>JAVSCE010008560.1:0-421020 GCA_032199065.1 Smutsia gigantea | reverse complement strand
TGTCCACACTAGATAGGCTGAGGCAGGGGTTTGGAATAGGACAGGACCAAATAAGTAGATGTAAGTTACAATCAGTGTACTAGTTTCTGTGTCCGCGGTGGGCCCATGGTAAAACAAATAAGCAGATACATATGTAAATAAAAGAGGACAATGCATGGACAAATAATGAGAGAGCACCATGAACGAAGGATTATGATTGGTCCAGGACTAGGCACCTGAGGTCCAGCCAAAGAAAGGAATTTCTCAACTCTACCCCTTATTTAACAAAGTAATTCCCCAAGTACTTTTTCTTATCAGAAAACATATATTCCAATTTAAATATTACTATTTACTGAAGGAGTTAAGACAACCAATTGAAATTGCAGGCTTTTATTGGTTATAGGATATATTTTATGGGAAATAACAATACTTTATGAAGTTTGAAGTCTTACCAAATCCTTTGTACAAGTGACCCTTAAAAAAGTGATTTTTAAACTGTTAATTCACTTATTGAGGCATGATTTACATACAAAAAAATTCACCCATTTAAAATACTCCAGTAGGTGAGTCTGAAAAATGTACACATGAATGTAACCACCACAGTCGTGATATAGAATATTCCCGTCACCCGCAAAATATTCTTGGTCCTTTGCAGTCGATTCCCTTTGCCTCACCCTTGACCCCTGGCAAACACTAATTGGCTTTCTATTGGTAGAGTTTTACCTTTTCTAGAATTTCATATAAATGTGAAATTACATAACATACAGTAGGTTGTGTCTTGCTCATATCACCTAATATTCTACTTTTAGGTTAATTTGTGTTGTTGAGCCTATTACTAGCTTGTTACTTTTTGTTGCTGAGTAGTGTTCCGTTTCATGACGTATCACAGTTTATCTATTCGCCACTTGATCGCCATTTGTGTGATTTCCGGATTTGTACTATTTTGAATAAAGTTACTGTCAAAATTTGAGTAAAAAAAAATCTATGTGTGAACATGTTTTCATTTCTTTGGGGAAATAAAAGAGTCATGGGATTGCTGGTTTTATGATAAATATGTGCTCAATTTTATAGGAAATTGCCAAGGTATTTTCAAAAGTGGCTGCACCATTTTTCACTTCCAATAGTGATATATGAAACTTCCAAATGCTCCACCTCCTCAATGATACCTGATGTTGCGTTTTTGTTCTTTTTTAAAATTGTAGCTATTCCAGCATTGTACCTCATTGTAATTTCAATTTGCATATCTCTCAGGATAGATGATGCTGACCATCTTATTATGTCTTATTTGCCACCCACATATCTTTATTGGTTCATTTGTTCCCTCACTGTTGAATTTTGAAAGACCTTTGTGTATTCTGGATATAAGTCTCTATCAGATATATGTTTGGCAAGTATGTTCTCTAGTCAGTGACTGGTCTTTTCATTATATTACCATTTTCTTTTGAAGACCAAACATACTTTACTTTTATGGAATTCAACTTATCAAATTGTTCTTTTATGGTTCATGCTTTTCTGTCATAAGAAATTTTTGCCTAATCCAAAGTTACAAAGATATGATCCCCCATGTTTTCTTCTAGAACTTGTATATAGTTTCAACTTTTACATCTAGATCTATGGATCTATTTTGAATTAATTTTTGTGTGTAATGTGAGGTAAGGGTCAGGGTTCAGTTTGTTTTTGCAAATGGGTATTAAGTCATTCTAGTGTCATTTTTAATTTGACTCTCTTCTCTCCAAAGAATTACCATGGAAAATCTATCACAAATCAGTTGGCCATGTATGTATGGTCCCCATCTGGAATCTATAGTGTTCATTTGCCTAATTATCCACCCCTTTACCAGTGCCACATTGTGAGGATATTTTTAGTGACAGAAAGAGAGAACAAGATTTTTCATTTTCTTAAAAGTCTCCCCAGACTGAACTGTAAAATGTTATATGTTGTAAGGATATCAAACCACTGCTTTTTCAGAACTAGTGCAGGGTAGTGTCTTCTTTTGTCTATAACTATAGAGAAAGAGGGAATAGTGCCTCCTTATAAACCTCCTAATACTTCTCACAGATTTTATGTTGAAATACCCTAGGAAAGTATTACAAAGGGGAAAAAAAGCAAGTGTAAAAAAGTTGAAAGGGCAGATGAGAATACTGAGAAATGGACCATAAATATTTTTTCGCCCTTGTAGTGTTAAGATAGAGTAGTTAACCCCTTCCATTCCCTTTTGACTGCTCTCTTTCTCTGGTACCTCTGTTTGGTCAAGACATGATACACATAGAGATTATCTTGCAAAAACTTACTGAAGGAAATAAAAGGATGATTAATTATGAAATGAATGATTTATTGTCCTGTTAAATTTGTCAGCGAATCAAAATGCTACTTTTTCTGATGGTGCTAGTTAAATAAATCTTGACATGTTTCTCTCCAAAAATAGTGGAAGTAATTTAGTTGGGTAGATTTTCTGAAAAAAGCAAAATAGGAAATCATGGGCCATATCAGAATATGCTTACATGTGCTCTTTAAGTCAGCTGTTGTTTGACTACTGGAACTAGGAGAGAAGGTCAAAACTAAAATGGAAATTAGAAATGGTGTGGGCCAATCTACTCATTTTATAGAAGTAACAAATAATGAAAATAATAGCTGTTGAGATACTTTCATCAGTCAGATGTGTAAAAATAATACTAAGGGAAGTGATAATGCTTTATATTCCCTTAGTCCTTTGAAGTTTAAAAAGGAATTTTGCATCTACAATTTTATCGAATCCTAATGACCATAATGTGAAATTGTATTATTATTTCCGTTTTTCTGATAGTAACAACAACAGTTCTCATTATTGGATGTTTACTATATGCAAGGCACTTTCCTAGTGACTGTACATGGATCACTTTATTTAATCCTCACAAGAATCCTACGAGTTAAGCACTATTGATACTCTTATTTTTAAAGATGGAGAAAATCAGATGTACCAATGTTAAACAGCTTAACATAGCCACCTAGTTAATAACTGGCAGATGGGATTCAGATTCATCCAGTCTGACTTTGGGGCTTATACCATTAACACTATTAAGTGGAAAGGAAGCCATAGCCTTACCAGCTGAAGGAGTCATCTCCATTCTCCTGGACAGGAAGTAGCTCATTTGGCTGACTCTAGGTCATTTGCCTCCTCCACCTCTTTAGGGAGAGGTGAGTGCCCTGGGGGGATAAAGTGACGTGTCATACAGCAGTACTATGCAAAAATTTAGCAATTGAGCCAAGAAATCCATAGCCCAGTCTTTGATTTCTTGGTTACTATGCTTTCTTTTTAGGGTATCCATTTAACCCGTGTTTGTCACGCTGTGGCATACATTGGAATCAATAAGTGTATTTGTTAAACACAGCTGGTACACCACTTACTTGTGTGTAGTGCTCGTCTCGGAAGAACCTCGGCCTTGGCTTCTGACAGCACTGGGAAGCCATTAAAAGGTTTTCAACATGACAGTTTCATGCAGCATCTCTATTTTGCTTCCTCTGCTCCCTCCCCACCACAAACAAGGACCTCCATCTTAGCAAGGTAAGATAAAGGCAATACCTTTATCTCAGAGAAAATGACTTCATGCTGTTCTTCAAGGAGAAGGGACTTCAGCTAAGGAAACATACTGATGTTCAAGCCTGGAGCGCTCTTTTAGAGAGTCCTATCTACAATCAGAATTGCTGTGTAATCCTTGTTTTGTAACAAGTTCAAAGAAAACAAACAAAAAAACAACCATATCTCTGTGTCTGAATTACTTGCTATTCCTCAGGGATGAAAGTTATGTCTTATATTCATTTATGAGGAAAAAAGATCCTAGGACTGTACCTATTGTGTATAAATTATCAACCAGTATTTGATTATGGATGGGGAAAATGACTAAGGTGGCAGGGGCTGGGTGTTTTGCATACATGAGGTCATTTAATCTTTACCTCAAGCCTGGGTTGTATGATCCCCATTCTACAGATGAAGAAATCTCAGAGAAGTGACCTTTTCCAATTCACACAATTCCTCAGTGGTAGAACTGGATAGGAAAAACAAAAGGAAAGAGTGAGGGAAAGAAAACAAGGGAGAAAGAAGAGGGGTAAAAGGAAGAGAGAAAGGTAGGTTTGCCAGACATTTGTTTCAGTACATAACTACAGATAAATATTATTTGCTGTAGTCGTTTTTCTGAATGATTACAAAGCCATGTTAGTTATATTCCTTAAACTGTCAGAGTAAAGCCAGTGTTTAGGGGGAAAGGCGGTTTCCTTTTGGATCCCACCGTGATTTTGCCTCTATGATACTAAACAGGAAAGATTTGTTCCCAATAGTAACTTCCAGAATCATTTACACACACATATACACAACCTGCCGCCCCCCGCTCTCCCCGCCCACATACAGGCAAACACATGGGAAAATGAGCAAACTTGAGTTCACCTCTTCAAGAAACAGTCCACACACTGTAATCATTACGCAAGGCAGAAGGATACGGAAGGGGTTTGCTAGTAAGCATCAGGTTTGGAGTTGCAGAGGTCTGAGTCTATTTGCCCATCCTCTGTTCATTCAGTGTTTGTTGTTCAATAATATGTGCCAGGCACAAGAATAACTGGAGTGAGCAAAAGATTTACAATTCCTGAGCATAGGAAAGCAGCACAGGGAGCAGGTCAAGCCTGCAGTTGTCACAAAGCCCGTGTCTGCTGCAAAAGGGAATTTTTAAAGCATATAGAGACACCCACGGGAATGAGAATTCAAATAGAAGAAGTGGAAGTGAGCCACATTTGTACAGAAAACCCTGGGCTCACACAGAGGATCAAACTGTGTAACCTCAGTTTCTACATCTATAAAATGGGGGTAACAGAACTATCTCGGACTCCCATTGCTAGGATTAAATTCCATAATGTGAGTTGCCTAGCATGGAGCCCCCCTGAGTGCATGCAAACTGGTCATTTTCACTCCTCAGTGCCTGGGAGAGTAAATCCCATTCTACTGTCTGTGCTTATGTTATGTTACAGATAATCCTGAATTATTATTCCATTTAACCCATAGATTTGTAAAGTTAGTAAAATTCAAGGGCTGACAAGCTGAATCAAGAGACAGTTTTTAGAAGTTTGGATAATAACAGCTGGGCATCCAAAGGAAGCATGTGTGTCCCCAGTACCGAGAGCCATGCCTGATGCATAGAAAATACTTAATGCATGTTTGTTGAATAAATAAATCAATTTAGATCCCTTTATTGAGAGCCAAGATCTGTTTACAAAGAAGAACTAGTTTTAAATGTTTAATGATCATCAGTTTTTGTTAATAAATATACAATATACACACTGTTTTTGTCCCATCAGTTAAGAAAAAAACACAAAAAATGAAGTTGTCTGTAGAATTTAAAAATTATCCAGATAAATGAATATAGTTATTTCCATAGTTGATTGAGTTTGCAAAAGTAAGAGTTAACACTTATAAAGAAAAGGTAAGCATTGAAAAAATGCTCCCTGGTGCATTTTTCCTGCAATTTATTTTTCTATTAATTCATTTTTATTTTCTATTGGGTTTGCTTTGCTGAACGCACCATCATGATTACATCTTGATTTAAATACCAGAATTAGTTTCTTCCATTGTGTCAAGTCTGAGGGAGGAGTGAATATACCATATTGATGTTTATGATTTTCATAGCTGAGATCAATGGTAATAAAAGTCTATCCTTTGAATGAAAGTGTTGATTCGTGATGTGGTACCAGGAGAATGCCTGAGAAGTTTTGCTTCTTTTTGAACATTCTAAGGGTTCTAATGGTATTTCAGCTTGATTTGCCAGATATTACACATACATGTAAATGTACACACAAAACTAGTTACTTCAAGATAGAAATTAATGTCTCTCAATTGGTTTTACTTAAAATACCTACCTAGGTCAGCTCTAGTTTCCAAAGATGCCGGATAATAAAAGATATACTTGTGGCATGGCTTCTATGTCCACGTGAAGGGGAGATATTTTATTATATTTGGCCAAGGTATTTTGCTTTAATTAATTTCTAATTTCAAGAAGCCATATATATATCCATGGTTAAAATGGACAATAGTCCTGAAATTTCCCTGCTACCTGTCAGCTCTGGTTCATTTTTTTCAAGGATACAACGTCAACAATTCTAGATTTGTTTCCTAGTATTTATCTCCATTCCTCAAAATAATAAACTCAAATTTGATGGCTATTATTTTTCTATTAGAAAATAGTGTTTGGTTCTTTGAAAAGATAATGGGAAAACTAAGCTTTTCTATAACCTACTATTTCCTCTCTTCCATATCTCCCCGTAGCTGTAACACAATTCCTTGTTAAATTAATAATCATAAGTTGCATGACAATGACTACACATTGCTGTTCTTTTCAGAACTGAGTGGTGCCATATGATTTTATGGCATCATATCTCTGCTCCATCATGTCTTCCACATGCCTATGAATATTTTCTACAGGCTAAAACATTAGCCCCCTCTTTCCAAGTCATCATTATCATCTGGCCTAGTTATTCTGCTGCCTCCCTGTTATCCCTCAATTGCTCTGGATCATCATCTTTGGACTCCCCTACACTACCTTCTGATGTTGAACCTCCTAGAGCCAAAATCATATGCCTTCATCTTTCTTACATTGCTTATTATTTTCCTTAATATCTTCCTAAGGACAGGTTATAGTCAACGCATTTTTATATACTACTATGCAGGCTTGAAAATTTCTTTTTGCTCCTTTCACAGTTGTTTGATGGGTTTACTCCGTAGAATTCTAGATTGAAATTATTTTTATTTATAATATTGAAAACACCACTATTTTGTCTCCCAGCTTTCAGTGTTATTGTCAAGAAGATGGCTGCTTTGGGGATTTTCTACCCTTTATATGTGACTTGTCTTCCTCTTTGGAAGATTTAAACATCTCTTTATCCTTGCTATGCCAAAATTCCATAATGATATTCTTGGTTTGTGCTTCTTTTTTTCTATTTAGTGCTAGAAACACTCTACCAGAGACTTGGTTTTTCAATATGGGAAATTCATACTGTATTACTTGTTACTGTCTTTAATTTCCTCTTTTTTGCTTTCTCTATTCACTGTATCTCACTTAAAAAAAAATTCTTATTCATTGGGCATTGTACCTCATAGAATGATGCTCCAATTTTCATGTACTTCCTATTTCTTGTCTCTTGGCTTGTTTTATGGGGAGATTTTCTCAATCTTATTTTCCAACTTTTGTAATCTTTTTAAAATTTCAGCTATCATATTTTTTGTATTTCAAGTGTTTTTTTAAAAATTGTCTGATTGTTTCTTTTTTTTCTAATATCCTATTCTTATTTCATGAGCAAAGCATCATATTTTAGCTCTCTCAGGATATTAGTTCTAATTGGGGTTATTTTGCATGGAGGTTAGGGATAGTTTACTTTGATCTAGTTGGGATATTATTGCAATTTCTTCCAGTTTCATTTTTACTTGATTATTTTGGTCTTCCATTTATGTTGGAGGTTTTCCTTAGAAATATCTGGTATTCTGTTGTTTTATAATGAAGAGAAGGGACTGTAATGATGATTGGAATTTCTGTGTCTATAAGATGGGCTTGTCCACTGCTCGGCATCAGTATAGATTGGTCCAAGTCACTATTAGTTTCTTGCCTATAGAATTTTGGGTGTCTGACTATCTTCTTTTAGTTTGTCCCATCTTTGTCCCTTTGAGTCCAGGCAGGTAGCATTTCTTCTGGTATAACATTCTCAAAAACCTTATGGATCTCCTGTGTATGTCACCCAGATTCACACCACTAGATATGAGGATCCTCCAAAGATCCTTCCTGAATAACTCCTATCCCTATTCCTATTTCTATTCCTGACTTCTGCTGAGATGACTGACTGGATTCATCAGTCACACCACTATTCTCTTCAGTGCAAGGTTATCTAAACACGCCGTTGGTCATCTCTCCAGAATAATCTTTTGCAACAGTGAATTTCCTAATTTTATCATTCTTTGCAATCCAGATGGGCAGGGAAGCCAAATCATCCATTGCCGGCTCCTTTTTGATTAACAGTTTCTTCTTCAGTTTCTCCCTTTCCTCTCACATTTTACTACAAGCAGCAAGGAGAAGCCAGTTTGCACCTTCAACAATTCTAAAAGCACTTCAACCTTTTTAAGCATTTGTTACAGTAGGATCCTTCTTAGTGCCAAAATCACTGAGACTATACCCACTTGTGGTGATCGCTAGATTTTTTTCTCTCTAAGGCTTGTAGGTTTCTCCAGAAAGTAATCCACCAATATTCTACTTTAGAGGCGTGAGGACAGTAAGCTATTTCCATCATTTGGGGGTGGTGCAGACCTTCCCCAAATCCCACTCCTTTCACTTCTCGCTTTCACTTAATTCTGACTGCCATCCCTGAGCTGTAAGCTTCTCATGTTGTTTCCCCAGAAAACAAGTCTAAAGCCTCTTCCAGGTCCAGTGGGGATGGGAGGTGGGATCTAACTGGCTCTGCATAGACAGACTTTCAGCAAGTCCCTTTGGATAGCCACCTTACCTCTGCCTTTGTGTTTGTTTGTTTGTTTGCCTCCAGATTCTCATCCTAATGAAGCTTCTGAAGAAGAAACGGGGCATCCTTACTCAGTACCCCCGTGGAGGCACCAAGGTGTAGCCTGCTGTGCTCTGCTCTTGCAGTCACCACTTCTCTAATCCTTATTTTTACAAAATATTCAGGATTTCTCTTCACTGTTTCCCTATCTTCTCTGTCTTTTTGGGTTTTTACATTAAAAAAAACTGTAATTTTAAGAAGTGTTGAGGGGAAAAGGAAATAAATTTATATGGTTAGTCTTGCATGTTGAACTGGAAGGCTATAATTTTCTTAAATGATCTGGAATATCACCTTATCCTAACAGTATAAAAGATTTAAAGAAAAAATTTATATTTTATGATTTATAAATCATTCTCAAATAATGTGTTTGCATGTGACAGTTCTTGTAGCATATCTTATTAACATCCTCACAAATGAATATCCTTACATATGAGATGATAAAAGTTATAGAGATTTTTTTCAATAACTACATTTTTTTTTCTGGGATAACTAGAGAGATTAAATTATACTCAAGCTTGTGCATCAAAGATGCAGAGTCAGGTAAGATTAAAGGCAATTATCTTCACTTTCTGTTATATACAGGTCTGGCTTACCCAGTAGGCAAACAAAATAGGTGCTCAGGGCACCAGGGAAGCTGGAGTATACAAACACATATGTATGCATGTGT
This sequence comes from Smutsia gigantea, assembly GCA_032199065.1. Lineage (NCBI taxonomy): Eukaryota > Metazoa > Chordata > Mammalia > Pholidota > Manidae > Smutsia > Smutsia gigantea. The sequence goes on along the minus strand of JAVSCE010008560.1, from coordinate 411,818 downwards.
TAATGTGGGTCCTTTGGGAAGCAGATGTGATTAGATGTGCAAGAGATTTGTTAAGGGAAACACCTATGAACATTAAAGAGGTGAGAGCCAGAGAAAGTGAGAAATATTTCACACTGCTAGGCAGGTCTGCTACCTTTGAAGGAGACGGGGAAGGAAGGGGCAAGAAGAGTCTCAGACAGCAGTATGGTTACAAAGCCAAGTTGATATGAGTCCTTAAACCAAAGTTACCTACTGGGAGTCCCAATGGGCCGGTGTTAGTGTCTTTTATTGCTCCATCATTGGCTAACCTTGACCTTAATGCAGACACAGTGGTGGAGCTGTACTAATTAATTAATATAAAGTGGGGATGAGAGCTAGGATTGTCATCCAGTTTGTTCCCTATAGCAAAAGATCTAAGGAGCACATTTTCATGACCACTTGCCATAATAATTTTTAGAAGGCATTGGATTTGTCATGTAAAACTTTAAATAGTTGTCATGAAAAAAATCCAGAATATTTTGTCTTACATTTGTTCTATTGCTTGGTGTGTTTTTTTTAATTATTTAAATTGGGGTAAACTACATAAAATATTCAGCACTTAGGCCCTAACTAATAAAGACAATGAGAACCACTTTGTTTTCTCTCTTCCCTGATTTTGTCTTATCTCACTTGACACTATTCCTTTGCAAGAGCAAGACCCAGTACTGAGCTGTGTACATACATCCCCTTAACAAATGCTCCAAATGGCTGTAGAATTAGTCTGTGGGACTGACTTGTTGCTCTTTTAGCTGAGGATGCCTCTTTCAGAAAATAGAGGGGAGAAAATGATTGCTCTTGCTTAAAAGAGAGAAACTGCAGCTCATTCAGGATGAGAAAACAAAGAGGACAGATGTTCTATCACTAAGTAGCTTCTTGCCCTGAACCTCTGAACCTTCCTATTCTGACACTGTCAGTGAGAAGAAAAAGTGGATTATGTATAATCTCCTACATCCCTTCCAGACTGAATGGTCTGGGCTGCCATTTAAGACTCAGTTACTGTAAGGGTAAGCTCTTTTTCTCACTGATTGCTTCTATTCTCTGCTTTGACCATACTGTATTTCTTACATAGTAGTTCCAGTGAGGAGGAACATCTGGCATACTGCAAAGCAATACTTATTTTTAGCCAATGATAGGCGGCAGATGTTGGTTTTTTTTTTTTAAAAATATCTGCTTCAAGCAATATAAGAAAATTTGTTCACCCCCCCACCCCACAACCCTGTTTTTTATATTGTCTCTGCCCCTCTTCTCCGAAAGAGACAGCTTATAAGCTCGTGTATGGAAAATTTAGCAATTTTCTCTTGATGGATGATCCAGACAACACTGTTAGAATTGAAGCCTAAGAGAAATACCCAGATTGACAGGCTAATTTAGTTGGTCTAAATCTGTACTTTTATTATGCAGTGCATAAGGGGATTGGCAAAGCACCTCCTCAATAATGCAAAGAGAATCTGTCATTTCTCTTTTGGGGCTGATCGCTTTGTACTCCATTTGTTCGTTTACTTGGCTCTCTGCTGGCTAGACTGTCAGTGCCTTGAGGTCAGGAACCATGTCTTATTCACCACATCCTCCATGGCACTAAGCGCGGTGCCTGTCACACAACAGATACTTGGTTATGTTTGCCGAGTAACAAGTGAACGAACTTAATAAATCAGTGGCTAAAGACTTTGTTGATTACACTTCTACAAAGTTTCCCGAGAGGCCATCCAGTATTTTCCTTATCATAAAGCCTGATTTTTCCATGGGAACCCTCCTGCAATTTTTAATAGCTCTTTAATAATCAACAAATAGGTATCGAGCATCTACTCTTTTGCAGGTGCTTTTCAAGGAGCTAAGAGTACAACAGTGAATTTACAAGATAGGGGTCCTTGCCTCCCAGAGACTTGGGTTCCAGCAGGGAATCAGACAATAACCATGTTAAAAATGAATAAATATAATTTCAGGTACTAATAAGTGCTATCAAGAAGAATGAAGCAGGTTGTGGTAGTCACTAATGCCGTTTCCTGAACACTTCCAGTCCTCCCTCTGGGCATATGGTAGAATGGTACCTTCCTGCCCTCTAACTTTCTGTATGCCTATTACGATGCACTTTGACCAATGAAATGTGAGCAGTAATGACAGGCATTGCTTCTGGGTGGAAGCTTGAAGAGCTGCAGCTTGATTTGCTATGTTCCTGTCTCCCTGCTACAGTGACATTTAAACAGTGGTTGTTTCTTAGTGATGTTTAAATGGTGGGTCATCTGCCAGCCTGGTTCCAGGAGTGAGGAAATATGAGCAGAGTTCACAGCTGACCGTGATGGATATGTAAATCAGATTCCTGGACTTGCTTCCAGGTGTGTGCGTTTGTGCGGGAGGGGCTTCCTATACACTGTCAAGCAATTCTCAGGTACCCGCAGAATTCAACGCAATTCTGGTATTATCTACCCAGAGATAGCATCACTTCCCCAGGCTAAGGGTTCAGTCCTACAAGACTGCCTCCCCACCCCAACCATGTCAGATGCCAATCAAAAGCTCGGGTTACTAGGTGTGCTTCTGATCCATGGGCTAGAGAATTGGGGGTTCCAATGACCTCCTCCAACTTAAGATGCCAACTGGAAGTGGAGGTTGTTACCTGTACATCCGACAGACTGGCTATAAATTCAAAGGTTCCCATGGCCTGCTCTTTGGCTTTGATTAATTTGCTAAAGCTTTTCATGGAACTCAGGAAACCCATTTACTCACAGGGTCACCAGTTTATTGTAAGCGAACAACTCAGGATCAACCAGACAGAAGAGATCATTGGACAAGTGTGGGGCAAGGTCACAGAGTTTCCATGGCCTCCTCAGGCACGCTGCTTTCCCTGAATCTCCATGTGTTCACTAACATGGAAGCTCTCTGAACCTGGTCACTTTGGGTATTTATGGAGCCTTCTTTACCTAGGCATGATTGAACAAATCGCTGGCCATTGGCACTGGATTCCAGCTGCAGTTCTTGATGCTAATTAGTCGCACTCATTTTTTAGAGGACCACAAAATGCCCACGTGTTCTAGAACAACCAGTACAATTTCTGGTGGCTTTCCTTGTTTATGAAGTCTGAGTTAGGATTTTTCTTTTTAAAGATCCTCGCATGTGAGGTAAGGGTAGGTAGCTCCGTTTTACACATAAGGAAACTAAAGCCTTCTTTGTAATCTGATACCTGTCAGAGGCTTCACATAACAACATGTCAAGTGCCAGCTCAGTATTGGGTGACATGGTAGATTCTGGGATACAAAAATAAATAGGTGGCCACCATTCTCAAGTAATAATAAGAATAATTCTTATTAAAACCCAACATTTATGTGCAAAGAACTATGTCAACCATTTACCTTGATTATTTCATTTAATCTTCTTAATGGCATCATAGAGCACACACTATCTTATCTTTATATCACGAATGAGGAAACAAGACAGAGACTGCAACTTGTAAGTGGGAGCTGGGACTTGGACTCCAGCTTGTGTAGATGCTTCCCAACTCAAAGGGTTCCCAGTAACTCCTTGGTATGTTGTTAAGCGAATTCCTACATTCTTTTGGCTCTCTCTCCTGGAAGACTTGAGAAATTTGGCTTTTTTTCTGGCTCCCACAGCAGAAGTCATGCTTCTCTGCTACAAAAAGTCCTGCAGTTGTTTCTGAATCTGCCTCCAGAAGACAGAAACCAGTAAAAGATCTTCTTACACCGGGTCGGTTGGATTGGCAGTTCATTAAGACATTGCCCTGTGGCTGCCAGCAAGGGTGTCTAGACAGGCTGGTAGCTGATACCTGCCAGGCATGAAATCTGGGTCCTGATGTTCAAGGCTGGGGAGTATCGTTATCTAGCTGGGTCACCGTCTCCTCTCTGCCACCCAGAGGCCAGCCCTGTACGAGGTCTGCCTGGACGTGAAATTGATAGTGTATGACTCTATCCCCAGTCTTCCAGGGAATGAGAATAAAGTACAACAGACTGGAATTTCATGAGTGTGAGCACATTGGCTATTTAGGTGCTTGGAATTAGGACCCTGATGGAGCTGATGTTGCACTATACAAATAGCACTCTTAGAAAGTAAATGGGTGTGTTTCTGTTTCTTCCTCTGCACATCCATTTCTAGCTCTCCAAATGTCTTCCTTCTTTTAAAACAGACATGATCATTTCATTAAAAACCTTCACTAATCCATCAGATACATATTTAAACCCCTTAATATAAAATTCAAGGAGTGTCTTAACTGTAATGTGACCCCAGTTTTGGTTTTCATTCCCCCTGGCCGCCTTCTTCTCAGATGACTTGGCTGTCCCCACCGGTGGCACACACGTTCATGTTTTTGTGGCTATAAACCTTTTTTCCCTCTTTCAGACCACATGCCCTCTGACCTCAACTTTTCAGAATTCTCTGTAGTTACTCCCATTCTCAGCACCTGTCATGGCCCCTGAATTTCTTCCTCTGTCAAGCACATGTGCCTGGGATAATAGCTGTTAAATAAATGTTGGAGAAAGGGCTTGATCTCTTCTATTTATGTGTCTCTTTGTGAGTCTCTGTTTGTTACTATATCTCTCATCTCTACCACCACTTCCTGGTAAGCCAAGCCTTTTTTCCTCCCCCTGTCCCACTGGCTTTGAACTAGCTTTTTCTCTTTCTAATCAGCTGGGTTAGCACTGAGTCCCCACCCTGATGTGGTGAATTTTTCTTTATGCTTCTTATAGGCTAAAGTATTTGGCTCACTTATTTGCTGACTTGGGATCTGGAATCTTAAGGATGCTCTTTTTAAGTCTTTTTTAGGAGTATCTTCTCTGAAAACAGCAAGAAAATCCAACCAGAAGAAAGAATTGATTTTTCAGTTGATCCTGGGCTTTGGACAGTTAACTTATTACTGGCCAGCCTACCAATGCCTCTCAGCCACAGTTCATGTTTGGAAGACGGGCCTTTCTGAGATACGTCAGCTGAAACGGCTCTTGTCAAGAAATGATTGACGCATTATTTACATTTTGCAAATACATAGATAAGAAGAAGTGAGGCTTTTGAAAAGCCATAAAGCTTTGAGAAAGAATGGATTTGGAGTGATGTAAGCATGCAACTCTAGTTAAGAATGCCATAACTCATTCAACAGTGAGAACTATATTATAAATATTCTGCATGTCAAGCACTCTATCAGGTACTGTGGGAACACTGATGAATAATATCATGTTCTGGCCTTCATGGAGTCCACAGCCCTGTAGGCCGGCTCATCAGGGAGACCAACACTTATAACACAATGTGGGAAACCCCATCCTAGAAGCTACCCAGAAGAGAAGCTGATTTTGCCCCAGAGCAGGTCTAGAATCATTCTGTCATACCCAGTACAGATTTTCACAAAGTCCCTCTGGTCATTGTCTTCAACGGAAACTGTCAGGTGGTATAGTGTCCTTTCTAGGCCTCCTGAAATTGAGGACAAACCCTCTTGACACAAAGCTATTTTAAGCAATTGAACAGGTAGAAAATGCTCTGGGATAACCTGGTAAGCACTAGTCATAAGACTGCTTAAGGTACTCTGGAAGCACAGAATTTGGCGGTGACTTCAGTGTGTGCACATCAGCGCTTTACCCCTTCTCCAAGGTGTTCCTAAGAGATTTGGGACGCATAGCCTTGGTATGCAGCTCCCCAGCGTCCCATGCTTCCACCGAATGCACAGAATCTTTGACATGAGCTGTAATTCCACCTTCCACTCAAAAATCTTTCTTTTCCGTCAGTCAGGTGTGGTCTCCAAGCCCTGCTTCCTGGCCAAAGGGGGGAAAATGTGATTGTTACTTTGCCCCTCCCCCCTTTGCTCAACCCTTCATAATCTTGTCTCAACCCATTTTTGAGGCCTCTTTTCCTTCCACGGAATTCTAGGGAGGTTACTGTTCTTTTCCCCCTTCAGCTCCTTTTCTCTGGCTACGCTCTCTGCTTATTCCCCCACCCCTCTTCCCACAGAATGAAGGTTCTTTTCATGTTAAAGTGTAAATAAAATGCTGTCTTCTCTGTTGACTTTTCCATGACCGCCAAGTCTTTAAAATAGTAAGTTCTTCTTTTTAAGCATTCCACAACATACAACTGTTGCCTTCAATTAATTTTTATCCTTTCCACTTGTTCTATATGTTTCTGGACTAATTATATCCTATTTACCCTATTTAATTGTAAGTCCTCTGAGTGCAGACACAGTCTTACATGGTTCTGTGTCCCTGCACTGATATTCATGGGCCCTTGCAACTGACAGGTGCACAGTGCATGTTGGATGAATGGACACAGCACGATAAACTAGAGTACTTGTGTGTGAGACCTCCTGCCACTGTATATGGACTCCTTAGGGCAGGAGCTGGGTCACTTACCTTTGCATCCCCCAAGTTGGCAAGGTGGCTAAGGACAATGGCTTCAGTGAGCCTGCCTCTGGATCCTGGCTCTACCACTTTCTATCTTTGCACCTGAGAGCATATCATGAATTTCTCGTGTCTCAATTTATCTAACTATAAAATGGAGTCCATTTATTCAACAAATACCTCTTTTCTAGGGGCTGGTGATATGGAGCAGAGGTAGACAAGATAAGCAAAATTCCTGCTCTAACAAAGTTTCCACTATTTTGAGAGAGTGAGACAATGGAGGGGGGTTTTCATATGTCTTAAAGGAAAACAAAGCAAGGTAAGGGGCGAGGGGGTGATGAAGTTGGCTGTTTCAGGGAAAGCCTCTCAGAGACCTGACAACATGGTAGTGAGCAATGTGGATGTCTAGGGGAAAGCATTTCCAGCAAAGAGAATACCGGGACAAAGGCCCAATGATATCATCATTAATATCAAGATACTGAGAATTATGAGAACTAAATGAGTTAAGGCACAATAAAAATGTTAGCTGTTATTATCTGGCATGATTTCAGGCACATAATGGCATCTTTATAAATGTTTATTAGATAAACATATGATTGATTAGGAAGAAAACTAACGTGCCAATATTTGCTGAGTTTCTAATCTGAACTACTGTGTTGAGGGCTTTCCAACATCTCTGCAGGATCAGAACTGCCGAGTGCTGTGGTTAAGTACCCCAGAGCTCAACTCCAGAGCTCATGGCTCCACTGCTCATTATGTGTGATCTTGAGTGATTTCCTTAATGTCTCTGTAACTCAGTTTCCTCACTTGTAAAATAGGGCTAATAACAATGTATTATTCCCGGAGCTGCTGTAAAAATTAAATGAGTTGATGAATGTGAAGCCCTCCTAAGAGTGTCTGGCATGTGTGTGAGTCTCAACATGTTTTTGCAATCATTTTCTTACAGATGAAGGCATCTGAGAACAAATGGCTAAGAAACTTGTCCAAGGCAACCCAGACAGTGAACAGTGGCAAAGAGGTACAAAGTCAGGTCTGCTGACTGCCAGGTCCATGTCCTTTCCTAGGTACACTGCATGCGGAATGGACTGATGGCAGTGAGGTAACAGCCAGGAGCATTTACGTCTTGCTCCCTCTCCTTGGACTATGACTCTGGTTATAGAATCTCAAGAATGACAATAGCTCAGCAGCATTTTTCTCAGCTGGTTTTTTGAATTGGCTCTAATCTTTAATTATGCCACATCTGCATCCTCTGAATGTAGACTTAGGTTTCGGTGGAAGAGGTCTATATTTAGCCTCATAAAATCTCCAAAGCTTCAGGGCAAGTGTTGCTGATTCTCCTCTACCTCTTCAGGAATGTGGGATTTGCGCTTAAACGCTTCTAGTTACTGTCCCGAAGTGTCCCCCACATTTGCTTTCTGGCTGTCAAAGCATTTAGCTTTCACCCTCTGAACCACACCCACCCACAGAGAGGCACCCCAGGGTCTTAGCAAAGGGTTTAGTACGAAATCCCTTAATTCTGACGTACATTATTTAACTCTATTCCTGATGACTTCCACCTTTAAATTGCAGTTTCACTGTGCTGTTTTGTCTCTGCAGATGGCAAACAGACCATTCTCTCTCCATCTGGAGCTGGCATTAAGGATATTTTTGGCTTGAAAGTTCAGTGAAGGAGAAAAAGAAGGGGAATTTGATTTCCGCCGGCCATTATCTTCCTTGTCCTCTTGAAATTCCTCCTCACTCACTCCTTTCCCCTCTGACTGGTCCACGTGCATCAACTTCCTGTCTCCATGGCTTTGGAATTTGGGTTATCCCTGAGACACAACTTTCTGGTGATTATTCAGAAACAACGGAACAACAGAGAGAGAGGAAGGGAGGAAGAGAGAAAGATTTTGTGAGTACATCATTTGAGAGAACAAATATCTCATGATAACATATTTTGCTTGTTCCAGATTGGTTTGGAGTTGGTTTATTCATCAGAAATGCCAATAGACAAATGCGGCATCATACAAATGAATGTGGAGTTTTGCATATTTACAAACAGGCCTGTATATGTGCTGGCTGTGAGAGCATACACTTCCCGCCTACTCATTACAATGTAATTTGTCCCAGCAAATTGTCCTTTCATAAGAGTATTACAAAATGAGCTGCTAATTGATGGGGTAGGATTGGTTAAAAAGGCTTGAATTCTAGAATGAGGAATGTGTAAGGGCCTTAGCAACACTCTAACCTGAGACCCTCATTTTACAGATGAAAACACAGAACATGAGTGACTTGTTTTTGTATTTAGCAACTGAAGAACATTAAGAAGAGCTGATTGAGTTCCACCAGTCCATTTTCAGATGAGCAGAAATGAAGTAATTTTCTCAGAGTCATTAATTGAGTGAATGGTAAAGCATGAACAAGATCTCAGTTCTCTGAACATCTCACCCAGTGGATTTTCACTTAATCAGACTGCTGCAGAGGAGTCATTTAATGAGAGCTTAAGAGGAGGGAAGGCATGTAAGCCCCACCTTTCAGGGCTTGCCCTCTCTGGCCTGGTGCCAGTTGCAAGAAAGTCAGGAATGCCAATCAAATGAAAGAAACCGTATTTTAAACAGCTCCTTCAGGGATGGATTTAAATGAAAAACTCTAGGGATAGGTTTTCCTCAACTCACCAAGAGGGGAAGACAAAACAATTTGAAGGAGAAAAGAAAGACTCAGATTCAACCTGCAAGGCATCAGATGACAAAGGAGTTAGGAACGGGGTGTGTCTGACCCAAAGGAGTAGGTGGGACGCAGGATTAGGACACAGGGAAACAGTAGGAGTCAGGTAAGCGTCAGGAGGGATTGTAAAGGTGCCCGCTGAAAGCCGGGGAGGGCAGGAGGAAGGCCAAAGGCTGAGTCCCTCCCTGGGTAATCAGCTTTTGCCCAGTTGCCTTACGCTTCTGGGCACACAGCAACTTATGCCAAGAACCTTCTAAACAATCTCTACAGCTGGGAACTGTTCAGTTCACAAATTTCTTGGAGGCATGGTCTCTCATGCTGAGCTGTCCCTTTCATATGGACAGCCTGTTATTCTTAACTTTGGGACATACTTTGATTTCTCACTTCTGTCCAGTCCCATACAACTGACACCATGTTTGTAGAGTTCTTGGCTTTTTAAATTGAACTTCAAGATACCACTGCTTAGATCATCCTCAGGGCAAGAGGCGTTTAATCTCAGTGCAGGACTAAAATGAATCAGCGTTTTTCTTCAGCTTGAGTTAAGGAGTTTAGGGAGAACAGTTGTTTTGTTTCCTTAGAGCAGTGAGGGCCTTGGTAAAGTGCAATGCTTTGTAATCTGACCTTAGACATTGTCCAAGAGTGGGTCATTGATTCCATTCTTCCCTCTATTCTGTATCAGAATTATAAATCTGCTTCCTGTACCATGTGACTGCAGTATCAATTATTAGAGTAAATAAAACTATGGACATTAGACTTGGCCATGGGACTTAATTTGAATATTAATGGTCTTGTGTTTGCATTGGGTTAAACACGTTGGCCTATTGTGTTTCTGCCATTTGTGATAAGAGCAAGTTCTGAGTAGGCACTTGTTCAAGGAGAAAGGAGAATGAAGCCGATCTGAACCCATATAGCAGCCTGATGCAAGCCCGGCTAAGCCTAAATGAGATCAGCAGAAGCCCAGCCAACCCACAGATCTGGCAGCAAGATAAGATAAATCAATGCCTGTTGTAAGGCACTGGGATCGCATGTTTCTTTGTTATACCTCATTATTGCTGATCGCTGTGAGTATGAATTCAATTGGAGGCACTGTATCATGGGAGACAGCACAGCGGTGCAGAGCTTAGATCTGGAGTCAGCATGTTGGAATTTGGATCCTGTTATTTATGAGCAATACAGACTTGAGAAAATCAGGAAACTACCCTGAGTGTTTCTTTCCCTATAAAAGGTAGATGATGAACATTATAATCAATTGATCCTCATTATTACTAGATTCCATATTTTCAAATTCACCTAACTGCTAAAATTTATTTGTAACCCCCAAATCCAGACTTGTGGCGCTGGCCGCATCGTCCATGGACACGGGCAGTGATAAAAAATTTGAGTCACGTGACATGTGTGTTTCCAGCTGAGGCTGAATGGGACGATGCTCTCTGTCTTCTTACTTCAGCTCTCAGACTGCAAACAATTGTCCCATTTGTGGTCTACGTAGTGCCATGTTTTTTGCATTTTTGTGCTTTTTGTTGGTACTTAGCTTGGCCCCTGAGTGAGATGCTGAAATGCTCACTGTTATTCCTGAGCTCAAGAACGCTACTATGTGCCTTCTGGGGAAATTAAGTGTGCTAGACAAGCTTTGTTCAAAGCCAAAGTTACAGTGCTGTTGACTGAGTTCGGTGTTAATGAATCAATAATATGCACTAAATCTTTAAACAGGAACACACACGAAACTAGGTTAGGTATTGATCAGTTGACAAAAAGTGTTGTGATCGGAGGCTCACAGCAACCTAATTGTATTTCTTCCAGAAACAGCAGTTGAGTATTCACTAATTCAGTAACATCTACTGTGAATAATGAAAATTGACTTTCCAGAACATATCTACCTCCAATAAGAATAGAGTGCACTTACCAGGTAAGTTTCTTGTGAAAGTCAAATAAGACACTATGTCATGTATGGTACTTAGAAAGCTGCCTAGAGTCTAGAAAATGCTTATAGATATTTATCTTTTATTTAGTCATCCTCAAGAATCCATATGATAATCACAAGAAAGTAAAAAGTACATACGTTGAAGTATATACTGAGTTGGGCCCTGTCATCGTCATGTTTACAGAGGAAGACTTCACTGATTCTGCAACAGGGAGGGTTTAAGATGGAAAGTGCCTGACCTCTAGGGCCAATACAGGGAGGAGAAAAGATGTCATCCAAAGATTTTTATCCAGGGATCCAAAGAGACCAGCAGATGTTTGGAAAGGTATTTAGACCCTGTGACCATTATCATGGTTATTTGGAAACCTGAAAAGGTTTGGTCCCCTGGCTTATTTCTTACACACTCTGTCACAGTGGTTGAGGGATCTTAGTCAGTGGACTTTTCTGGAAGGCCACAGTGACTGGAGAGAGCCAGGGGTCTTCATCTCTGGCATTTTCTGCGCAACACAGAGATAGAATTGTCACAGTCTGCTCCTGACAGTTCCACAGAGACTGAAGGTAATAATCACAACACTCATCTCCTCAGAGATGGCTAGTGCGATCACTACCTTGCAGACTTTCAGAAGCGGAAGCCTGAGAGCTTCTAGTGAGTTTCATGAAATTTTTAAAAATCATTACAAAACTTTGTTGCATAATTAGAGCATAATTTTCTTCATGTTCCCTGTGTTTATGGTTCATTGAGACTCTTGGATGTGTGGCTTTAGTGTTTTGATCAAATTTGGAAAAATTTCAACCCATATAAAGTGTCATTACTGTTTTTCTGTCTCATCCCCCCATCTTGCCCCCATTAGGATGCTTGAAGTTGTCCTACTGCTCAGAGATGCTGTGTTCATTTGTTCTTCTCTTTAACTCTGTTAGATTTTAAAAGAGTGTCTATGGCCATGTCTTTGAGTTCACTCATCTTTTCCTGTGCAGGGTCTAATCTGTCATTGACCCAACCAATGTATTTTCTTCTCACTCACTGAAACGTTCACTTCTAGAAATTGAATTTTGAGTTTTTAGAAATATCTTTCATATCTCTACTTAACTTTCTGAATATATGGAATATAGACATAATGACTGTTTTGATGCCCTTGTGTGCTTATTATAACATCTGTGTCAGTTCTGGGTCAATTTAAATTGATTGCTTTTTCTCTTCATTATGGGTTATATTTTCTTACATTTTTTTTTGTATGGTTGGTAATATTTTATTAAAGCCCTAGCATTCTGATTTCACCTTGTTGAATACAGCACATTTTTGTATTGCTATAAATTCTTGAGTTTTGTTCTGGAACACAGTAAAGTTATTGGAAACAGATTAATTCTTGTGGCTTTTAAGAATTGTCACTTGGGATGTGACTGGTTGTTTGTTGTCTAGTGCTAAGCATTCCCCACTGCTCAAGCAAGCACCTTCTGTGTACTCTATCCAATGCCTGTAATTCATGAGATCTTCCAGGCTGGCTGGGTGTTCCATGCACTATTCCCAGCCCTGTGTGCATGAAGTCACTCTTATCTTTTATCCTTTCAGGTGGTTCTTTTCTTGGCCTCTGGTAATTTCCTCACACACATGCACTGGCCAATACCTAGGTGCATACTTGGGGACAATCCTCTGGAGTTTTCTCTCTGATCAGCCTCTCTCTTTTTTGGTACTCACTCCTAAAAATTCAAGCCACCTTCATCTCCCCTGACTCCCAGCTCTGCTTCCTCAACCCAACAAGGCCTTCATGGCTCTAGGGTCCCCCTGTCCTTCTGTGACCTGGAAACTCTTTCATGGTAATAGCCTGGGCTAATCTTGGACTTACCCATCTTTATATTCTCTCAGGATCACTCTCCTTCTGCTAGATGTTTTGAAAACTGTTTTTTTTTTCATGTATTAATATCTGTATCTTTGGTTGTTTCAGGCAGGAAGGTAATTGCTATCCTACTTATATCATCTTGACTGGAAGTAAATTTTTACATAAGTGTTTAAGATCCTGTTTCATAAAGCAGATATGGGGTAGAAGGAGCCTAGGCTTTGCAACACAAATCTGGGTTTACATTTTAGCTTTACTGCTGTGAGGCCTGGGGAGATAACTGCAACTACAACTTCAATTTCCTCTTCTGCAAAATGGGGATAATTATAGTATCTGTTCTATGGAGATGAAGGGGAGATTAACCGAGAATACGTACAAAAAGTACATAGAATAATTCTGTCAGAGTAGACACTGAAATGCCAATTCACTCTCCCCTTCCCTACAGCTATCATAGTTCCTCTCTGATTTTTCCTTCATTCTACCATTACCTCCAGCTCGACCTGCTTTGTGCTTTGCATGTATCAGGCACTGTGCTACAGGGGAATAGGATTCCACTGGAAGCAAGTTAGAAAAGCACAAATTGGTTAATTTCCACTCCAACTTTGGAATATAGACTCAAAAGGAAGGTAATACAAATTCTTGTGCTGTTTGAGCATGTCACGGGGAAACTGTATATTAAAACATATTTCAAACTAAGCACTTAAAATGGCCATACCTAACAAAGCCTTTCTGTTATATTTCACAATTTAAACAAAATTGTTACTTTAAAATGCTAACATGTTTATTTTAAAGTGTGTGACATTTTGGGTAACCTTCTTCTGATAGAAATATTGAACTCTGTTTGGAGCACATCCAATTATTTCTCAAGTCCTGTTTGTAACACCAAACTCTCAAGTAATAAGAATAGTTAAAAAGAAACTACTTCAATGCCAAAAAAAAAAAAAAAGAAGAAAAAGAAAAAGAAAAAGAAAAACTCTTGGATTATCTTGACAGCAAGAGAATCCACTGGCTTTTTGCCTCACTGAGAATCAAGAATCCAATTAAACTAAGCAATTTCAAATGACTTAATTAAAGAACTTTTTTTAATTGAGTAACAAAATAGGCTGATAAACCTGAATAGGTTTGAAAATTGAGTTGGGAGGATAACAGTGCACCAGTCTCTATTTTCAATGGATTCTGTGAGGTTTAACAAGCCCTGGTTTTATCTTCCTGTGCTTAACAAAGTCATAGTTTACCAAAATAGAGTATCTCGTGTTCAAATTATGTTGACTTTTTGAATGAAATCAAATTGCACTGGAGCCCAAGATGTCACCTAGAATTGCACTTCTTATTCAGGTCTGAGGGGATCTTCCTCCAGATCACTGCAGAAAGGTCCAGGCAGCTGATGACCCAGCTGAGATCAAAACCCAGTTAGGCCATTTCTCAGTCCAGTACTTTTTCGTTTATTTGCCTCTGTTTTTGCTTTTGAGGATATAGAGAGAGGAAGGGAGGGAAGAAAAGAAGACTGAAAAGATCAATTTGTTTTTAGGATTTTTCCTTTGCATCCTTATTGACACACTTGGCACCATATTTTATTTGTAATATTTCAGCCCACTTTTTAACTTAATATGATAATAAAAACACTTTTAATATTGCTTATAAAATGCTCATACACATCAGTTTTAGTGGTTATATTCTGTTCTGTTGAGTGTATGTACCATTATTTATGGATTGAATCATACCACACAGCCATTTCTGTAGCTTAAATGTAATCAAAATTAGCCCGTTCATTTCTTTCAACCTTTATCCATGTCATGTTGCAAGATCTGTTTATAAATTAGCTGAAATGGATATGCTGAGGGAAATTTACATTGGATTCACTTTGTTTTGCTACCAACATCACCCATGTGCTAGACTCTTACCAGTTCTTTGCCTAGGGAGCAGAAAGCTTTGTAGCCAGAGTCTCCAGGATGGGTGGTAGGAACCAGTAAGACTCCCTACCCTCTGCCCAGGCCTTGGAAGAATGACAGAGGGTTGTTTCAAAAAGCCCGACACTGTCCTTATCCCAGTTTGTGGATAAGCACCTTTGTGGGGGTCTTGGCAAGGCCAGAAGGACATATTAGCAGCATGTGACTCAGATGTTGCTGCATCTGTGCTAATTTTGTCATAAGTTGTGTTTTTTTTTTTGCCTGTAGCTTTTGTCTTCATCTGTTAGCATCTATCCATCCAGCACAACACTAACACCCCATGACAACTGGCCAGTTGGTACATCAAGCTGTTGCCATTTGGAATTGGTTCCTTAAGACAGATTTCTAAAAGGAATTTCTGTGCTAACAGACAAAAACATTTTGAAGGCTTTTTCTATGTGTTACCCAGTTGATTGCCAAAAGGACATTACCTGTGTTACACCTACCAACCTTTATCAAAGAGCTCATTTAACCACATTATCACTAGGATTAAGTGGATCATTAAAAACCAAAAGTGTCTGTTAGTTCTCTTGGTGACCTACTTTGAAGACTTAATGGCTTCTCCACTTCATCAAACCATTCAATCAGAAATGGTAATTCCATTTTGCTTATCCTCCTCTTCC
Source organism: Smutsia gigantea (assembly GCA_032199065.1). Lineage (NCBI taxonomy): Eukaryota > Metazoa > Chordata > Mammalia > Pholidota > Manidae > Smutsia > Smutsia gigantea. The sequence continues at coordinate 396,458 of JAVSCE010008560.1, read as the reverse complement.
CAGTCTTCACTTTGCTGAGGGCTAAAATTTGGGGACAAACACTTGCAAGGAACCAAGAAAGAACAGCTTGCCTTCTATATTTTGCTTTTGGGTTTTCAGATGGCCAGATTTTTCTTTGAAGCATTGGAGTTGATGTTTCAAGGCAAAATAACAGCTTGCCTTTTTACTATTACATATGAATTCATAAATGCCTGAGAGGTTAAAATTTTCCTTGCCTATAAATTGGGGATAGTGTAAAGTCTTTAGGGTTGGAGAAAAAATGTGGTGTCTTTAAATGATTTTGAGTCATTATTAGTAGCTAGTATTGGCCTTATCCTAATCACTCATACACCTGTATTTTTCTGGATCGAATGAGCTATGAAATGGAAAAAAGCCTTGGAGAGAATGCACAAGGCTGGACTAGCTTCATTGCTTAGGAATTTAGGCAGTAACATGGAGTAGCGGGAAGATTGGGGATTTGGAATGAAGTTGTATTAGCCTCCATCATTTACTAGCTCTGTGGCTTTAGAAACATTTCTTTTCTCTCTTGAGTCCCAGTGTTCTCATCACTGAGCACCATGTGTCTGAGATGGAGAAACACAGTAAGTGGTGGGGGTAGGAGGAGTCATACAGTGTAGTGGCTTAAGAGCACACATTTTAAGCACACAGATCTGAATTCAAATACTATCTCCATTGGATTAATTTTTTAACTCTCTGGGATTCAGTTTCATTTGGTAAAGGAATGATTCCTACATTTAAAGATGCAGTGAAAGATCAGAGGAGATGAGGTATGTGTCACATTTACCCCAGTGCCTGACATACAGTGCGTGGTGACCGAATGGTAGTTGATCTGTATCATCATATTTCCCCTCACTTTGTTTTTGCCAAGCACTTAGAATGTACTCAGAGATCCCTTTTTCAACCCAGATGTTAATAGGTACCCCAATGTGTTTCCAAACCCTAGCTGCCTGTCAAAAAATGAATACTGTGTGCCACTCTGATCAGCTGTTCTTTTCAGAGTGCCTTCCTCGTGGCAGGTTGTTTTTCTGTATGTGTCACAAAAATACTTAATAATAGATGCTAATCCTTAAGGCGTTCTTTCTATTAATGATGTCTAACTGCTTGTATTCTAAAGCTGCAGTTCCTTTTAGATACTGTAAGCACTCTTAATTTCATCCCCCTTTTTACCATCTAAGTGTCTGACCTTGAAAATGAAAGGTTAACTGAAAGAAAAACTGTATGTATGTATATGTGTGTGTGTACAAAGATAGATGTGTATAAATAGAGATGATGAGCAGACAGAAAGATGGTAGACATGGAGGCTCATATTTAATTATCCAGAACACAAAATTATAATGCCGGAAAACCTTAGTCTTTTGAAGTTCATGTCTTCTTTTTACATTTAGGACTCCTATGCAAAGCATAAGCCTCCTCTGCCAACACCTGCCTAGCTAGTAAAACAGTTGGACATGTCTTAATAGATAACCTCCAGATCATGTGATGTAATTTCTGTAGGTTGGCAAAAACCAGTAAAGTCCCACATGTCTGCCACTTAAGTAAGAGATATATTGCTTTAACTAAAAGGGCACTTGTTTGAACAGAAATTCTACTAAACATCAAATCAAAACCAGGGATTTGCCTAAGGTCAGCCTTGTCCGCGTTATTCAGCCAAAATCTGCTCTTCAACTTCAGATTTAGCCTTTAGAAGGCTATACAACAATTTCCACTTTATTCTTCAATCCCGGAACTTATTGTGAATGTATGAAAAAAAAAACTCCATGAAAAAGCATTATAAATAAGAATGTAAGTAAGAGGCAGTCAGCTTGGATGAGCTTCCACCCAGGATATGCCCCAGGCTCCTGCATGACCTTCATCACACACACGGTGGGAACCATAGTAGCGACAGCAATGAGGACCTTTGGATCTGACCGTGGACACTCTTGACCTCTGACTCCTCTGGTCTTGGGTGAAAAGTTGTACCACAGAGCATGAGATCGGATTTTCCAAGCAGGTGCCAGAAAGAGCAAGGTGATTAAATGCAGAGAGTGCAGAGGACCCACTGTCTCATTCAGTGAAATTTGGCCAGTTGGAAGAAGACAGGAGACAGTCAACGTATCAAGTATTCCATTCCTTCCCAAGAGCCTAACTAGATATCTCCCATGTGACAGAGCAACCAGCTGTGTTTCCTTGTAGAGATGTGATGGCTTCATAATTCACCAACTTGGATTTCTTCCCTGCTTCCCTCCTTCACTTCCTTTACTCCTACTCTTGTTTGCTTGGAATCACATCTCAAATCAACATCCAAGCTTTGACTCAGGCTATTTTCTAGGGAAACTGGGATAAGACAATTGGTTCCAGGGATAGTCCTAGAGAGCAGACTTAAAGGTCAAGATTTATATTAAGATTGACTGTCTAGAAATAATAAGTACACCACTGGTGCAGGTACATGCAGTGTTAATAACAACTGGCATGTGATGGCCTCATAATTACTAAAATTTTCATTTGTAGATAATGTGATGAGGTACCGGATGAAATCAAGTCACTGCAGAGTCCAATAGCTGCTGTGTTAATCCATATAAAGTAAATTATAATAAAGAATTATGCAGGGTGGTAGCTCCTTTTACCATCACTGGAGGCCTTGCAAGCAGAAAACAGGCTTAATGTAATTAATTATCAAGATAATGTCTGCTATGAAAATCAGAAGGCCATCATGCCAGTTTTGTCTTCTGCAACCACTTCTTCTTTTGAGCACTCAGTACAACCATTCTTTATTGTCTTCAAGACAGCAATCAGAGCTCAGTCTCAGCACAGACCAATGAGGAAATTACAGTCATTTCTCCGGTAATAAATAGTCTACATCTCAAAAAGAACTGCAGTACATGGTTAATAGATACCAACAGGAAAAGAGGAAACACACGTGGGAATGAATGTTGAGGGTACCTTACACAAGAGCATGGAATATAATGTTGCAAAAGCAATAATTCACTGGCATGTGAGCACTAAGGTATTGCTTGGAATTTGGTGTTCTGGGAAGGACATCTCAAACTATCTCCAATAGTACTGTGCATAGCTCAAAAGGACTATGGACTGATTAATAGCCGACAGTAGTCAAAGTAGAGATTCCAGAACTTCCTCCTGTGCTACTGGAGAAGGATTCAAAAGGCTTAGAGAGTTAGGAGTGATAGAATGGATTTACTACACAAGCTGAGAATCCATCACTTGAGTATATTCCCTAGAAGGCCAGAGCACACCTTTCTCATTAGGGTAAGGAATGCACTGGTGAAGGGGCTGTTAGCATCTTTGAGACCCTGGGTAGTGGCTCACCTCTACAGGCCATGAATTGAACCCCCAATGTCTTAGAGATAATAGGATTCTGGACAAGCAGAGACCAGGCTTTAAGATTTAAGGATCATAAGCAATGTAGATCAAAGGGTCTGAAGTTAGAGTAACAATAACAGTGTGCTGACCCACAGGAATTTACGGCTATGGCTAACACAACACAGAATTCCTGGAGGGAGATAGGTGGTTACCTAATAAGGTATTGCTTGATTTCTAAAACCAGAAGAAATTAGATCTAGTGAGCAAAGGCTGACATCAGCCACCAAAATGGAAAAACCACAGAATCTTATCCAGGTCCCAGACCTAACTTAGTTCACAGACCTATAGCCCATTGATCAAAGGGGAGGCCAGGTCCACTTGAAAAAGGATTCTGTAGTGCCACCAAACTTGTCTATAATGAGTATTCTTCCAATCCTTCCCCAGAGAAATCTGTGCCATATCCCAGAGTGAGTATGCAGTGGGAAAGTGAGTGATCAGACTTTTTGAAAACAGATATGAGGTCTAAATTGATACTGGTATCAGGGAAACTAAAAAGCCGTATTAGTCCTCTAGCTAGAGTAGGACTTAGGACTTATACAAGCTAAGTGGTAAATTATCTTGCCTATTGTCTTTCTCAAAGTAGATACAATGTGTCCTCATGTTCATACAATATATGTTCACTCATCATCCTGTGCTTGTTTGCCTGCTTTCCAAATGAATAATCAGGGCTGTACACACACACACACACACACTTAGCAGCAGTCAGTACTCTTCCATTGGTTCCTAATTTATAAGATATTGACATTGTGGTAGAGACACTGAGTGGAGCGCTTGAAATTGCCCTTGCATATATACCAAAATAGTAAATCAGAAGCAATATCTAATTCCTGTTTGGCTGATATAGCGATCAGTACCTATGATTATCACATCCCCTCAGCCATTCATTACCTGCTGCTTTAGCTGTGGTGGAGAGTTTCTATCTACAAGGACATCATCCCACTTCAAAGAACTCTCATGCTCAATCCTTGCACAGATGAAGCCTGGAAATGGGGAATACAAGGAGTTAGCACACTCAGAGTCATCATCAACCTGTGAGCATGGGTATAGGTGGTCAAACATCCTAGCTTCTCACATCTTTGGCGGGAAAATTCTGAAGCTTATTTTACAGAGTTCATTAGTCAGTTCCCAGAAAGATTAATCACCATATCCCACAGTAGCTCAATAACACAAAATTTACCAGCTTTCCCTCCTTTCACACCCACTTCCTCCACTCCCTCACTTTTAATTCCCAAGATCATTTCCCAAATAAAATATTTGATCCCAACTCCTTGTCTCAGGCCCTGCTTTTGGTGAAACCCAAGCTAAGACACTGCTACCATCAAAGATGAACAATCCATGAGGTTGTAGTCTCCCCATGTCCATTCAGTTCTCCTTAAACAAGGCCTGCTCTGCCATGGTAGATGTCAGCCGTCTATTGTAAGTGAATCAGGTGGTCTTTAGCGTAGTGGCGGTGCTGGAAGCACTGTCTTAAACAGACACAGGCAACACAGTCTCCAGCCCTTTCTCTGCAGCTACTGATTAGGCAAACATGATTCCCCTCTATACCAGTTAAAAGTGAGCATGGAAGGCAGGTAGACTTTACACAGCAAGAAGAGCAGTATATGCTCACTTTCTTGCCTCAAACCATGGAGGATACATATAGGTCCAACAAGGTGGGTTCCTAGCCATCAAGCCTGATTCATGTACTGCCAGGAGCAGACACTGATGCATTAATTATGGGACCATTCTTCATGGAGATAAGCCAGCCAACTGATGGCAAGTGATTATATTTGATCCCTTCCACACTGGAGTGTTATTTTTCTTTACCAAAAGGCATACGTATTCCATATATGGAAATTCAGGGAGGTTAATAAATACCCTTTGCATGACCATTGATAAATGATAGACAAACAGACAAGAGAGAACCACCAAATGAACTTCTTTCCCTTTCTTTGAAAGGACCAGTCAAAGGCAGCATGTTTTGATTGGGCCTGATTGAGGTGTTGTCCTGTATAACCAAATAACTGATGACTATTTTTACTGCGCTGTGACTAGCTCATAGATTCACCCGCTTATATTTGCTTTCTACCCTTTTCTCTGATCACTTAACTATTCCCTCAGTGTCACTGCTCTGAATCATACGTCCCAGTAAAGCATTAGCATGTAAAGTTTGCCATAGGCTCTGTTTTCTAGGGAACCTAGACTGGGTCAGTGCCTTCCTTAATGAGTGCACAAAGCTTCACACTAAGAGTTTATTCAATAAAATGTTTCCCCATTGCCAAGAAAATCTTTATGTTCATGACTCAAAGAGGATGCAAGCATGTAGTTAAATCACTTAAAATTATAGCAGATAGCAAGTGTAAAGGCTTGGAGGGAGCATTTGACCTGTGTCTTCAGAGATAGCAAATCAACAAAAAACCTGGCTCCAAAAATAGTCCTAAAAGAAAGCAATAATTAATTCAGTTTCATAGGGTATAAGGACATAAGAAGCAATCTGACATCTGACAGCGCTGGGGCATTAAAATAACACAATTTTTAAAGACCACCAAATTTTAACAATGAAATAATAATAATAACTTTTAAAGTTAAATTTCATATTTAATCTTTCCTCCTGCAAGATGAGGTGGTGATACTAGCCGCCGGCTTTGGTCTTGGCCAGAGAGTGGTTCTTGGCACTTTGACAGTTGTCCACCATTATTTAAGACACCTTTACAAGTTTATCCCCTTTTTTAAAGGCTGCTGAATAGCATTTGTTAAGCATACAATATAGAGGAATCTGGAGTTTAGCTAACAATATTCATAGTAGTAGTAATAATGACTAGTTAAATGTATTGAACATCTACTTTTTACAGGCACTCCACTTATCACTTTAAATGCACAATTAAGTTTAATCTTCATGATAATTTCTTTGGGAGGGTACATGACATACCCACTTAACCAATAAGAAAAACCAAAGGACAGAAGTTTTAATAAGTTACTGTGTCATGCAGCTTATTAGTGGTAAACTGAGAAATGACCTTGGGTCAGTCTCACTCTGATCATATGCTCTTCACTCTTTATAATAGTGAGTAATTTTTGAGATTTATTCTGTACCAGGCATCGTTTCATGATGCTTTTCATGTTCTAAATACCAACAAACAAGAGATCATTATTGTAGTGATTCCTCTTTGACAAATGAGGAAATCAAGGCTCTGAGAGGTAAAATAATTTGCCCAATGTTAATGAAAGTGAGGGGACTCAAGGGACCCTAAATCCAGGTCCTTAGCAGTTGTCCCCTTTCTCCATTCCCAATCATATATGAAATGTACCTTTAAGGATTGCTATAATTGATCAATACAACATATTTTCAGATTGTGATCTCAGTCATTCTCCATAAATTCTCTGCTGGCATCATAGTGTCTTCAGTTGAAGAATCCTTCCAATTTTTATGTGTAGGGACCCTTAGAATGGATAGCCCCACCCACAATTAGGGCCTCACATCAATAAGCAGCCCCCTAGAGAGGATGGTTTCATAACAGGAGTATTTTTGAGGCTAGGTGTTCTACATATCATATGTACACAGGGTGGAATGTTCTGATGCTGTCCCAGAGAAAAAGGTGATGGGGAAAAAAATAATTTCTTAGAAGGTATGACAGAGCTGGCTTCTGTCACTGAAGAATGGATAAAAGGAAGACCGCTTCAGGCTGTAGCTTATTTTCTTTTTCAAAGTTCCTGACTCCCTCAAAAAAAAATAAGCCTTGTGGCATCGTCATTTCATCAGAGCTAGTTAACCGAGTTGGATGACTCTGGAAGACAGGCAGTGACTAAAAATACAAGTTCAGTCCAGCTGATTCAAATGTCTCCTTAACTGTTTCAGTGCTTGAAATACTTGAAAAGGTCCACAATTTAAGATTCTATGAAATGAAATGGGATATTTACATAACAATAAATATTCTTGGGGCAGACAGATTCTTATAATTTTTTACATGAACATATGTGAACTCAAGACAACAACAACAAAATGGAAATATAATGGCCACATGATTCTAGTGTTAATTAACAATGCACTCTCACTGCACTATAATGGCTAGGACAGGCTAATGTTAGTTAGCATCTGCAACCTACACACTGCTAAATCCACACAGTCGAGTTCTCCACTAGTTCAAAGGCTATAATTATGTATATTCATATTTCTATGATTTATTCTATAAAAATCTTATGGAATGATATTTGAATAAGCTTTTATAGCATTTTTAAGCTAAGGTATAATTTTCATGCAGTAAAATTTCTTTTTTTTAGTGTTAAGCAAGTTTTGAGACATGCATACAGTCTTGTAAGCACAGCTAAAATCTAGATAAAAAGATATGGAATGTGTCTGTTACCTCCTTTAGATCTACCCTGCACCCCTTTGTGGTCACCTCCTGCTGTCTCCCTGCTCTGAATCACACCTCCTCTCACCCAGTGGCCACATAAATGGAACATACAGTATGTAAACTTTTTAGAGTGGTTTCTTTCACTTAGCATAAGGCACTTAAGACACCTCCAGTTGTTGCATGTTGTTCTTTCCTTCTACTTGGTGAATAGTACTCCATTGTATGGATGTACCAAGTTTTTGAACCATTCATCAGTGGAAGGGCATTTGAGGGTTTCCAATTTTTGGCCATCAATAACAAAACCATTAGGAATACTGACATGACATTTTTTGTGTGAATGAAAGTTTTCATGTCTCCTCTTTAAACACCCAAGGCTGGAATGGAGTTGTGTGGTCCATGCATATTTAAGTTTATGAGAAACTGCTTAACTTTTCCCAAAAGGGCAAACTATTTTGCACACTTGCCATGTGGCTGGACTAAAGTGAGAGAGGGAGTGGACTAGAAAAATGTGGTCAGAGAAGTAATAGGGATGGTGTGCAGGGTATTGTCAGCCATTGGAATTTAATCTGAATGGAATTGAAACCATTTTGGTTTCAGTTGTTTGAGCATAAGGAAGATGTGAATTAAATTCTATTTTAAGAGGATGACTATAGCTTCTATGTTGAGACTGGACAGTTGGGATAATAGTGTAAACAGATAGAACATTAGGAGACTGTTGCACTAATTAGGACATAAAAAGATAGTGGGTTGAGGAAGTGTATTTACACTGGAAAATATGAGAAGAGCTAGGGTTCTATATATATTTAGAAGAAAGAGAAAAAGGATTTCCTGATGGGTTGGATCTGGGTTGTTTTATAAAAAAAGAAGTGAAAGTTCTTCAAGCTGAAGGATAAAGACAATAGGAGAAAATTGTCAGACATAAACAATAAAGTGTGCTGGAAATACCAAATATATGGCAAATTAGAAGACATTTATTAAAACAGAATTTAATAGAAAGTAAAAATAACTATGTATTGTGAGATTTATAAAATATGTAGAAGTAAATAGCACAAAAGACTGGAGGGGGTAAATGTAAGCTTGCAGCATAGATTCTTACATTATACATGAAGTAGTAGGATTTATATGAAGTTAGATTGGGATACCTTAAAGATGCATATTATAAAAGAGCAATGGTTCACAAAGTTGTCTTCTTTAATCTGATAAGGGTTATTTGAGAAAAGCCTGTAACTAATATCATATTTAATGTTATCCCCAAATCAGAAAAAAGGCAAGGATGGTCAGGCTCAACACTGCTGTTCAAAATTGCCTGTCAATCCTATGCAAATTAGATTATGGGGTTACTTTTCAGCCTGAAACAACTAAAAGCCAGACAAGACATATACAATTACATATGTATATATGTATATGTATGTGTGTCTACATGAAACATACTTTACACATAAAGGCACACATAGGTTAAAAGCATATATATAAAAAAGATTTTAAAAAATTAAAAATGTACTAATATTAGTCATAAGAAATCTGCAGTGCCTGCCATGATTTTAGAAGAAAGAATGTTGCCCGAGATAAAAACAAATGTCATTTCATTACAATAAAGGACTCAATTCCAAGAGGAAATAACAATCCTAAATATTTGTGAACCCAATAAATAACACAGTTTTTAAGTACAGGAATCAAAAAGCCTAATAGAACTGAAATAAAAAATAGACAAATCCATAACCATGGTCAGTGATCTCAATACCCTTTCAGAATAATTGAAAGAGTGAATAGATTGAAAATTAGCAAAGACATAGGAAACTGTCCATCTATATCAACTAACTTGACCCAATTTATATTATAGAATACACCATCCAACAACAGCAGGATACACATTCTTTTCAAGTGCACATGGAACATTTACTGCCATAGACCTCGTTCTGTGCTACAAGTCTCAATAAATTTGAAAGAACTCAATTTATACAAAGTATATTCTCTGACCACAATAAAATTGAATTAGAAATTAATAATAAAGTTTTCATTACAAGTAAAAAATGTAAATATATATGTATATTAAATCATTATGTTGTATACTTAAAACTTATGCGATGATATATGTCAATTACATCTCAATAAAACTGAGGAAGAAAAGAAGCCAGTAAAAGATCACTGGGGGAGAAAAATCCAAAACATTTGAAAACCAAAGAATATACTTCTAAATAGCCAGTGGACCAAAGACAAAATATAAGAGAAATTACAAAGCATTTTTTGAACTTAATGAAAACGAAAACACAACGTATCAAAATTTGTGAGATCTGCTAAAGTAGTGCTTAGAAATGTATAGTGCTATATTCCTACCTTAAATCAATGATGTCTACTCCCCCTTTCAGAAAATAGAAAAAGAAGAGAAAATTAAATGCAAAACAAATAGGAGAGAGGAAGTAATAAAGACCAGAGTGAAACTCAATGAAATAATTCAGAGGAACAGCAGAGAAGGTCAATGAAACTATAAGCTGGTTCTTTGAGAATATCAAAATTAACAAATTTCCATATATATTTATCGGGAAAAAAGAGAGGAGATACAAATTACCAATATTAGGTAATTACAACTAAAAATCTGCCTATATATACACAGAGAAACATATCTAGAGAACAACAGCCAGGGACCCAAGGGAACAGGTGAGTTCCCTGTATTTCTTTTGACTTGTAGCTGAAGAAGATGGCAACCCCAAAAAAGCCAATGGGAACAGAGCAAAAAGCCCCAACAAGAGTCTTCTCTCTCTAAAGGACCAGGAAAGGGCAGCCTAACAAGACAGAACACTTTCAGACAGTAAAGAATGGAGCCTAGACTTCTACTCTTCTCCTCCTGTAAAAAATGCCCCATCCCTATTAGAGTGGTGCCAGGGAATGCTGGGTACACAGCTGACACTTCAGTCCCCACTGGGCAGTAATGAGGCCCCCACCCCTCCAAGGTACCAATGAAGACCATGGGAACAATGGGGAACCTGGACGTCCAGGTGGAAATATTCTATATCTTCACTCTATCAATATCAATATCCAGTTTAATCTTATTTTACAGGCTGTTTACATTGGGGGAAACTGGATAAAGAGCACACAGGATTTCTGTATGACTTTTGACAACTGGATGTAAATCTATGATAATCTCAAAATAAAATGTTAAAAAAACATACCCTGTTATTAGGCAAAAATAGATCCTTATCAGTTTTAATAAGGAAATTCAGTTTTCATTAAAAATAAAAATAAGAACCCAAGTCCATACAAAGAAAACTCAAGGCCCACATGGCTTCAGGGGTGATTTCTACCACACATTTGAGAAAGAAGCAATGTCAGGAAGACACAAACTCTTCCAGAAAATTGAAGAGAAGGAATACTTCCCAGTTCATTCCTGATACCAAACCAGACAAAGAAATCTACATGCCAATATCCCTCATGAACATATATGAGAGTATAAAAAGCAATCAAAATTAGCAGACTGTTGGTACATCCATGTTGATGCTACCATGTGGATGAATCTCAAAATAATCATGCTGAGCAAAAGAAGCCAGACAAAAAAGAACTCGTTTGATTAGATTCTTAAAGAAGACTAGAAAATGTGAACCAATCTATAACAAGAGGCAACTCAGTTTTTGTGGAGCCAGGGAGGGGGCGGGGAGTAGGTAGCTAGCAAATGGAAAGAAGTAATAGGGCATGATTGCAAAAGTGCCTGAGGATCTTCTGGGGCTGATGGATATAACACCAGCTTGATTGTGATGATAATGTCATGGGTATTTACCTACGTCAAAATGTAAAATTGTATACTTTAATTATGGACAGATTGTTTTATGTCAATTATACCTCAATAAACTTGTTTTTCAAAAGAGAGAGGGATAAGATAATAAGGATAGAATGGGGAAAGTATTTATAACGTATGGACCTGAAAGAGGAATTTTGTCCAGCATACATAAAACTTCTTGCAAACAGGCACTTCAAAAGGAACATATATGAATGGTCCATAAACAAATGAAAAGATACTCAGCATCTGTAGTTAACAGGGAAATGCAAATGTAAATGGCAATAAGAACACTGCACACCCACTATAATGGGTAAAATTAAAAAGGTGATCATGCCAATTCCTGATGAGGATGTGAAGGACTGGCCTCTAAATCTGCAAATGACCAAGTCAAAGAGGTGTCCCAAACCAAATATCTGATGGTGAGGATTACAAATGGGAGGGAAAGGAGAAAGGAAGGAGAATGAGCAGAAAATGTCATCAATTTGGACCCAACAGGGCTCTAGGACAAGAAGTATAAAGGAGAAAAAATTTGCCTGCTTAATGATAGAGGCAAGAGTGTTTTCAGGGGAGAGACAGATTTCTGTAGAACAAGAAGGTAAAGGGAACACTCAGAAAACTGAGTGTGAGTTATGGGAACTTTTAATGACTGACCATAAGCGCCAGTGGGTTCCTGGAAGGGTTTCAGGATAGAGAAGAAAGGTGCATCCAGGAAGGGATGGATGCAGGGGCATAGAGCAGAGGAGTGTGGGGATGGAGGATGTCCTGGCAGGCTTGCCTCCTTGTGGGGCTGATGTAGAGAGTACAGGTGGGTGAGATCCCCTCTGATTGCATGCAGATTAATGAGGGTGTACATGTGAACGCTGGCGAACAGGAAGCTGGAGAGTTTTGCCTGGATCTTGCAGCGGTGCCAGTGGCCCTGGTTGGCTACCTCTGCACTTCCTGTGTAAGAGATAAACTCTTGTTTAAGCCTTTGCTTTTTGGCGCTTTCCTATTACGTGCAACCAAAACAAATTGTACTTGATACAGTTTGCTTTCTGTGCTGCACTCTGACTTTAGAAATCAGAATTTAATCTATGAGGCTATAGTGTGTCACCCACACTGAGCTCTGACAGTGAGATGAATTCGCATAAGATGATTCATAGATCCAGAACTAGTTTACCTTATTTTAGTCCCAAGAACTTATAATTTCTTCCATAGAAAGACTTTGTGCAGGAAATTTCTCAAAGGAAGTGTTATATGTGGGCCTTAACAAAATGACCCTGCTACCCCAAGCCACTCAAGAAATTGCTTTGGTTTCCATTTGGCTTAGCAAATTTAAAAGAAGGTTCATTCTCTCCTACCTTTAATGTCAATTACCCTGCTTTTATCTTCAGTGTTCCTAGGGAAGAGAGTTATTATGTTATATAGGTAATTAAGCAGAAGCTTCTGTTCTTCAGGACTTAGTTCCCAAGTTGTTATTTCAGATAAAATTGCTTCTTAGGAGCAACAAATGCACAAACAACGTCAGAGGAGGAAAGCTACCCAGCGGAGCTGGGCAATTGACCTATGAAGCCAGTGGTCCCAGTATCTCAGCACATCTGCCGCCGCTCGGAAGGAGCATCTATCAGTGCATGACTGAAGGGGCCAAGCACCCCTGGAGTACTGCTCCGTGACTGCTTGCAGCTGCCTCTCTAAAGATGGCGATCATTATCATGCCTGAGTGGCCAGGCCTCCCACATCTCAGGCTGGACTGAATGCCTGATGGATGCTTTAATCTTGGCCTTGGTGAAGGGCAGCATACGTTTCAATTAAGACATGGCCAGAAATCCCCCCTGCACAATGTCATGGGGCAGTGAGTACAGAGAACTTGGAGTTAGGTGACTTGAGTTTATTCATCTACAGAATGTATGAGCCTGGCTAAGTCACTTAGCTGTTATGAATCTGTTTCTTATATGATGAATGACCCAGATTCACTGAATGAACACCTACTAAGAGCTAGAAGCTGTGCTAGGAGGAAGGCCACAAAAGATAGATGCAGTCCCTGCCTCAGAGGAACTCATAGTTAGTGAGGAGGGCAGAGTCTACAGTGGGCATTACCTTCCCCCTGGGGTTGCTGAGGGGATTCGATGAGATGACATATATGAAAGGGCTTAAAAGCCTGAAATAGTCGATAAATATCAGCTGATGCTATGCTACAGCTCTTGAAAATTCTGATTTTACGAATCAGTAGGGGTACATTTAATGACAAGCTTAAATTTCTTAGGGTTGCTCTAAAACTTGTCATGTAGAGGTTTCTAGTATCATTCATACAAGTAAGATGTATCATTCTGGGGGTCATTATGTATGTAATTACTGAGAAGTCTTCAGTAGTCTGTCCTCTGCCTTGAATATCGGAGATGCCTTCATTTCCAGATGAAGCAACTACTGGGGCTGTGGTCTTTCTAGGCTTAAATTGCTCTGGAGGTTTTCCTAGATCTGAAGGGAACTTTTCATAAGAAAGAAATACATTTCTATTGGTTTAAACCATGGAACTTTTTATGGTGTTTGTTTAAACATAGACTAGCTTATCTTAATATGTTTGGTAGCTGTCAGGTCTTGGTTTGATGAAAGGATTCCGTATAATCTGTCCTACTAAACTAAGGTTCCATTTTACAGTGGTATAATTGGACCATTTTTATTTAAATGAGAAGCCTACGTTGATGTGTCTGCAGCCATGGCTAGTGTCACTCCTCAGGTTCTGAGGAGGCTGCATTTTCCCCTCGGTCCTCAGGTTAGCCAAGTTTTGAAGGATCTCATTTCAGAGTTAGGTCATCACAGGTTTCAATCCTGGCTTTGCCATTTATTCGTTTTGTGACCTTAGACAATTGACCAATTAACCTAACTCTCCCAATCCCAGTTTCCTCATCTGAAAAATAGAGATATTCACAGTTCTTACCCATCAGGGTTGAGGTGGGGACATCAAATGAAGTGATACACATAAAACAGCCTGATGTGTGGTTAAGTAATTAAAAACTGATATTTATTGTTGTTATTTTATTATTATTTCTCATCCAATGAATACAAGTTCTAAAGGAAATGCAAATCTCTCCTTCTCTTGTAGTTAACCGTGTGCCTGGCTTTTCTATCTCTACAGACACTGAAAATTCCCAGACGAGTAAGGCTACCGCTAGGACCTATTGCCTAATCCCTGGACAGGTGCTGCTGTTTGATTTTATACACTTCTGCAACTGCAGGGAACAAAACTGTGCAGGAGACAAGCAGGACTTCAGCATTATTAGCTTTGTTATTATTGTAAATCTACGTAGATCACTACTTTGACTTCTGAAGTTATCTTTTCGAAGGTGTACATCAAACCACTCAGCCAGAAACACTAATGCTTCCTGAGATAGTGAGCAGATGAAAACTGAATTAGAAGTTGAAACTGATAAATGAACAAGTGAATATGAATTAGAAGCACCTTGTTCAGGCCATTTTATCAGGCCAAATAACCTCAGTCTCCTTCTCTTTTCTCTAGTCTTTTTAATCTAAGACATTCTAAATCTGCAGTGTAAAACTGATCATATTATTCCTCTCCTAAAGTCTCTACATTGACCCCCACACCCCATTGCCCTCAGGATAAAGTCCAATCTTTGGAATACAGGAGGGTCCTTTGTCCCTTTGTTAGATTCCCTTTAACATACAACCTTGAACAGCAGCTGCATCCGAGTGCAGCAAAATCCCTTATCGTCTACAGCGGTTTCTAAGTCCCCCACAGCAGTTTCTAAGTTCAGTTTCTGTTTCTCAGAAGTCTCAAGGCCACCATCCTGCTCACCAAGGCCCTAAATTCCTATATAAGCCGCTCCCCCCCTTGCTGCTGCTGCTGCTCTCTCTCTTTCAAGACGGCCACTCTGCCTGTTTGTCTTACAGGGAATAAAACCACGCTGACGGCGTTCTTGTGTCTTTCTTTGCAAGCGAGTGTGCCAGGTAGCTAAAGAACCCTTTCACCCTCCCCACTTCATCTTCCCTCACCCGACCCCTCAGCTCTGTGCTCCAGCCTTATGGAACTACTTGCAATAGCTTGGATCTACTTTGACTCTTCATTTCAACTCCCCTGCCTACAACTCTGTTCTTCTGTGCTCCAGGGCCCTTCTCTTCCTCTCCCTCCTCAAGTGTGCTTGGCTAACTGACTTCCCTTTAGTTTAGCTTAAATGTCACTTACATCGATGCTCCTGAAAAGTTGAGGTGCATGCAGATGACTTAGGGATCTTACCAGTTCAGGTTTTGATGCAATAGGTCTGAGTAAGATCAATATTCTGCATTTCTAACAAGCTCCCAAGGGATGCTGATGCTGTGAAACACACTTTGAGTAGCAAGAGTATGTGACCTCTGCTCTGTATAGACTACATGGCCTTCCCTTGTGCTTTTGTGGAAATCTGGCCAACTCTCTCTTTCATATCATATTGCACCATAATTGCATGTTTACATTTATGAGCACCTCCCCACCCACCCAATTTCAAGCTGTGTAGCAGCTAGGGCACTGTCTAGATTGGTCATCATGATTTACCTTTGTATCCCTGGTGCCTGACATAGTACCTACCACCACAAGGTGGCATCTCAATAAATATTTGTTGAATGAGTGATTGACAAGGGATATTCAAGAAGCCAAAAAATAAATAAAAGATTGTTATTAATCTGAGGACCATGACTATGCCTTCCTGTGTTGACAAGAAGATGAATTTCCAAGATCTCCCTTCAAAGAAGGACATGTTGCCTTGTGTAGAATGCACCTGGAGACTGAGAGAGGCAGCCTAAATGTCTTGGCCAGTTTGGCTTGTTGTGGCACAACTCTGATGCGCAGAATCAGGGGCACCCTGCCAGGCCGGCTGAGGTTCTGGTGGATCTGCCCTGCAGAGCACCCTCTCCTGCTGTTCAATCCTCTTTCCTCCTGCTTCCTGCGACAGGTGTTGATTTTCGGTAAACACCTGAGTCCAAACTCCATTCTCAGTGCCCTCCTTCAGTGAATACAGCCTTCTGCATGTCTTCATCTTCTTATCCTCCCCATCACTGCCACAGTGTCTAGCACGTTCTAGAGAAGAATAATCTCTTAATTCAATTTTACAAAACACTGAGTTCCAACCATGTACCAGATATGGCTTTAAGTACTTGGAATATATCAGGCAACAAAAGAGACAATAGACTTAACTTCAAGATTCTACATTTGTTATATAATAGACAATGATCAAGAGAGTATATTATTTCTATATTTAGTATTTATAGTGTGGTAAATGTCTGAGAAAATGAAGCGTAGGGTTTGTGAATGTAGGTACTGAAAAATGTAGGTGATTGCAATTTTATACATTAAAAAAGCATGGTTTGGGTGGCTACATTTAGAAGAAAACAGCTGACCAGGGCTTGAAGGATGCGATTTAATTGCATGTTTCCACTGCTTTATGGAAGGACACTCACCAGTCAAATCCTAACAGTTATTAATTCTATGCTAGCCACAGATGCTACACTTGTCTGAGTGTAGAAGACTTAGAGATCTTCCAAAGACCTTCTGAAAGACACCCAAGAGATACAGAATGTTGACTGTCTCTGACAAGTAGAAGCAGATGCCTGAAGGAAAAAGATTGGGAAGAATTGTGAGATCTATAAAATATTTCCTATTGAAATAAATGCAATTAATTCTGAAATTCAAATAACAAAAACGGAATTCCTCTAATGCAGAACTTATGTGCCCATAAGAGAGTACTATTCAATATCAGTGTATGGATTTGAATTTCAAATGATCATGGGCAAAGACCAGACCACCGATAACAAATAATTATACCCCCCCTTTCTTTTCTTTTCAATATCATTTTGTTCTAAGTGTTGGCCCTGATTTTTCTGAACTAAGGCCTTTCTTGCTCTTCTGAGAGACAGGTAACAAGAAAAAATTCCAAGTAACTCCTTATCCCCTTTGGAAGTCTTTGTGTTTCCAACAAAATGAATGAGATGATTAAATCTGTCTTGCATGTGTGCTGTGTGTATTCAGTGAGTTAAGTCTGGTGTAAGTGCTTCACAAACACCCAGAGTTATAGAGATAAAGACTACAGTAGAGTTGTAGTTGTTAATCCTGGGATCATCACCTTCTCCCGCTTGAGAAGTGTGGAAGGTCCAGGTAAGGAAGAAAAGCAGCCAGTGGGGTCCACATTACTGTGGCTCTGAGATAAGACTCCCCCAGCTCCTGCCCACTTTGCTGCAGAACCCCAGACCCAGGGCTGCAGCTGAGGTGTCATCTTCCTGGAAGAATATACAAGCTTCTTGTTTACTCACAGGAAAAAGGGAGCCCTGACTAGGAAGAAGGGTCAAGGTTCTTGGAAAGGAAGCTGTCTTCTTTTGGTGTTCCTTTCTTCATTTTCATCCCCATCTAACCCTGCCTTCTGAGATGTTGGTATTTATTGGGCAGTGCACAAGACATATGTTGTGATCTCTGTGGTGTGCCTGGAAAACGGCCCTCAAAACACAATCTAATTAGATTAAAGTCAAACCTATCAGATACACACCTCCATTCACCCCAGGTGTTTTAGATGTGTGCACAATGGCAGGGATGAAATGGTTTCAAATATGCAGGGGACTCTTATGTGGAGGAGACATAAGCTTGTTTTGTGTAACCCTCAAAGGCTGAAAAAGAACTGATGGATGGAAGTTTAAAGAGACAAGTTCAGATCAATATTGGCATATGCTGTGGGTTACAAAGATTAAAGTAACATACTCTCTGTTCTCTAGGCACTTAGAGTTGAAGGAAATGAACATGGAAAGAAATACCTACAAAATACCATGATGATTGCAATACTACTATGTCCTATAAATGCCTTGTGCACCATAAGAATAATTATAACCCAAAATACTGTTTACTCTACCTTCAAAAATCTATGGGTACTCTGGATTTCCAGAATCCCACTCTTTTCCTCATCTCCATTGTTACCACTCTGGTCTAAGACACTATAATAGTATCACCTGGATTATTGAGGTAGCTTGCATTCTCAAAGTCTTGCCCAAACAATCTGCTTTCCATTCAGCAAAGGGATCTTGCTACAACATAAGGTGGTAATTTCATTTCTAGCTAGGGTAGAAGGAAGGCCTGATACTGAGCAAGGCCTCTTGATGGATAAAATGCATGAAGTAACTTGTTTTCAAATGGCACTCCTTGCTCAAACCCTCCACTGGTTCCCCATTTCAATTAGTGTAAAAGTAAAAGTTCTTACAATGGGCTATGAGATTTTGTGGATTTGGGCCCCTTCTTATTTCTCCATCCTCGTCTTTTGTATTTATCTTTTATTCACTCTGAGTAGCCACATGGACCTCTTTGCTATTTTTCAAACACTGTAGGCATTTTCCATCATGGGAACTCTGCAGCTCCTACTCCTTCAGCACAGAATATATCCACTGCCAGTGTTTGCTCCCAGGAAGTCTTTCCTGAATCCTTATTTAAAATGGATTCTTCCAGCTACTGGCACTCCATACTTTACTCTGTAGTGCTTATGATTACATGGCATTCTATATGACTTGCTCCTTGACTTTACTTTTTGTTTCTTCCTACAAGAATGCAAATCCCATGAAAGCGGGGAACTTGTCTATTTCATCACTTAGAACCAGTGACTGGCAGATTGCAGGTGCTCACTCATATTTATTCACATGTAAGTAAGTGAGTGTGTTTTACATTAGCAGCACCAGTTTCTCAGAATGGTAAGTACGGTTCATTTAAAGGAACCATTATCAAAGGAAAGTAACAGATTTAGGAACACATGTGCTATAATATTTAGCATTGTTATTTAAATGTCACCTCCCTAAGAAGCTCTTCTCTTAATGTCATAGCTAAAATAACATTCTCATCACTCTGTATTCTTTTACCTGCCTTAGCATTGTTCATACCACTAATAATTATGTTTTGGCACATGTTGGTCTATTTTCTGTCTTCTCTACTAGAGTGTCATATCTATGAGGATAGGAATCATGTCTATTTTGCTCACTGTTACCTCAGTCCTTGTATACATGTCTGTTTGTATGGCTTAGGGGGAAAAATGTCAAGTAGAAGAATTTGTTTTAAAAGTGATCACTAAAAGAAAAACCTTTTAAATTAACGGCAGAGTAGTGAAGTGGTGACATGAAACTTTAACAGATGATATTAATTAAAATGGTGCAAAAACTTAAAAAAAAAACTAGCTCATAACACTAGGAAGAATCCAAATCTCCAGAAGTCTCTGGAGAGTTTAATTTTGGAAAAATTCAAAGAGAAGGGATAAAAATTGTGAGCCTGTGGCTCTCTAGCATGAGAGAACTGTCCAACCACTGTGATTACAGCTTCAGAAACACACCTTTTTGCCTAAAGGTATGAGAGAGAAAATGTGAGGGCTCTAAACAGCAGCCAGAGACTTAAAGGGGGGATCCTGGGATCCTTGCATCCTTGCAGAGCGAGAACAACAGAAGGAGTAAGAGCCAAAATCTGACTACAAATTCAGGCTAAATCCCTGGATGTCAGTTAAATCATGATTGGTGTTTGGAGAAAACCCCAGGGAACTGATATAAAATGCAGACCAAAACCAAGAAGAAATCGAATCTGAAAAGATAGAGCTACCTAGGGTCCAGACTGTCCATTTGTTAGGTTTTGGTTTAATTGAGGCATTCCCCAACTCGGAATAGCTCAGGTGACAAAAAACTAAAGCTTTACAGGTTCGACGTGTCAGAGGACAAAGTCCTTAACCCAGCAGAACAGCTGAAAATCAGGTGGATTCCCTATAAGCAAGGAACCTCAAAGGGGGTGAGCCTCTTCGCTTCCCAAGTCTTGGGATGAATGCCAAACTGCACATCACCTCCTCTTTTTCACAGCTTGTCTTGATATTTCCTACCTTTGGTGCTTTGCTCAAGCTATCTATTCCTTCACAAAAACACATCTCGATACCTATCTTTTGTTTATCCAGTTTTAAATCTCCTCTAGATTCTTGATCATGCAAAAGTAGGGACTGTACTTATTATATTCACTGCTGGTCGTCCAGTGCCTCCCAGAAGCCTTACACACGATGACAATGCTGATGATGATGATAGCATATTTGTTGAATAAATGATGTACTTAGAAACTATTTATGACGACTAACATGATGACCAGTGGGATTATGGTGGGGGTCCTTTAAAAACCTCAACACCAGGGATCCATAACTGAGGGGTGGAGGTACAAGATGGTATTAAGAGCACTGGTTTTAAATAAAGAGTACACTGGAGGTGTGCCTGAGGCAATTATTCAGTCTGTGTGGATGGGATGAAGATAGTCTTATGGAACTGGGGACCTTGAGTAACCAACTCTTCAGTGAGGTACTGGGTTTAAGAAAATCATCCATGAGGGGATAGACCTTGAAGCTCATTCATGGAAGTAGGGTTAAGATGTACAGGCTTCAGAGCAGTGATCTTAACTGTGATAATAAAGAAACCTGGTGTGTACAATCAGTTGTTACATGTTCTACAAGTAGTTTTTCATTCATTATTATACAGAATATATGAATGATACACTTTGGATTTTTACAGTAAAGTGGATTCAAGATTAATTCAGCAATAAAGCTGCTCTCACTTGCCTTCTATTTTCTTGAATGGATTAAAAAAGTTGGGGTTAATATCGATGCATACTTTGGGTCTACATGTACTCCAGCGTCTGTTGCACAGAATACCTTCTGTCATGTGGCTGCAACATAATACAGGTAGAGAAGGGCTGCTCTGAATTATAGGCGACTGGGAAGAGAGGAAGGTTTGAGCCTGGGGCCCCCTGAGACAACAATAGAGTTGGATTATCTGGTCTGGCAAAGCCTGCCTTTGGTGCCATAATAACCAGAGTGTTATCCAATTGAACCTTAACTGTCTCATAATAAGCAGCAATTTCTAGGGAGGCAAAGATGAAATAGAAACAATACCCAAGAATTTCAGAAGACCTAAAATTTTCCCTTAGCCTGACTTTGATGCCTCGTCCTCAAAAAGTGACTCCCTGAAGAACATCATCTAAGTCCATCTCCTCGTTATTCGCTCCTTCCACCTCTCACCAGACACCTCTGTCCCACTGTTTGTATTAATATAAGGATAGATATTTATACTGGTTCGTTTAACATCCACCCTGTCCTGCAAGCTGTGTGAGAGTAGGGACCACTTCCTCTTATTCACCAGGTGTACCTGGGGTCAATGCAGATGCCAGCACAGAAACACTCTGTGAATGTTTATTGAAGAAATGGATATAAGGATAAATGAATTTAAAAAGTGAGCAAATGAGTAAATGCCTTTCTTTTTTAAAACTGGGGGAAAGCTCTGTTTGGCGGGGAGAGGTTCTTTCCAAAAGCTGTTTATCAGGGCCCAGGAACACTGAGAAGTCTCTTCTGATCACTAGTTGTGTAATGGCACCAGCTGTGACTAATTCACTCTTGCTTTTAGGGGTTGACTTCAGAGCTCTGTAATGAATGACTGCGGTGGGTTTAATGACAGCACTGCCTGGACACGATGAATGCCCAGCAGGCAGCTCTCAGGCTCAGCGAGGGGCAAATACCAGATGGCCAATCTTTCAAAGCCCAGAAGCACTTTGCACCAGTCGGTCTTTAGGCTGCCCATTATTTAGACTGAAAGCATCCTCAATGTCCTACAAATGCCAAAGGAGACACTAATAACTGGATTCCCAACTCCAGAGTATTTACATGTGCACCGGCGGACTTGGGAATAGTGGTGTGTGGTTAGTGACCACGCGGCCAAGGAAAAGGTCCTTGGCTAGAGAAAGATCAGCTTACCATGATATGACTTTGGAAAGTCACTCATCTACCCTGGGCCTAAATCCCCTCATCTGACCAATGGTGACAGAGATAATTTTTCCGACAAGCTGGGAAGGATAAAATGAAATAAAGTCACACTCCAACTGTTGGTGTTAATGTGTGTGTACACATGCAAATACATGAGACACACTTTATGTCTACCTGTTTTTTAAAAATAATATTTAAATATTATTTTATTTTTATTTAAAATGTTAAAAATGATTTTAAATATATAAGAAGATATAAAGTGATTTAAGAAGATAACCAGAGAGTTATAAAGAATACTAAAGTGAACATCCATAAATCTACCATACATTTCAAGTAGGAGAATCTTTCATTACACTTCAGCCCCTATATTTGTCACACCACTTGCATCTTTCTCATTCCCTCAACAAAGGTAATAATCGTCTGGAATTTGGTGTTACTCCCTCTTAGATTTCTTCATAACATACTACTGCTTTGTGTACTCTTAAACGATATAAATTGTATCATACGAGTGCATCTGTAACTTTTCTTGCTGCTGATTCTGTGTTTCTTCCATGCTGATATGTAGACCTGGAGTCCTTCATTTTCACTCCTGCATAATGGGCTTTTAAGAGAATGTGTAACAATTTATTGGACTTCTACTGTGGAACATTTAAAATATTTCCAGACTTTTCTCTTGAATAAACATACAAATCTACTAGATTTTACCAAAGTACTCCTCAAATGAGTTGTAGCAATTTATATTCCCACAAGCTAAGCTGTGGAAATAGTTGCTTTTGTTCCACATCTTGGCCAGATCTTGGTATGGTCATTGAAGTGTTGCAAATTGTATGATATGATCTCCCATGGTAGTTTTCATTTTCATTTTCCTGATACCCAGTGAAGTTGTGAAGTAAAGCTGTCTTTTTACTTATATTTACAAGCCATTTGTGATTTCTTTTCTATAAGTTGGCAATTTTTGTTTTCATCATTTAGAAATTCTGCTCAAAGTCTTTATTTGGCATCAGATAAATGCCAGGCATGGTGCTGGTGTTCTCAGAGACAAGTCAGAAAAAGTCCTTGCCATCTAACTGGAATAGAGCCCGTAATTTCCCATTGTCCTCAGTACACCCACCTACCCAGTATTCAAAAAGACTCCCCACTTCCAGTCTCTTCATACAATATTTTATGATTAGATTTTGCTTCTGCGCAATCTTGCAGCTGCTTTGGTAAGGAAATGGGTAAGAAGGGCTAGGAGGAATACAATCGCTATTGATTGAATACCTGTATCCCCCCAAATTCTTAAATTGAAACCTAATCCCCAATGAGGTGGGGCTTTTGCGAGGTGATTAGGTGGAGCCCTCCCGAATGGGATTGGTGCACTGAGTAAAAGAGACCCCACATAACTCCCTCACCCCTTTGGCCCTGTGAAGACCCATCAGGAAGATAAGAAGGTGGCCGACCAGGAAGTGGGCTCTCACCAGACACTGAATCTGCCCATACCTTGATTTTAGACTTCTCAGCCTCCAGAACTGTGAAAGAGAAATTCCTTTTGTTTAAAAGCCACTCAGTCTATGGCATTTTGTTATAGCAGCCTGAACAGACCAAGACAAGAAGGAAAGATAACTTTAGCTTTAGCGTAATAAGAAAGACATGATCTACAAAGTGGTCATGAGACATAGAAAGAATGCTATATCTGCAGGAGCTTTTTAAAATGTTGCGAAAGTTATGTGTACAAAGGAACCTAACTTGGTGCTAATATTGAGAATGTGGGATAGGGAATGTGCCACCAGCATGTCTACAGGAAGGAATGGCTGGATGGCCATCTGTGGCCAGATATCTGCTCCTCCCTCATGGACCGGGCTGGCACAATATGGGCTTGCTCTATCAGCTGGTTCTCTGCCCACAATCAATGCAGAGAGCTTTCATGTGTTCACACTTAACTTCCTAGAATCTCACAGTACATTGGGTTTTCTAATTTTATTTAGACTTCTGCTCAAATGACATCTTTATAATAAGGCCATGCCTGACCAATCTATTAAAAAAAAACCCTAATCAGTTTCTGCCTCTTCTGTCCTCTTCATTTTTCATCTGAGCACTTATTTCCACCTGACACATTTGTCTATTGGCCATGCCAATCCTGGCCTCTAGAACGTTGCCTGAAAGTGAACTGAAAATGTACACTGTTTTGTCATTGGACCTAAATTTTCTTAAAGTTGTGCCTCTGACTCACTCAGACCACTATTCTCTTTGTCCAGGTTTGGGCTCTTTTCTGCAAGTCTCTGAGAGGATATCTCTTCTGCAGCTGCATTTAAGCTGACTGGTAATCTGGACTCTCCAGGAGACAGCAGAAGTGAACAGGCCATTTTCAGAGGCAGCTCAGAATCTACTTGGAACTTCTGGCATTACCCACACAGCAACGAATTTAGCTAAAAGCCTCCACAGAAGTGCCAAGTTAACCTTTCCTGACTGTTTATTTTTCAAGAACTATTTCATATTTTTATTTTTCTCTTTGCAGTCTGATCCAATTAAGCATATGGGGATGAGAAGACAACAATCTATGGCCAAGATTACATTTCAATTTGAACACTAGCAAAAATGCACAGAAATATGCAAATGAGATACCCAAAGGCCGGTGCTCATAATAAACCAATTAACAGGTTTTGAAACTTGTCAACCTACAGTCTTTAGGTGAAGTGAAGAAACACATCTTGAAAGCTGTAGGAATGGGTAGGTTGAGCCAGGCCATGTCAGACTTCCCTGCCTGAACTGAGAATTCTTCTTTGTAGTCTAAAAAAGACGAAAAAGACACCATAACACAGTCAAAATCAGTTGAATGATTTTAGATTCGGCAGCTACTTTTGGAAATGATGAATGATTTGTTTTTTGTTTTTTGTTTTTTTTTAAGAGTAAAAGAAAAAGACAATGGCCACAAAATTTCAACAAATATCAAATAAATAGTGTCTTTTGGGCAGCATTCTTTCTCATGAAATATATTGCCAGCGAGCAACAGAAGCTGCATTTAGAACCAAACAACAAAACCACCTGAAAATAACTTCTTGGGAGTACTACTAATATAACAGCACTAGAGAATACAAATATTTATAAGTAATTAGAAATAAGTGAAATGAAATAATTAAATATCAAAACTTATAGGATAAGTTGAAGTATAGGGAAAGGTATAATATAAACGCATATATTAGAAAATAAAAAGATTATTAGTAAGCTAAGCATTGCACAAAGAAGTTAAAATGAAAAGCAACAACAGTAAAAAGTAAGACCAAAGCAAAAAACAAGCAAAGAAATAATTAAACAGAAACTAACTGTAAAGAAAATGAACATAAGAGGTGATTGATTAAACCAAAAACTAGACCTTTCAAGATTATTAAATAGACATTTTTGCAAGATTAGACAAGCTAAAAAGAAAAGGAGAGAAGTAAAAACAATATTAGAAATCAAAATAGAGGAAATGCAGCATAGCAACCTTCTCTCTACTTCATTAGACCAAGTAATGGAGAGTGGCTTACAGCCTGCAAAGGAATGAGAGAAGCTTTGAGGAAGGAGCTTTCAAAGGTTGATCGTTGTCTCTTAGAGGTTGAACTGGGACAGTAATATCTGGAGAATAAGAGATGGATTTCCAAGCTCACTACCAGCATCCCCCCCCCCCAGGACTTAAACATTCCAAGTACAATGCCTTATTGCTTGTCAGCCAGGAAATGCAGAAATGAGGATTTTAAAGTATGTACGAATTAACTAACTCCTTGTCCTTTGGCCTAGTCTGGAACATCTCTACAAGGTCTGTGGGTCTAACTCTGGCCTACCTCTCCACTTACCTTCCAACATTTATCCCGTGATGCTCTTCATTCCAGCCGGTGGAATTGACTCCGGTCCCTCACCTGAGCTGGCTGCTTTCTTGCCTCAGTACTTTGGCACAAAGCTCCCCTCTATCTGAAAATTTCCACTTCTTTTTCCACCCAGCTAACACCCCCTCATCCTCAAACGTTCCTTCCCTCAGGGAAGTTTTCCTTGAAGTATAACCTTATTAGATCAGGGACCCCCAGTGTAAGGGTAGGTGTATCAGGCAGCTCCTATCTAGGCACGAGCACAGATCCTCCAGCTCCACCTGTGCCCAGGACCCTCGCCCACTTGTTCCGCATCACACCCCTTTGGGGGTGCAGGCTCCAGATGTGCTTCCAGTTCTCAAACTCCATGGGTTCGAAAGAGCCAGCACGTCGTCAGCCTCATATCATGGGCTGGCCTGGCCCCTCCCTGCAGCTGCCGCCTGGGGCCTCTGGGTCCATGGCAGGACCTGAGTAAGCTTCACTCACAGGGTGACTTTTTGGACTTCCCCAGCAGTTGCCCAAAGGGTCAGGGGATAATCTGGAAGTGCAAGGGCATCAAGTCCCTTGGATGAATGTTGGCTGGTGGGAGACGGGAGGAGTGGTCTGAAAATTTCCCTCTCCGTCTCTCCCATCCCCCAAGTCAAGACTGTTCCAGTGAACTGAAGCTGTCTACCCTCTGAATTTGTCTCGGGAAAATAGCAAGCAAGTCAGGAAGCTGTACCCGGCTCCACTGTTTATTAAACAACCAGGCTAAACAGCAGGTGTTTAATAGGTGCTGAGCAACCAATTCGATTGTGCTGGAAAACTATGCAGATACTGGTACCCACAGTTTAGAAGGCCCCCCTTCTGGCCCTAGAGAAGGGCCATACCCCGGCCCATGGAGGGGTGTGTCGTCACTGTCCAGGAATTTTTCTCACCTGGGTCCTTATAGAGAGACCCTCCATGAGCCCCCTAGCTTCCCATACCTGATGCTTCCCACACTCTCTTTCTCTTGCTTTATTTTTTCCTATTTCTTAACCTATATTTGCATATTTATATTATTTATATATTTGTCTAGGCTTACTCTCAATTGTTAAACTCCATGAGTTCACGACTATTCTCTTTTGTATATTACGTGTATACATGTAATACTCCATTAAATCCTCCCAACAAATTTTAAAGACTGCAGTATTTTTTACCTCTATTTTACAAATGAGGAAAATGAGGCACAAAAGAGTCATGAAATGTATCCTCAAAGACCCTCAAGTTCACATAGCTAGGTAACAGCACATGGAAGATTTTTAACCACAATTACATACAAGAATAGATTATAAGTGGTCATTTAAGCCATAGCAAAGGATGAAGTCGCCAGGAGGGTGCATAAAATGAGAATTTACCCATTGTGGGACTAAGCTTGAGAAACTCCAACATGGCAGAGATGAGCCTGACAAGGTAGCTGTGGTCATTGAGAAGTAATGGCATTGGACATAGGAGGAAAACTGAGTATCTGTCACAGAAGTTCGATAAGAGTGTGTTTCCTATCAGTGATTAAGAACAGAACCAAATTTTGGTCCGCTTAGCTTTCCCTGGGCTAATGCTGAGCACCCCGTTTGTGACTCCCACAGACAACACTAGACCCTGTTTTCGCCAACGGGCCAAGGAGGGTGCAGCCACTGTCCCTGGAAGCTGATGGCCTCCTGTCCACACACCTGGGTCTGAAGTGCAATTAGAGCCATGCACACCCTACAAAGGTCCCTCCCTCTGTGGATTTTCAAAGGATGAATAAATAAGTCAGAGTTGATTGTAATAAACCATATGCACATACGTATTAGTATTCTAGGGCTGCCATTAGAAGGTATCACAGACTGAGTGACCAAAACAACAAATTTATTCTCTACAGTTTTAAAGGCTAGCAGGCTGAGGTCAGGCTCTCTGCAGGGCCATAGCATCTACTGAAGTTTCCAGGGAGAGGTGTGTTCCAGGCCTTTCTCCCAGCTTCTGGGGCTCCTTTGGCCTGAGGCAGCATGACTCCATCTTCCCACGGCATCCTCTCTGGACACATGTCTATCTCCAGATTTCCCCTTTTTATAAGGACACTGGTCATATTGAATTAGGCATCTGCGCTACTTCAGTGTGACCTCATCTTAACCAATTATACCTGCAATAACCCTATTTCAAAATAAGGTCACATTCTGATGCACTGGTGGTTAGGACTTCAATGTACAACTTTTAGGGGAACACATTTTCATCCAAAATATCATATGTGCTCTTCCTCCTTTGTCTAAAGTCTCATTCTTATTTAAGCATCCCTTCCTTTCTTTCGCTCATTGATGTCAGCATTGGAAGCCATATAACAAACAACTAAGATGTTGGGCTCTGTGTCCAGACTGCCTGGGTTCAAAATCAAGCTCCATTTACCACCTGCATAATTTTAGGCAAGCTACTTTCCCTTTATTCTCCACTCCTCCTTTATATGCTTGGGACAATAATGGTCCCAATTTCTCTGGATTCTTGTGAAGAATAAAAGGAGTTAGGATGCACGAAGCTTTTAATGACCTGGCATATAGTGAACTCAGGTAAGTTTTTCTTATTACTCTAGTTTCACCACCTTGCATTTAGGCAGGGTTTTCATTTACAGAGCACGTTTCTATATCTAATATCATTTTATCAACACAGAATCCTGACTTAGGTCAGTAGTTTTAATCCTCACTCCCAATGCACAAAAGTGCAGAGGTGCAGAGAAACAAAGTCCCTGCTCAAGAAAACCAAGTAGGTCATGGTGAAGCAGTACTAGACCCAGGGGGTCAGACATACAGCCCTGTTGTCTTTATTTGACACCAGTCTGCATAGTTGAGCAGATCAAATGTAAATATTTCAGTTCCATGCAAAACCTTTCAATTGATCATGACAGAAAGGAAACATGTAAGCCTATTCACACTTTGAGCTGAGAGCATTCCAGGTAGGGTCAGGGTGTATAGACGCGTGCCTTGTCATTTCTTTGAAAATCAATCCACTTTTTCAGGCTCAGGGACAGTTCTATGAAATTTGACTATACTATGTTATTCCTAAACTTGTTAAAAGGGGAAGGATTGAAAATTGCCTGGGTTGCTCAGGCCTTCTGGAAATCATGGGAGGAAAAAGTAATGACATTATGTTAGCTTTTGAAATTCACCCAGAAATGAAATGTCTCCTTTTTATTTTTTCCTCTTGAAGGCTTTCAACAGGGACAACATGAGTGGCTGAGTTTGAAATTGTTTTGCATTTGCAATTAGAACTCCTGTGGTGCCCAAGGAATCCAATTATGGTTGGGAAGTTGTAATACAATATGGGAACCTATCCTGATCAAAACAGTATCTTACCAAGTTCACTGAAGATTAAGACTGAATAATGCCGAAGTGTGAAATCCTCAACTATGCATTCCGTTCCAAGGGGAAGAGATGCCTCTTTGCCACATACTTGTGATTTTTCTCACCCTAGAAATGTTGAATATGAGCCTTCTGAGATTCCTGGAAAATGCCGTTCCAAACATGAATAAATAAGATGGAATGACTCCCTACCAAGCTAACATTGATGTCACTTTAAAAATGGAGTGGAGAAAAGTGACTGACCCAGGATACCTGGGTTCCCAGTCCTTGCTCTACTTCTGTTTTATCACCAGTTAACTCTGAGCGTGGGGCGCCCTGTCTATGGGGCGCCCTGTCTCTGGGCCTCAGTTTCTTCTCCTTTAATGATGAGCTAGCACCACTAGGTGATGGGCAGTACTCCCTTAGCACTAGGATTTAATGGTTCTATAGTTCTTGGAATTAAATAGTAAAATGATTAGTCAGGGCTTTCCAATTTGGGATTTCTAAATCAATACCACTTAAACAAATACAAAGGCTGATATCCAATTACCAAATTTTGTTTCTTTGAAGTAAAGATAATTAAAAAAAATACTCCCAATTACAAAAGCCATAATAATATTATATAAAAGAAAAGACGATTGAGGACCAAAACTTAAGAAGCAGGAAATATAATCTCTAATAAAGAAAAGATCTTTGACCATTTTACAGCAACTCTACTGTATATGCACATACATGCATACACATAATTGTCCGTAGTCTTCTCATCTTTCATGGTCTAGTAAGAATTTTATCATGTACTAGCATTTGTGAACTACTGGGGAGTAAAATGAATAGAAGTAAAATTGGCAAATATATTAGAACAATCAAATAGTGTTTTAGAAAAATGTTCACTTCACCAATTTGCTTTGCACACAAAAAAGAAACAAAAAACCCCCCAAAATACATGGGAAAGAATAAATTAGATGGGTCAGTTTAACATCAGCTGGTGTCTATATGATAGAAGACAAAGTGATATCTGGATAGATGTAGAATTTTAATTGCATAAATGCTATAGTTGTGGAAAATTTTGGAGAAAATTGACCAGGAAGGAAAGACTTTGCAGGTACAAATGAGACAACTAGACTAGGATATTCAGTTTCTATTCCTCCAATATGATCTGGCAATACCAGGAGGATCCCCACACAATTTGAGGCAGAACGTGCATGGAATGAAAACAGGTAACCATGAAAGGGGAAGGAGTTTTTTTGTTTTGCTTTGTTTTGTTTCATTTGCAGAAATATATAAATCCAAGCATGTTCGAGAATTTCTGGGGAAGTTCCAAATTGTGGCTTCTTGCACTAATTCCAATAAGATTAGTGAAGTTAATAAATCCTGTAAAAGCTCATTGCCTCATTTCTTCTGGCCATCAGGTAACTCCACTGCCTGGAGAAAAGGTAGAAGTTCATGTTTCTGATGCCTGGTTTGAGCCAGAGTTGTCCAGGCCACCCTGGAAACAGTGAGAGCCAGATTAGCCTATAATTACAAGGCAGAGTGAGAAGTCCTCATATTAGAAAGCAAACTGACCTCGGAAGTATATAATCCTGATAACATTTTTGCCTGAGGTGGGTATGGTGGAATGGAGGTGGTATACCAGGCAGAAGGAAGATCATGTGTAAAGTTGTTGACATTCAAGCTTGCATGGAATATTCAAAAATGACAAGCCCTGCAGCTGACAGATGCATTAAATATCATTCTATTATGGGAACAAGAAGTCAATCTAGGAATATAGAGATCAAAAAAGGAAGCAATAGCAGTTTTTGAGTTGCTGGCATGGTGTGGCATAGGGGCAGGGTAGGTGGATTTCCTGAAAAGTTGCTGTGCTTCTTGCTACAGGGTCAGAAATTTGACTGACGGAGAGTCCTCCCTCCACGGGCTGCCAGGTGTCCCCATTCACCAGCCCTGAGGCTCTCCGAGGCTGATTCGTTCCAGATTGGCAGGCTCCACTCAGCCCAAGCTCTGAACTTCCACTCTAATGGTTCTCCAGTATTCCCTCTTAAGAGTTCCCGGTCAATTCTAAACCATGAGTAATTTTCTTTTTATTTGTTTTGCTTTTCTCATCAGCTAGAACCTGGGATCTAAGCAGTCCTCAACACACTTAACTTCTATGAGATTTTTAGACAAGTGTTACCATGTTATAGCCCATCCCACCTCTACTGGACCCCGAAGATCTATCAGGGTGATGTACGGAAGTAGAAACCTCCTTGCCATTGAAACCTTCATTAGGAAATAGATATCCTACTGATGAACTCCAGAACTATTTCTCCTCCTTATCACCCTTCTCAGCTGACAAGAATCACCCACCAGGAGGAGCGTATAGGTATGAAAAACTAGAATTTTACAAGGGCTTGATAGGGAAATTTTCTTGAACTTGTTTGAACTAACCTCTTTGGATCACAGAATCTGGATCTGTTTTGCTACTTTACATTCCAATTCTACGCACAAATCACATTCACAGCCATCCCGATGGGTCAGTGTGACTTGATTGTACACCTCTACAAGCTACGAGCTCACTACTTCAGAAAGTAGCTTGTTTCCCAGCAAGTTTTAATGAGTTAAAAACTACTTTCTTATATTCAAACAAAATCTGCTTTCTGATAATATGCAGCCTATCTCTTACTTCTTAAGCAAAACAGTAAGTTTCTGTCCATCCTTCCTCAAGTATCAATTTATATTTTTTAAATTAAGCATGAAAAAGGCAGTCATACCTGGGGAGGTTAGAAGACATGCCCAAGCATGCACAAAATGTCCAAATGTGTGGAACAACCAATACGTGTATTTTTAAAAAGAGGCAAATCATCAAAAATTTCACAATATAATTCTATAATTTATGCCCTAAAGATCTACTGAATTATACACGAATCTCTCCTACATTAAATGATCTCAGAACACAACTCTTCATGAGGTTTTGTTTGAATTAATTTATCTATTTCTTTCCTTTGGAATTTCCCTGTTTCCCTACTTCAGTATGCTTCTCTGGGGCAAGTTCCTCACTCACTTCACTGTCTCTAACCTGCAGTGACCTATTTACAAAATAACCACAATAAACAAAGTAAGAGTCAACAGGCTTTGAGGATGCTGGTCATTGGAAATGGGGAGGCAGCTGGCACTGGGCGGCACATTTTAACTTTTAAAAGCTGCTTTTCCATCCTAACACCCTATTAATTATGCCCTGTCACCACTCATGCAGCCTTTCATTCATTTAATAGCAATTATGTTCTGAGTGCTGAAGGCGGTGTATCCAAGGAGATGGGCAGTCACAAATGCTTTGAGAGCCATAGGCACCCCGTTTTAGTAATTAGGTCAAGTAATTGTCCCTTTTGAAGGATTCTGAGTGCCTTTCAGCAGTTCCTTAAATTCCCTCTGCTTGTTTGCAGCCTATGATATCCTATCAGCTCACTACATGCAGTGTGAAATTTCAAAATATGCCATGAATCTGGCTCTGTGCCAGTTGCTATCAAAATGCATGAAGAATATCCTCCAGTTCAAGCTTTTGGTTTCCCTTGTTGGGGGCAATGAATTCCTTTGAAAATAGCATATGAGTAGTGAACTCTTTGCTAGAAAAACTGCTTTTTGTGTTGCTATATATGGATTCATAGGTCTCTGATGCCCAACCATGAAATTCTTAACACCTGTGGACTCAGATCAAGTACCTTGATTTAAAATAATCCTATAATCTTTACATCAGCTATCCAACTCCATACTAGAAAGGACCTTTTCATGGACACTGGGGTCCCCAAGTGGGTGGAGGCCTCCCTTCCTGCTCTTCCCCAAGGATGTCACTCAGTTGCTATTTGAGATCTTGCTCCCAGGGCTCTGTTGCCTGAAACCCTGAAGGCTCCCTTGCCCGAATGAATATCTCAGGTGTCTGTGTATGTTGTATGTGTGTGTGTGTAGTGTCTGTGCCAAATATCCCAGAAAGACCTATCTACCATAAATACAGTAACATCAGCTCCTGACCCCCTTAGTAATGATTCCCACAAAAACACCAATTACTCAGCTATAATGGAAATGGCTACTGTTTTGGCTCAGTCCCCACTAAAAAGGGGTGAACTAAATTCTCACTCTCCACAGGGGAGGGAGGAAATGGAAAGGAGAACCAGTCCAGGCAAGGAAAAGCCAGGGGAAAAGCAGGAAAGGACAAGAAAGGTCCTCATATTCCCAGTCATCCCTTGCTTTGTGTTTCCCCAGTTTGGGTCAGTGAGGTGGATTCTAGACTTCCACGAGGTTTCTGGAAGAGCTGCAGCCATCCTACAAGCCCTATAAGCCATCCTACGAGCCCCAGCTGTCCTACAATCCCCAACCACATAACCTCAAGTGTCCCCACCAATAGTCAAGCTGATGCAGGGAAACACATCCTGGTGGCACTAAACCACAGTGAAAACAAAGAATTTGGAGAGCACAGAGGCCATGCAGAACTCTGACCAGCGAGTTGCATCATGGTCCTGTCCTACTTTCTGTAAATTCTTCACTCCTGAGCCATGCATCATATTTAAATTTTGAAATCTGTATTAGGCATTGTGATGGGGCTTTTCTATATGACTACTAATAGATACCACACTGATCATCATAGCCATGTGGTATGTACCAGACCCTTAACTAGTTCTGTTTCATACTTCATGATAATCAGTTCCTGGTCTAGAATTTAGAGACTCTGAAGACCAAGAGGCTTCTCCGAGGTCACACAGTCAGGCAGTAGCAGAGCTGCGATTTGAACCCAGATTTGTCTGATTCCACAGAACCCAAAGGTTTTTTCTTCATACTCCTTGGTGCATAACCCCAACTGTGGTTTTTCTTTTAGGGTAAGGAATGATTCTCTGAAGGCTTAGTTCTGGTCATGTAGTAAGTGTCCAATAAATGGTGGTGGAATGGAGTTTGTGTTACAGAATGAGGACACTGATTTCTTATCCAGGCTCTGCTAGCGAAGAGCAGCATGTACCCAGGTCCCGGCTGTCCTGGAATAAAACCTCAGTTCACCTCCCAAGGTTCTCTGGTCTCAGAGGAAGCCTGGAGGATAGGAGGCACTTTTACAAGAGCTCTGCAACCTCCACGATCCTGGAAAAAATGTACAGGACTGAATTTTGCCATTGAAGGAGGGAGTCTTGAGCTCTCAGGGTTTAGTTACTTAAGTCCAAACAAAAGAGCCTGTTTAATAGGATAATTGCCCATGAAACAAAATTAAATAGAATCAAAGGAAAAATTGAAGCCACAATAGTCTTTTGTCTGCTGGAGGAGCAAAGCTAATTTTTTCCAGCTGAAGTTCCCTTTTGGATATTTCATCCCAGCTAGTTTTTCAAGTTACTTGAATTACAACTCAGATACTCATTTTCACTACATAGGAAGTAAGATTTCTCTGATTCTGACTTTTAGAGTTTATTTGTTTAACTTGAACGCAGTGCTTTCAAAAAGTGGGTTGAAAAAGTCAACAATGGAAGGTATAGGATAGAAGAAAGGGAGAGTGTGAATGGTTGTGGAGAGCCCAGTTCTTTTGTGATAAACCGGTTTGATGGAGTTGCCAAAAGCCATCTTTGCAATAATATTGTTTTTTGTTTTTTTATTTAAAGATATCTCTTTTAAAAAGTACAGCATTCAACTATCTCACCCTGCAGGGACCCCCTGCTGCAGCCCGGATTGACTCTACTCTTTGTGGCCAAAGGCTCTGGGCTGTGCTGGGACCCTAGTCTAAGTTTCCCTGAGGACCAGGCTCATGCCAACCACTGCTCCCCCATCCCTGCCCCAGCCCCCATGAGATAGGGAAAGTGGATATAGAACAAGGAGACTAGTTGTGCTGTTCTCAACAATGCTCATAGCACACTTAAAATACCATGATTAGTTACTAACGGCTGACATTGTGTGGAGCCTGTTGAACCGAGTGTGGACTGCTGCTGTGTTTCTGCCAGACAACTTGGTGACACACACAGGCATGTGCCCTGGGACACAGCTCTCACTTCCCTAGAAAAAAGTTGCATTTTCACGTAATCCAAAAAAAAGGTTGTCTTAGCCCACCCAAGATGTTATTGTGATAATATATTTTTTTAATTTGAGCTTTTGGAACTTACATATATTTTAAAAATGAAGATTAGCTAAATGTATTACAGTGTTCACAAGGGTATACCATGGAGCCATAAGTGAAATCTATTTATTGACATGTCTCCTTGGAGTTGTTTTGTGAGAAAAATGAAATTAAATGGAGATTATGGGAATTTGACTTGTAAAATCTTTGCACATGCAACCTTTTTCCGAGATCGCTCTTGAGCCAGGGTGTTGTTTAACTGCCTTTACATGTTTACTACCATGTGCCAAGAAACTTCTCTTAGGATTCTGCTGGTTGGTCTCCAAATTATTCTAAGACAACTTGAGGCCAAAGGGGCCCCCACCACTGAGGGAATAAGTCATAGTGACAATAACTCATTTTACATGTTTCTTTTAGGGGACTGTAGGTCTTTCAAATGGAGATAGCCTCTAAAAGCTTTGCTAGAAAGGCCTGGAACTCAGGAGAGAGTTGGGATACAGAAATAAGTGGTAAAATGAAGCCATGAACATGGATGAGATGACATATGGAGCGGGTAGAGTGGGGAAGTGAGAGAGCCTACTTTATATCCAAGAGATGGACATCAGACCAATAGCCCACAAAGCCATCTGAATAGCACCAACCAGTGATGTACAAAGAAGGGACAGATTTGGAACTGAGGAGAGGGGCTTTTCCAAGTCAGAAGAGAGGAGCCTGCAGAGAGGCTGCTGTATCTGACCTACAGAGAAGTCAGATAGGTTGAGGACTGAAACACATGCAGTATTTCTAACCATGAGAGACTACAGGTGACCTGGCTGAGAGCATTCTCAGGAATGTGAAGGGGAGGCCAGATTAGAGTGGGCTCAGAAACATCGGGTCAAGAAGAGGGACCAGGAAACGTGGACAACTTCTTCCAGTTTGCTCTCACAGGGAACAGGGTAAAGAGGTAGCTGAAGGGGAATGAGAAGTTGCTAGTGGTTGTATTCCTACTACTCCCCCTTTTCTTCCTAGTTTGTTTAACAAAGTGAGAGGATTTTAAGATGTTTAAATGCTATTAGAAGGAGCCAGCTTATAAAGCGAAGAGGGAATAATGGAGTGCATCCCTGGCAGAGGGATGGGAGGGTATGGACCATGGTGTACACAGGGAAGGATCCCCATAGATGCCTTCTGCCACATGCAGATGAGGGCTGAGGAACAAGCCTGCAACTACGGGAGAGGGGATGGTGTCAGGGGCAACGGATGAGATGGCATGTCTAGACACCAGTCTGTGAGGCTGCATCATTGTCTCTGCATCATCCGGTAGCCCAGGTGCAGAGAGCGAGCGCACAGGTTCCCTCTCTGCTCAGTGAAGTTAAATCACATCTAAGCCAAAATCACACACTGAGTTCCTTCATTCAACAAATACTTAATGCACCTCCATTATGAGCCAGACAATGTATTTTCAGCACCTGTGAATAAATAAATCCCCCAGAAGTCTACTCTTATGGAGTTTACATTTTAGCAGATTCAATTTTAGAATCAGATTCATAATCTGTATCAGTTCAAAATGTTTTAATCTCCTAGTGATGACTCTCTTTGCCTACCTTTGGAGAAAACATAAAGCCTTAAACTTTTTAAGGGAACACATAAAATGTCAGTGGCATTAAAGCTTAGACCATATGCTTACAGCATATATGCTATAGTACAGAGTATAGTCTTAGACTCTAAGGAACAATTTTTTTTCCTTAATGATGCATGAAACTTTTGGCATTGATGTTTCTTCCCCTAGACTGTGCTCATTTGATTAAAGAAATATTTTTATTCATGGTTATGTTTCCCCATGCCTAGCAAAATATCTGATATGTATTATATGCCCAATAAAAGCTCGTTGAATTAATGAATGAATTAATTCAAACATGACAATTAGATAAATAGAAACAGTGGTCTATAATAAGAAGTTGAATGTCACATCCATGGAAAATATGATATCTCACAATTATCTTTCATTGTGTTCAATGCCAGACATATATAGAACTCATTAACAATGCCTCATGCATCTATCTTTACCACTCAGTATTAAAAAAAAACAATACAAAAAATCTATGTGATGCCCATACAGCATATGGAAAATCTGGAAGATGAATTACAGCCCTAACAATGTTAATTTCAGCAATTTTCACTCAAGCTGCCAGTTTCATGGTGTTTTATCACTACACATTTACAACCTTCAAACTCTTGCCACAAATTTCAATATATTTTGAGTGGAAGATCCAGTTAGCTCTGAAATACAGTTATGGCCTTGATGTAGTCTGGGTAAGTTGGGGCCATAAAATTATGGGAAACAGAAGACACAAGGTTGTTTGTGGTGGTAGTTTTCCTGAAAATAAAGAACAGAAATTGGTGAGATAGAAGAGACCTCATCTTCACAAATTTATTGTTTTGTAACCTATGCAAATCATTTAAATTCACTAATGCCTGGTTGATTATCTGACGGGAGTATTCTATCAATAACACACATAATGGTGTTTTAATACATGTGTTTGGCTGGGGGTTCTGCAAAGAGAATAGTATTTGGAGACGGGAAACCTGAGTTCAAATTCTAGTTCTGACACTGATGTGTGTGTGTCTGTAATTGATTAAGCTTCTCTTAGCTTAGTTTTATTAGGATAATACCAGTGAGGCATGATCATTTGCCATTTCTGGGTCCCTTTCGTGGTTCTTCCTTACAGACCATTTTCAAGAAGTCTTTTTACACAAGCTGATATGTTCTGCTTCATGCAGCCTACCATTTAGACCCACAGATGATTAAACCAGTGGGGTGATAGTGATTATCTAATCCAATCAGATCTTCCTTGGCAAATATTTTAATTTTTATATGGTACTTAACAATGTAACAAACACTTTGCAAGCAGCAACTCATATAATACACATAATAAATTTATGAAGCAAGCACTATATTACTCTACAGGTCAGAAAACAGGCACAAAGAGATTATTTAAATTCCCCAAGAGCTAGGAATTGCCAAAGCCAGGATTCAATCCTAATATTCTGGCTCCAAGTGTGTGTTTTTAACTACCAGGTTACACTAGACATAAATGTGATTCAGAAAAAAAGGTAGTTTCATCAGATGCAGAATTTAAAATGCATCATCTAATTAATTTATTCATTCAGAATATTTACTGGGAACCAACTCTGTGCCTACTACTCTGTAAGTACTGAGAATATGTCGGTGATCAGCAATTGAAACAGACATGGTCCCTGGCCTCATAGGGTTAACAATATATGAAGGGAACACTGACAATAAGATACCATCACAAAAATCAATGCAGATGATAAGACTTCAAAATGAAAATGTGTTTGTTTGCCAAATCCTACCATTTGCAACAACATGGATGGAGCTAGAGGGTATTATGCTCAGTGAAATAAGCCAAGCCGAAAAAGACAAGTATCAAATGATTTCACTCATATGTGGAGTATAAGAACAAAGAAAAAAACTGAAGGAACAAAACAGCAGCAGACTCACAGAACCCAAGAACGGACTAATAGTTACCAAAGGGAAAGGGACTGGGGGAGGATGGGCGGGAAGGGAGGGATAAGAGGGAAAAAGGGGCATTACGATTAGCAGATGTAATGTTGGGGGGCACGGGGAGGGCAGTACAACTCAGAGAAGACAAGTAGTGATTCTATAGCATCTCACTACGCTGATGGACAGTGATTGTAATGGGGTTGGTGGGGGGGACCTGATGAAGGGGTAGTTTAATAATCGTAATATTGCACATGTAATTGTAAATTAATGATAATAAAATATATTTAAAAAAAAAAAAAAGAAAATGTGTTTGTTTGCATGCCTCTTCTACAACGGGGTCCAAAAGCAATCCCTGAAGATAGGGATGTTTCTTTCTATACAGTAGAGGGTCAATAAATATGCCTTTAATTAAATTTATACAGAAGATGAACTGTGTTTAAAAAAACTCTTGGTTTATCAGTAAATGATGCCTTAGAGGCTGAAAAAAAAAAACTTGGTTTTAAGAAAGCTGAAGATATATATTTTAAAATTAATATTAGCTATAGTTTACATTAGAAGAAAGTTTATGAAAATAAAATAGATAGGTTTCAGTCCCTGGAATATTGATTTATATGGAAAGTCTTATTTCTCATAATATAAGATAAATGGAGTGCTATACATGTTTTTCTCCTGTTTTAAATGTCTCTATGATAAATAATACCAATAAATAAGTG
The DNA here is from genome assembly GCA_032199065.1 of Smutsia gigantea. Lineage (NCBI taxonomy): Eukaryota > Metazoa > Chordata > Mammalia > Pholidota > Manidae > Smutsia > Smutsia gigantea. The sequence continues at coordinate 356,836 of JAVSCE010008560.1, read as the reverse complement.
GTAATATTTGGGGCCAAATAATAAAAATACATGGTTTTATTGTGAGTATAAATCGACAAAAATTCAAAACTTTGAGACTCGTACCATAAATAAAGTATGCATAATGGCCTAAATGTCTCTAGGAATAAAGACTAAACTACTACGCCTGCTTTCAGGGATCTCCACAACCCTGCTTCTGACTACTTCTCTGCTCGGGACTCCCTGTGCCCCCACATAAGCTTTCCACTCTGCAGTTTCTTTCCTAGCCCTGGCCCCTCTCATAACGGTCCATGACCTTGGGATCATTGTTATCCCTTTTTTACTGTCTAACCCATCCATTAAGGCCAAGCATGAGTTCTACAGCTTCTTGCATTGCTTCTGTCTTAGAAATCTATCACTTCTCCCTGATTCATTCATTTTGCTTTGTGTTTTCTCTTAATCTGCTTTGCCTGTGGAATCTTCCCGCTCCCTCTGTGTATCCAGTACCTAGTGGCCATACAGAATGATAACGTGTAAATGACAGCACTGTCCTTTGGTCCATATTGTGGAGTGAGCCTTTTACAATTTGAAATTGAAATTATATGTTAAATTGTGTGGCAACTGAATGTATCAGTCCTGTTTCTTCTTCTGGCCACATCTGAAGAAGATTGCATTTTCTATCTATCGCAATAAGGTTGGGCCTTGGGACTGAATCATGCTCAGAGAAATGTAGACAAAAGATCGTTCTTGGCCTCTGTTCTTTCCTTGAGGCTGGAAGTAGAGGATTCCAAGTAGGCAGAGAACCAGAGGGAGGGGCTCCAGATCCCTCAGCCATTGCTCTCCTGGGAGACGGCTGCCAGGAGAGCCTCCAGACGTTTATAGAACCATGACATGAGGGGGAAATGAAACTGGGTGGTGGGAAGCCACGGAGAGTTTAAGGCCACTGGCTGGTGTGAATTTTTCTGACATATTCAAAGTGCAAAAAAGGGGGATTAAATCATCATAATTATTATAATTACAAACCTGAAGAAACAAAACACGTTATTTTACTTACTTAATAATTATTATTTAATTCCGACATTGAGAATTTACTACATCCCAGATTTTATGCTAAGTACTTTTGAATGTTAACATAATTTGATTCTCCAAAGTGTAGAAACTAAGTGGATTTTATAAGTAAATAAATTCAGACTGGTTGCAGAATGGCGAGATCAGGATCCTGCCCCAGATCTGCCAGTACTCCTCCTCTAACAATCTACTTGCCCAGCTCCTAGGTGCTCACCTGCTGGAGGAGGAGGATCAGAAATGTACTGAACAACTACCATGTTCCAGTAGCTGTGATTGGGATTGGGAGTGTGAAGATGCTGTATCAGTCAGGACAGGCTACACTACACGGAGTAACAAATATGAGCTGTTGCGAGCGAGAGTTTTTGAAAAGACACAGTCTCTTATCCAGGCGAGCCTTTCTGCAGCGGGTTACTGAATGGGGACACCATGATCAAGGGTAAACATACAACTAGACAGACACTCTGCTCTTTTCAATGAATCCATTTTCTGTTGCTTGAAATTAGGTCAGAGGCATTAACATCTCTCTGATGCACATGCACAGTTCAGAGATAAAAAGACTGGTTCAAATCCAAAACATAACAGCCTTTTATTTTCTTCCATAAATAGCACGTTGCCGACTGAAATCAGGCATTAACTAACCATGACTCAGTGATGTGCAGAGTAGAACTCAAGTACTATGAGTAAAAGCAGCAATTTATTCTGCATGAGGTACTCAATTTTTCAAAAGAGACATAAATGAATTCAATTTTTCCTTGTGAACCATAAATATTTTGCATTTCTGAACACAACCCATTTAGACCAGTGAGTAACAACCATTTGATTTACTTGTCAAAATAAACTTGCCTCTAATCTCTGAGCTCTTGGAGTATTCCCAAAAATCAGTCACCTGCCAATTGGCCAGGTGAGCTTTGCGCAGGCCCCTTCTTCCTGGGCACCATACCCAAAACAAGGACAGTTAGAGTAGGCAATGTGTAAGTCTTGCAACCAAAGTAGGGTTATTTCTCCTCATGGGAAAGCAGACAGTATTCAGTGTATTGGCAGAGGGTGGGGCCCAAGTTCTATTCTAGTTTTTATCAGCTTTGAATTAAAGGAAGTGCTTTTATTCTCCAAGATTCAGGTTTTTCTGCATGTAAAGTGACTGTACGAATGCCAACCACTTCAAGTGCATGTAATAATCAATAAATATCTGACAAATGGTTTGAAAGTTAGAGCCTTCAGGAAGCCTCCAAGGAGTGGAGGGGAGAAACGAAATCTTGCTGAAGATGCTCTCCAGGGGACAGGAGATTTGTGGAGCCCTTCTTAACATAAAGAGTTCAATAAAGGTAAAGCAGGAAGTGATGTGGGAGCAGGAAGCAGCTTGGCCCCTTGGGGGAGTCTGAATGTCACGAAATCAGCTGGCCTTTACTGTGTGTCATGCAGTTCTTGTTTTATGCCAGATTTCACCTTGTTGGCCAGGTCCGTATGTTACTTTCCTCCTTTCCCCTCTCCCTGGCCTCTTGAGTTACTTTGTCCATGCCTCTTCCCTTCTCCTCCCAGTCTATTCCTTTGAATTGAGAGTTGAGAGAAAAACGAGTCTACCACTCTCTGAGCTGGTTGAGATGATTTTTCAGAGGATCTGGACCGCAGCCGGCAATGGTTTCAGCTCAGAAAGTACATACTACCAAAAATAAACTCATCACTGTGTACAGTTCTGCAGCTGGAGGGAACCAAGCAGATGGCAATGAAGTCAAGAACAGCCTTTATAGAACACCTTGAAACAGTAATGAAAGGGCCAGCCCCAAGAGCCCCAAAATGGAAACTTTGTCGTGTGTGTGTGTGTGTGTATGTCCACAAAGCTTTCAAACTTACCCACAAGGAAAACAGATCAGAAAGTCTATGCTGGAAGGAACAGCCAGTCCAACTTCCCACATCCTCTCTACATATCATAGGAAGTAACTGGGAAGAGGCCACCTTGTGGTAGTATAGCATAGGGCCTCTGGAGACAGGCTGCCTGGGATTTTATCCTGGTTCTGCCACTTCCTGGCTTTATGACTTTGGGCCACTTACTTTCATACTTGGTACGAGTTTTCTCTTCTTTAACATGAGGATAATAATTGTGCCTACCTTCAAGGATTATTGTGAGGAATAAATATGATAATTCATATGTCTAGCACATGGTAGATGTTCAACAAATGATAGCTTTTTCATTTGATGATTTTGCTGCTATTATTTTACGGAGCACCTTGTATTTCTTTATTTCTAATCTTGGAAACAACTCAGTGAGGTACATAGCATTATTTCTTCTTTACTGTTGAGGAAAGGGAGGTCCACAGAGTTAAAACGACTTTCACAGCATCACACAGCAAGTAAAAGAAATAGAATTTGAATCCAAGCTCATCAGGCTCTAAAGTTCACGCTGTGCCTGAGGATTCTGGTTGTGTCTCAGAGAACACAAATACACCCAGGGATGACAGAATGGGAACTAGAAGTCTGGACAAAAGGGGTCCTAGGGTATCAACTGTGGTGTCTTGGGGAGGGTGCAGAGTAGGAGACATTCCTGGCTTTGAATACAAGCTCTGCTCTTAACTGTAGGGGCCTTGGAAATTCATTTTATTTCACTGAGACTCAGTGTTCTCATTTTTTAAAGGGGGCTTTATAGGAGTTTAAAGCCAATTTCAGAGGGCTTCGTTGAGATTATCTCAGCTCAGTTTTTAATACCCTGAGGAAGCCCTTCACCCCCAGATGAATCAACTCTCTTGTTGCAGACCCTCACCACACCAGGCATCGCAGTGCAGCCTGGATTGCATTGATGGTTTACTTTCACCCTTTGGGTTATTGGCTTATGTTTGCTCCATGCCTGGGTGTATCACCAAAGGGGCAGAGCTTTGACTCCAACACTCAGCACAGGGCTGCAGGCACACAGTGTGAGCAAGCTTCATAAAACTTTAATGTTCTTATTTCTCCACATTCTGGCTCGGAGCCCAATGTTTGATTCAACTGCTGCTTAGACAGCACTCCCGAACCCCAAAAGCTCATGAGTTTAGGAACCAGCATGGGAAGACAGCAGGAAACTGATTTTCAAGGCTGATTTAAGGTTTATTTTTCAGCACTCAAAATAAGTGATCAAAAGTTAAAATGTGGCTACTTGCTTCTGTAGCTCTTGGTTCTCTTCCACCGAAGCTGAGGGAAGATGGAGGCCAATGATTCCATTCCTTCTAAAAGATGGCTAAGGTTGGACATTGCACAGAAACCAGCTCAGCTCTATGCTTCTGTTTCTTGTGCAAATGTTCTTGTCAACCTGGCACAGGGAAATCAGCTCTGTGGACCTTCAGACTAATGGGCTGCAGAACAGGGTCCAGGGGCTGGGCCTGCCAATCACTGGGTGAGTGACTCAATGAAGTAGAGTGTTTGAGGGAAACACAGTGAACACTTGGTTTTTATCTCAGCCACTTCTTCACCACAGAGCATCAAAAAGCCTGGTTCCCTCTTACTGTAAAGTAAGAGGTTTAATTGACATGTCTGAGGACTTTTTCAGGAAGAAGAACTCACAATTGTGTCTTGTCAGAAAGTCAAAGGTTATGAAAATTTGGAAGAGCCCTAGAAGTCATTTAGAGAAACTCTCATTTGTTGTTTGAACTGCTCTCTGCAACAGGGTAAACCAATTCCTGTTATGCTCTGATACTGTTCTGAAAGTTACAATTCCACCTCTTCCATCTAGAAACCACAAACATTAACTGAAGACATGGTGAAAATTCCTCCTTGTTCCATCATCAATTAAAATGTAATCTTCATAGGTATTTTAAAACAGAAGATGACCATGAAAGTTTGCATATGATATAGAGTTTGCAAATGTCACTTAATCCACTTTCTCCTTTGCAAGACAGGGTACCATTATCTTTTTAGTGTTCTATTTATAAAAATTTTTATTTAAAAACTTTTTATTTAAATATATTTGACATATAACAAACTGGCACCTGATAGATAAAGAAGTCCAAGACAGCATATCTTCGCATGTACTTAAGTTTTGGGGAGCAGAGAGAACCAAGATCAAATCCCAATTCTGTCAGTTATCATTTGCGTGGCGGTAAGGCCCTGAAACTCTCCTCTGTCATCTGTACAATGACAGTAATTACACTATAGAGTTTATTATTAGTAGTATTATTATTAATTGTGATCATCAACACATGAAAGTTGGGATGAAGACAGGGAAGCTGGTATCAACCTCTTCTGCTGGTATTATTTTTCTTTTTCTTTATCAGAAAAAATAAAACCAGGACTTCCGGGAAGATGGCGGTGTGAGCAGGGCGGCAGAAATCTCCTCCCAACACTATATTTATCTACGAAAACACAGCAAATACATCTATTCCTAAAAGAGAGACGAGAATACACAGGAAAGCGCACAGCATGCAGCTACACCCGAGAGGACTCGGCACCCCAAGAGGCGGGTAAGATACGGAGCCACGACCCGGCGGGACCCGAGCAGTCCCCCACCCCAGCGCACCGGCGGGAGGAGAGGATTCAGAGCCGGGAGGGAGTGGAAATACACCCCGCGAAGTAGCCAGCCCCGGTGATCTGCGCGGGGAGCGCTGACCCACATTGCGCAGTGCAGTGGAGATTGGAGAGACAGAGGGGCAGGATCTGAGCGGGGAACGCACCAGGGTGCTTGCAGCCGGCTCCTGGGAAGGAAAGAAAAAAAAAAGCGCACGCCTTCATCAGCAGTCTTAAAGTGACAGGAGCCCAACGGAGGAGCCGGATAGCCCCAGCACACTCAGCCCAGCAGGCTGGGAGTCCTGGGGAGTTTCAGACGCCTTAGCTGGCGACTGAAGAAGCGTAGCCATACTTACACTTCTCACTGAGATCAACAGCCTCCTATTCGTTCCCACCCCTGCCAGAGCGATAAAGGGCCCTGCGGAGCAGCGCAGCCACAGGTGCAGAATAGTGGGGCAATAGCGCCACCAACAGCATTCCCACAGAATCTACTCGCGGTGAGCGTTTTTTGTTTGTTTGTTTGTTTGTTTTCTTTTGTTTTGTTTTTTGTTGTTTCTTTTCTTTCTTTTTTCTTTTCTTCCTTTCTTTCTTTCTTTATATTTTTTTCTCTTTTTAAAGTCTTAAAGAGCCCAGCTGACATACGTGGCAACTACCAGTGACCAATTCTATAGCCATGAAAAGACAGAGGAATATGGTTCAGACCAAAATCAACCAGACAACCCCAGAAAGGGAGTCTGAAGGGATGGAAATGCACAGTATTCCTGAAAAGGAATTCAGAATAAAAGTCATAACCATGCTGATGGACCTACAGAGAAATGTGCAAGAGCTGAGGGAGGAAGTGAGGGAACTGAGGAAAGACAATGCAGAAATCAGACAAGTGATCGACAGGCTTAACAGCAGACTGGATGAGATGCAAGAGACAGTTAATGGAATAGAAATCAGAGAACAGGAGTACAGAGCAGCTGAGGCAGAGAGAGATAAAAGGATCTCTAGGAATGAAAGAATATTAAGAGAACTGTGTGACCAATCCAAATGGAACAATATTCGCATTATAGGAGAACCAGAGGAAGAAGAGAGAGAAAAAGGGATACAAAGTGTCCTTGAAGAAATAATTGCTGAAAACTTTCCCACGCTGGGGAAGGAAATAGTCTCGCAGTCCACGGAAGCCCACAGATCTCCCAACACAAGCGACCCAAGGAAGACAACACCAAGACACATAATAATTAAAATGGCAAAGATCAAAGATAAAGACAAAGTATTACAGGCAGCTAGAGAGAGAAAAAAGATCACCTACAAAGGAAAACCCATCAGACTATCATCAGACTTCTCAACAGAAACCTTACAGGCCAGAAGAGAATGGCATGATATATTTAATGTAATGAAACAGAAGGGCCTCGAACCAAGAAGAATATTGTATCCAGCTCGATTATCATTTAAATATGATGGAGGGATTAAACAATTTCCAGACAAACGAAAGTTGAGAGAGTTTGCCTCTCATAAACCACCACTACAGGATATCTTAAACGGATTGCTCTAGAGGGAAGCACTCCTAAGGCTAAAAAGATGTCACCAGAGAAAAGAAAATCATAGCAAAGAAAGCAGATGATGCAAATACTAACTAAAGGCAATGAATAAAACACCTAGTATATAAAGAATGGAGGAGGAAGAATAAGAAGGGAGAGAAATAAATATCAGATGGTGTTTACAATAACTTAACAAGAAAGTTAAGTTAGATTGTTAGATAGTAAAGAAGCAACCCTTGAACCTTTGGTAACCACGAATCTAAAGCCAGCAATGGCAATAAGTATATATCTATCAATAATCACCCTAAATGTAAATGGACTGAATGCACCAATCAAAAGACACAGAGTAACAGAATGGATAAAAAAGCAAGACCCATCTATATGCTGCCTACAAGAAACTCACCTCAAATCCAAAGATATACACAGAATAAAAGTGAAGGGATGGAAAAAGATATTTCATGCAAATAACAAAGAGAAAAAAGCAGGTGTTGCAGTACTTGTATCAGACAAAATAGACTTCAAAACGAAGAAAGTAGCAAAAGATAAAGAAGGACATTACATAATGATAAAGGGGTCAGTCCAACAAGAAGATATAACCATTATAAATATATATGCACCCAACACAGGAGCGCCAGCATATGTGAGACAAATACTAACAGAATTAAAGGAGGAAATAGACAGCAATGCATTCATCTTAGGAGACTTCAACACACCACTCACTCCAGAGGACAGATCAACCAGACAGAAAATAAGTAAAGACACAGAGGCACTGAACAACACTCTAGAACAGATGGACCTAACAGACATCTACAGAACTCTACACCTAAAAGCAACAGGATACACATTCTTCTCAAGTGCACATGGAACATTTTCCAGAATAGACCACATACTAGGCCACAAAAAGAACCTCAGTAATTTCAAAAATATTGAAATCCTACCAACCAACTTCTCAGATCACAAGGTATAAAACTAGAAATAAATTTTAGAAAGAAATCAAAAAGGCTCACAAATACATGGAGACTTAACAACACTCTCCTAATTAATCAATGGGTTAACGACCAAATCAAAACAGAAATCAAAGAATATATGGAGACTAATGACTAACAACAACACAAAGCCACAACTTCTGTGGGACGCAGCAAAGGCAGTTCTAAGAGGAAAGTATATTGCAATCCAGGACTATATAAAGAAAGAAGAACATTCCCAGATGAATAGTCTAAAGACACAATTACTGAAATTGGAAAAAGAAGAACAAATGAGGCCCAAAGTCACCAGAAGGAGGGACATAATAAAGATTAGAGAAGAAATAAATAAAATTGAGAAGAATAAAACAATAGAAAAAATCAATGAAACCAAGAGCTGGTTCTTTGAAAAAATAAACAAAATAGATAAACCCCTAGCCAGACTCATTAAGAGAAAAAGAGAATCTACACACATAAACACAATCAGAAATGAGAAAGGAAAAATCACGACGGACCCCACAGAAATACAAAGAATCATAAGAGAATATTATGAGAATCTATATGCTAACAAGCTGGAGAACATAGAAGAAATGGACAACTTCTTAGAAAAATACAACCTTCCAAGCCTGACCAAGCAAGAAACAGAAAAACTAAACAGACGAATCACCAGTGATGAAATCGAATTGGTAACCAAATAACTACCCAAGAACAAAACCCCCGGGCCTGATGGATTCACCTCTGAATTCTACCAGACATATAGAGAAGAAATAACACCAATTCTCCTTAAAGTTTTCCAAAAAATAGAAGAGGAGGGAGTACTTCCAAACTCATTCTATGAAGCCAGCATCACTCTAATACCAAAACCGGGCAAAGACCTCACCAAAAAAGAAAATTACAGACCAATATCCCTGATGAACGTAGATGCAAAAATACTCAACAAAATATTAGCAAACCGAATTCAAAAATACATCAAGAGGATCATACACCATGATCAAGTGGGATTCATCCCAGGGATGCAAGGATGGTACAACATTCGAAAATCCATCAACATCATCCACCACATCAACAAAAAGAAGAACAAAACCACATGATCATCTCCATAGATGCTGAAAAAGCATTTGACAAAATTCAGCATCCATTCCTGATTAAAACTCTCAACAAAATGGGTATAGACGGCAAGTACCTCAACATCATAAAGGCTATATATGACAAACGCACAGCTAACATCATACTTAACGGTGAGATGCTGAAAGCTTTTCATCTAAGATCGGGAACAAGACAGGGATGCCCACTCTCTCTGCTGTTATTCAACATAGTACTGGAGGTCCTAGCCACAGCAATCAGAAAAAACAAAGACATACAAGCCATCCAGATTGGTAAAGAAGAAGTCAAATTGTCACTATTTGCAGATGACATGATACTGTACATATTAAACCCTAAATTAGGACTCCATTCCAAAACTACTAGAACTAATATCTGAAATCACCAAAGTTACAGGATACAAAATTAACACACAGAAATCTGTTGCTTTCCTATACACTAATGATGAACTAATAGAAAGAGAAATCAGAAAAACATTTCCATTCACAATTGCATCAAAAAGAATAAAATACCTAGGAATAAACCTAATGAAGGAAGTGAAAGACCTATACCCTGAAAACTACAAGACACTCCTAAGAGAAATTAAAGAGGACACTAACAAATGGAAATGCATCTCATTCTCTTGGCTAGGAAGAATAAATATTGTCAAAATGGCTATACTACCTAAAGCAATCTACAGATTCAATGCAATCCCTATCAAACTATCAACAGCTTTCTTCAATGAACTGGAACAAATAATTCTAAAATTCATATGGAACCACAAAAGACCCCGAATAGCCAAAGCAATCCTGAGAAGGAGGAATAAAACAGGGGGAATTACACTCCCTGACTTCAAGCTCTACTACAAAGCCACAGTAATCAAGACAATTTGGTATTGGCACAAAAACAGACCCACAGACCAGTGGAACAGAATAGAAAATCCAAACATTAACCCAAACATATACAGTCAACTAATATTTGATAAAAGTGCCTTGGATATACAATGGGGAGATGACAGCCTCTTCAGCAGCTGGTGTTGGAAAAACTGGACAGCTACATGTAAGAGAATGAAACTGGACTACTGTCTAGCCCCATACACAAAGGTAAACTCAAGGTGGATCAAAGACCTGAATGTAAGTCATGAAACCATAAAACTCCTAGAAAAAAACATAGGCAAAAATCTCTTGGACATAAACTTGAGCGACTTCTTCATGAACATATCTCCCCGGGCAAGGGAAAAAAAAGCAAAAATGAACAAGTGGGACTATATCAAGCTGAAAAGCTTCTGTACAGCAAAGGACCCCATCAGTAGAACTAAAAGACATCCTACAGTATGGGAGAATATATTCATAAAAAACGTATCTGATAAAGGGTTGACATCCAAAATATATAAAGAACTCATGCACCTTAACAAACAGAAAGCAAATAATCCAATTAAGAAACGGGCAGAGGACATGAATAGACACTTCTCTAAAGAAGACATTCAGATGGCCAACAGGCACATGAAAAGATGCTCCACATCGCTAATCATCAGAGAAATGCAGATTAAAACCACAATGAGATATCACCTCACACCTGTGAGGATGGCCAGCATCCAAAACACAAACAATAACAAATGTTGGCGAGGATGTGGAGAAAAGGGAACCCTCCTACACTGCTCGTGGGACTGCAAATTAGTTGAACCATTGTGGAAAGCAGTATGGAGGTTCCTCAAAAAACTCAAAATAGAAATACCATTTGACCCAGGAATTCCACTCCTAGGAATTTACCCTAAGAATGCAGCAGCCCAATTTGAAAAGGACAGATGCACCCCTATGTTTATCGCAGCACTATTTACAATAGCCGAGAAATGGAAGCAACCTAAGTGTCCATCAGTAGATGAATGGATAAAGAAGATGTGGTACATATACACAATGGAATATTATTCAGCCATAAGAAGAAAACAAATTCTACCATTTGCAACAACATGGACGGAGCTAGAGGGTATTAAGCTCAGTGAGATAAGCCAAGCTGAAAAAGACACGTATCAAATGATTTCACTCATATGTGGAGTATAAGAACAAAGAAAAAATACTGAAGGAACAAAACAGCAGCAGACTCACAGAACCCAAGAACGGACTAATAGTTACCAAAGGGAAAGGGACTGGGGAAAATGGGCAAGTAGGGAGGGATAAGAGGGAAAAAGGGGCATTATGATTAGCAGATGTAATGTTGGGGGGGCACAGGGAAGGCAGTACAACTCAGAGAAGGCAAGTAGTGATTCTATAGCATCTCACTACGCTGATAGACAGTGACTGTAATGGGGTTGGTGGGGGGGACCTGACGAAGGGGTAGTTTAATAACCATAATATTGCACATGTAATTGTAGATTAATGATAATAAAGTAAATTATATTTAAAAAAAAAGAAAAAATAAAACCAGAGCAAGTCTATCTTGCTGTTTAAGATTCACAGCATGTATATGTTTTTGTTTAAATTGTTTTTTAAGTAAAACATATCCTTATAATAGTCAACAAGACTCAGGGAGAGGAGAGTTTTGATTTATGAAAATTCTCACCCTTGGTATTGTAAAGTATTAATTGCCAAGGCAAAATAAATGATGTCCCAAATTCTGTGTATGAATTTATAAGGAAACAAGACCAAGAGAGAAAAATATCACTACCCCACATCTGATGTAACCAGCAGGAGGGGGGACGAATAATGAAAAGCTGAATCAAAAAGCTGCTCAGATTGGAGGGATTGCTGGTGGAAATAACAGAGAACAGATCCCTGGCCATGGACAAGGAGAGTCCTTGAGACTCAGCCTTCCTCCTGGATAGCAGAGACAAGGTCTGACACAGAGGGCCTATGGCCCTGGAGGAGCCAGTGTCCTGGGTCTGCAGCGGGCCAGGTCCATCTTGGGGAGTTGTGTGACATCTCAACATCTCTGTGTTAGTCTGCTAGGCCTGCCGTAACAGTGCTGTAGACTAGGTGGCTAAATTATTTGTTTATTCTTTCTCATTTCCACAGGCTGGAAGTACAAGATCAAGGTGTCAGCAGGGCTAGTTTCTCCCAATGCGTCTCTCCTCGGCTTGTCGATGTTTTCTCCCTGTGTGCGTTCATGTGGTCTTCCTCTGCATCTGTGTCCAAACTTCCCCTTTGTGTACAGACACCAGTCATATTGGATTAAGGCCCATCCTAGCAACCTCATTTTAACTGAATTACCTCTTTAAAGAACCTGTCTCCAAATAAAGTCACATTCTAAGATCTGGGGGCTAAGACCTCAGCATATGAACTTGGGAGAAACAGAGTTCAGTCCATGGCAACTTCCAACCCTCTGTCCATGGCTAGGAGAATGGGACCGTGTGGTGGGTGCCCTTTCTATCTTTTCCTTTTGATTCAAACACACAGTCATCAGACTTTTCTAAGTGCCCTGGGTAAATGAGTATCTGAGTCAATGGAATGAGGTGGGTACACTTGAAAGAGTTAAAATATGTTCTAAATTATGAAAGTTAGCTCCCCAAAATATCAATGCATGACACATTTTATTTGACACAACCCAAGTCTCAGGCATTCTTCTTGTGCTGGATTCAAAGTTAAAAGGAAAAACCCTCACCCTTGTAAAGTCTAAGGTATGAAGCAAAAAACATAGCCACCAAAAAGCAAGCAACTATAATTGGGGCCTATGCTCTGAAAGAGCATGGGTGATATATGAGTGATTAAAAATCCTGAACAGAGGCCTTGTGTTACACAGAGGTAAGGGTTAGAGAGAGAAGAGGCCACTATTTTAGGATGGAAAAAGTCTTTGAAAAAATAAAGAACCTGACACACTTGGTGAACCCCACCATGCTGGCTTGGTTGGAACCTAAAATGCAAGGAGGCAGGGTGGAAGGGGAAGCAAGAGCCCCACATAGAGAACCTCAGATGGCAGCCCAGGAGTTTGGACTTCGGCCTGGGAGCACTGAGGAGCCTTTGAGGATCTGAAGCTGGAGCGCAGCCTGTGAGGAAGCCTGCGGAGGAATAACGGGAGGCAGGAACCCAGCTTCTCCGCCCTGAGAGTCTACCTGAAAGGCCAGCTTTCAAATTGGCAAGAAAAGCCCCCCAGAGAGATTTGACCTACCTGCCAATTTTACAATGGCCTTCATTTTCTGCTGGCACTATTTCTGTTCACAGTTTCCATTTTTCCTACTGGAGATGGAATTCAGTCGCCCAGAATTCCTTTTTGAATAGTCTTTATAGTGTTGTCTTTAATGTTTCTCTGCCTGAGAAGGACAAGAGGATGTCTCCGAACCTTTTCAAAACCTTGTAGTGGGCTTTCCACCCTGGGCCTCTTTCCTAACTCCATCTTTCCCTTCCAGCTTCCCTGCACCCTCAGGCCCTGGGATGTTGTTTGCCTGTAGAATGGGAAGGGAGATTGTAAGAATGAACTAACCTAGAGTTTTGTTCTGATGTTAGAGATACAGATGCATGTGCTTTAAACCTGCTGCCTCAGAGGGACTGATCCTGGAGCTGCCCGAGGCTATGGGGAGCCTTGGCAGGGGTATTAGCAGACCAGCACCTCAAACACACTCAAAACTGTCAATCAATCTTTGTCCAGGCTACTAACACACACAGCATGCTTACAGAGAACATGTTATAAAGCATGGCATAGAATATAGTACAATGCGAAATCATGAACTAGTTTCATAAGCATGTACTACTCTACTTCCATCAGCCCTAGGTATCATTCCAATTTTTTCCCCCTTCCTCTCATACCCAAGAACTTTCTAGGCAAAAAGCATCAAACCTCAAAAAATGGCTGATAGGAAAACAGTATTTTATCCTCTCATTCATTCATTTATTTGTGGGACAAACATTTTTTGAGGAGCTATGATATGCCCAGCTCTCTCCTGGGGGATACAGACATGAACAAGGCTGTGTCCTTAGCAAGGACTTCCTTCTAGCATTACATCTGAAGGCTCCTAAATAATAGTCTCAACATGTCAACACCCTCACCCACCTCATTTTTTTTCTAGGTCATAACAGACTTCAGATTAGAAGGGAAACACCTGCTGGAAGTAAAAACAACATGATGATAGACAACAGTGAAGACACAGACAAATCTTCAACCAGGAAACTGCACGTCTAACTTACAACCTCTGGAGATATCATCATCGTACAACTAGTATAATTTATTGTATCATAAAGGTGATTGATGTTTTGCAAAAAGGCTCAATTTTTTTTTACCTACTCTTTTCCCCATTTAATTTATGACCAAGTTCTATCAGTTATACCTCTTCATCATTTTGTGTATTAAAAGCTTCCTCTCCATTTCCCCTGCTACCCTCTTGGATCATACCTACATCATCTTTTGTCTGGATTATTGTACTAATTCCCTAACTGTCGTATCTCTTTCCAACAGCTCATGATCCCAATCTATACCCCTCAAAGCTGCCAATCTGATCTCTCAGAGAAGGAACTGTCACTGAGCACCTTTGTAGCTCCTTACTGCCAAGGGTATTTCAAATGGCATGCGAAGTCCTTCATGATCTGGCCCCTGCAGCTCTGTCCAGTCCCATTTCAAGACAGAGCACCATTCATTCCTCTAACTCATATGGAGCAACCTGTGGTTTAGAACTCCAGGCCTTAGCTCACTCTTCCCAATGCTTGAGATTCCTTCCTTCCACCATTCATCTGGCAAAACCACATGCACTTTTCAAGATTCCATGCACTTGCCTTCTCGGACTACCCCTTGCCTGAATCTATGGATCACTTCAGCTCTGTGCCTCTCCCATCTCCATACTCTGTGCAGATTTCATCAGAGTTACTGTTTAGAGTGTTCATTTCTGACATGTCTGTTCTATGTAGCCCCAGCTGTTGGGCGTACTAGGGCCAGAGCCAGGTCTTATTCATCTTTATGTCTCTGTAACTTGAACGGTGCCTGCTGAATAGTATTTGCCCAGTAAATTTGTATGGTTGCATGAAAATACAGAATAAATCAATGAATAATGAATAAATGCCCAGTTTCCACAGTGCAATTAGGGAAATGGGTAATGGTTTAGGAAGGTTTCTAGCTCAAGGTGTTACAGCCTCTTAAAAATACTTTGGTTGTTTTAACAGAGAATTATCAATATTTGGGTGGATTCATTGATTCAGAATATCTCCAATCAGATCTGTTAGGGTTCTGTACTATTGCTGGCTGTTAATAGACCTACTGCTGCAGATAGAGAGATGGTTGGCTTCTTGCCGTGCTTTCTCTGTCACTGTATTACTCACCATCAATAAAGATAAATATGCTTTATAAATACCTTTATAAAAGGTATTAAAAAGGCTTTTTTTAATTGTGGAAAATATACATAGCATAAAATTGGCCATTTCAACTATTTCTAAGTGTACAATCCAGTGGTGTTCACATTACTGTTCAACCATCTCAAGCACTTTCCACTGTCCCAGATGGAAACTCTGTGTCCATTAAATAATAGCTCCTCTTATCTCCTTTCCCCAGCCTCTGGTTCCCTGGTAAGTAGAATAGTGGTCAATATTCTACTCTGTGTCTCATGAATGTGACCATTCTAGGACTTCATTTTAGTGGAATCATACAATACTTGTCCTGTTGTGACTAGCTTACTTCACTTAGCATATTGTCTTTAAGGCTGATCCATGTTGTAGTATATATCAGAATTATATTCCTTTTTAAGGCAGAGTAATATTCCACTGTATGTATATGTCATATTTTGTTTTTCATTCAGCTGTCAATGGACATTTAGGTGGTCTCCACCTTGTGGCTATTGTGAAAAATGTTGCTATGAACAGGTGTATACAAATACTTGTTTGAGTATCTGCTTTCAACTCTTTTGAATACCCAGAAGTGGACTTGCTGGATCATATGGTAATTTTATCTTTAAAGTTTAGAGGCCCCTCATACCATCTTCCATAGTTGCTGCCCCACTTAACATCCCCATCAGAAATGTACAAGAGTTCCAGTTTCTCCACATTCTCACCAACACTTAGTTTTATTTTTATTGTTTTGACAATAGCTATCCTAATAGGTGTGGTTTTTATAAATACTTGTAAATGAATGAAACTGTAAGCAGAATCTACTGTGATCCTAGATAATAAAGAACCAAGAGGTAGGTTGATAAAATAAATGTACCTTGTTAAAAGCAGACTTTCAGGTTAAATTTCCAGTCCTTCCATTTAACAGCTAAACAACCCGGGTGAAAACAGAAGTCTCCTTTCCCCATCTGCAAAATGGGGTTAATGATGTCAAGCATACAATGTTATTTTGACGAGCAAAAAATGTCAATAAAGATGCTCTCGAAAGCATTACTTCACAACCCCTGTAATATATAGTGCAATTATTCTAGTTTTAACAAGTCGTGTGCCAGAAAAGCTTATGAGGCACTGACCTTTCACACCTCCCCACGCCCCCACTCCCCATTCCCCAATGCTCAGAAAAGAACAGCATTGCATTTTTATCTCCATGGGAATAAAGGAGGACACCGGCTGGGAGTCGGGAGTCTAAGATGTGCATCCTGAATCCTCTTATTCTGAGCAGCTAACCTTGTATTTACTTCACCTGTATGTGCTTTTTTTCACTCCGCCTGACACAGGGAATAAGATGAGCACCTCTGAGCACAGTGGTGAGGAGTAAATGAGATAATGTCTGGACAAAAGTATCCAGACCTGACATACATAATAGCCGTAGCTGACGCTAAATCTCTGCTCTCTACAGGGTGAAATTGTTCAATCAGAGAAGCTAATCCTGGCTATCAGACAACCATCCATCGCATCCCCCCTTCCCTACCTGCCGTGGAGGACCAGTGAGATAATGCCTGTGTATAACCCCTTTGAAAGCGCTTTGGAGAGTATAAAGCACTATAAAATGTAGGTTGTCATTACAGTTCTTATTAGGGGTCTGATTTAATGCTATTAAAATTTGACAGCAGGCAGGATGGGAAGGGCAGGCAGATTTCCAAACCGATAATAACTTTTACCAGCATCAGACTGTATCCAAAGCATGTGGGTCTTTCTGATGAGCAAGGAGAATAGCTGCAATTAATGTGACAGCCAGGCAAAGCCATGAATTACTGGGAAGTCATTCTCTAAGGGACATTGCCCCCCATGAATGGAAAAATAAAATGACTGAAATAATTAGGCAGATATGTTGGTCATGCTGATTTGGAAACTGGTATTGACACAGACTTCATCTGTGAATGTTACAATGGTCACCTCCTCATACATGGGAAGACCCAAGTGTGAGCAGATGCAGAGCAAGTAAACACTGTTGGGAGGTCATCAGAGGACACCCGGTCAATCATCATGCAGGAGGGGAAACTGGAGATCCGGGGTGAAGCAAATGTTCTCGGTCAGCAAGCTAGTAAGAAGTGAAACCAGGCTTAGAACTCACGTTTCCGGAATGTGGCCCCAGAAAGAATAATGAACCTAAATTCAGAAGACTTTGACTTGAGTCCAGACATTGCTACTGTTAAAAGTATGATCTCAGTAAAATATTTATATCTAGGTTTCATTCAAGCCATATTATTTTAAAAGTATAGGACAAGCATTCCTGTTCCTTTTTTGCACATTTGACCTAAAACTGCTTCAACAAAACCTTAATTTGGTTGCCATGTGAGTGTTATTGCCTCGTCAGCTGGCCATATCTGGAATTCAGACTTGACCAGAACCCTGCTCTTAAGCTGGAATGTGCAGTCCAATGACCTGAGGTCTGGGTTGAAACTTAGGTTGTGGTTCATACAGTTTGGGGTGGTTCCTAGGGTTCTGCATCCCTAACAAGCTCCCACGTGACGCTGATGCTGATGGCCTGTGGACTGACATTGAATGTTCCAAGACACAGAGAGAATGCGCAGACCATCTCCCACACAGATCCATGGGATATTTTGTAATTTGAATGACGCCCACCAGTGTCACGGAAATACGCTTGTGCTTCAAACCCACATCAAGGAATCGAACAGGAACAGAGGTTGGCATAAATTATCACTACATCCTCATTGTAATATCTTTCTCAATGTTTTCCCAGCTGAGCCATTTTCTTATTACCACAACAATTGACATTACCCAATAAATAGCAGGGTCGTTATGAGGAGAAATGACCTGAACAAATCTGTGACTTAAACTTTGTTCCTAATTAGAGGTAATTGTCTACAGGCATTGATCTCATCATTTTCCAGGAAAGCTGTGTCCCCTCATTAACAGTGGACAATTTCCTAACTAGTCAGGGCTGTTCTCATCTCTTAATGGCAGGGAAAATATTTAGATCTATTTATGTCTTTCTGGTAACTCACCCCAGCTGTGTTTCAGAATCTCCCTTGATCTCAAACTGAATGAAGAGAGATGCTATTGAATTTATAATGACGATGATGTCAGCAATCATTTAGTAAGTATTTGCATTGCATTGTTTTAGGCATTTTACTGTGTGACTTGCTTCACTCTTTACAAAGAAACTGAAATATGTATTATTATTAGTTGCTGCTATTAATCAACTTGCCCAAAGCTGCACATCTAAGAAGTGGGAACTCAAGATTTGAATCTGAATGATTGAGTCCAAAGTCCACACCCCTAACATGCACATCAGGAAAATAAAGTTCAAATTCTATGGTAAAGTTCTGCCTTGACACTGTTCCATAGAACCTTTCATCTTGCCTGTTGTAACTACGGGGAGGGGGGCAATTCATTTTCCTAGCCTGGGGCAAAATCCCTTCGAACTGAAATCAGTTACAGGGAGAAATAAAGTGGGAGAAACCCGTTTATTGCTTACAACCAGCTGTCCCTTTCTGCTCGCCCATGTCTCTCATCACCCTGCTGCAGAAAGGAACCCCTCCCAACCTCTCTGGTCCAGATATGCCCTCACTCCCCCTTGTAATCACCTATTGATATGGAGATGGACTACTTCTCTCCACCCCTTGGAAACACTTATTGACATGGAGATGCACTAAGACCAGGTGAGAGATTCTGGAAATATTGCAATTTTACCCATACTTATTGAAACCCTACTCAATCCTCTGCTCTCAGCTTAAGTGAAATTTCTGGAAAATCCTCTTCGGAAGCCTCAGGTTGGTGGAAATCCTTGTTTTTGATCCACTGAAACCTTATGCAAGTCTCCAAACATTTTCTCATTCAGGATCACCTTCACAGTACCCCACCAACTCCTAGTTTACAGTCATCACACTTGACTAAGATGTGTTTTATTATCTTGTCAGAATGTAGTTATTTTCTTCAGATGCTTCACTTTCATTCTCTAATATTTAATCCACCTTTTAGAAAGGGTCCTATTTGTCTATCTATCTCCCATTAATCCGGCAGTACTTTGAGGGTGTGAATCAGGTCTGCTTTATCTCTCCAATCTCAAGGCCTAGCACTTGCTAACTGTTCAATAAACATACCTTTGTGCAGTTTACAGATGAGAAAATAGATTAGGGGAAGGGCTTGAACCCTGGTTGCATGACTCCCAAATCTCTAATCATTCCCTGGCTCTATTCACTTAGTCATGAATCTGTCTGCCATGCACACATTTTTAAAAACTCATACTGAAATAAATGGAGAATATTAATCCACATATCATGAATGGAGAAGTTACTGTTCTAGAGAAGCCAAAGGGGAGTATTTGAGAGAAATTACATGTTGACAACATATTTTAAAAGCCTCCTGACTTTATTCAAGTGGAGTCAATGGGAGGACGTGTGCTGAAGAGTGCTCAGAAAAGCTGGGGCCCATTTGCTGTGAACAGGCCCTCTGAGTCTTGTTTGACTCCATTCAAAGTCAATATTTGGAAATTAAATTACTCAAGGGCAATTGTTTCATTTCTAGTGCTTCTGAATTGGTGAGGCCGTTATCTGTGGCATAAAGTACTGGATATAAAATGCACATTTCAAGAGTAATTTGGGGTTTCACAGATACTATGGAATCACCACTAAGAAAAATAATTGGGTTTCATGAGCATTTTCTCTTTGGTCTTTGGAAAGAAGTACCTTTTACACACTCACTCATTCGATTGCCCATTCAGCAAATCAGTAAGCATCTATTTGTTCATTCAACACATTCATTCAAAACATATCTCTAGCTTTTGCACAGGCACTAAACATCGGGCAGGCCCTAGAGCGGTGACTGAAACAGAAGAGGTACTCTCGTCTTCTCTTTGTTTCCACTCTAGGGGCTGGGAACATAAATTGCTCCTGCCCTCAAGGAACTCAAAAATCATTCATTCTTTCTTTAATTAAGTCCACAAATGCGCATTGAGCATCTACATACATGTCCACTTCTGCCTGCTGGTGGCTGATTGGCTGGTTCACCCACCAAGGAGTTCGTTCGAAGAACAAGGAGCAAACTGGATGAGCTGACACGCACATTCTCTTGTGTACGTACTACCACGGCCTCTTTACCATGCAGCATCGACGAGGTGCTCAGGAAGACTTAACTGAATTGCCCCGTGTGACACAACATATGGGGAAGGGGGAATGAATGAGAATTGGGGCCCATCACCCTCTGTTTACACTGCACCATTTCCACTACACTGCTTGAGTCAACACACGACGTTTTCCTCTATGCAGTGCATGATAAATATGATGGTAATAGTCATCTTTCAAGTTACCAGATATTTATATTTATTAGGTACTTCTCATGTATTAAACAGCATGAGATACAGCAGAAGCAACACAGAGTTCTTGTTCTCAAGTGCTGTCACACTGCTAAGGTCTTGCCTTCTGAAGTGACCCCCTCAGTGCCCTCAGTGGGGGGCGCTCCTTAAAGAAGCTTGCCCTTCCACCTGTGCAAAAGACATCCCTATGTCTTTTAGTTTCTTCAGACTTCTCGACTATGTTCACCCATGTTGTCTTGTTCCTTTTGGGCTGCCATAACAAAATACCACAGCATTTCTCAAAGTTCTGGAGACTTGAGGTCCGAGATCAAGGGGCAAGAATGGTTGGATGAGGGCCCATTTCCGAGTTGTGGACTTATTGCATCCTCTTATGGCAACAGGGGCTAGGGAACTCTGTGGGGCCTCCTGCCTGAGAGACTCCACCCCATGACCTAGTATCACCTCACAAAGGTCCACCTTCTAACACCATCACATGGGGCATTAGGATTCCAACGTCTGAATTTGGTGGTGGTGGGGGACCCAAATATTCCAGGTCATAGCACATACTAATTAGTTCCCTCCTCTCATAACTTCTGGCAATTACCCCTTGTCTGAATCCTGATGTTCTTGGGGGTCACCTGTCCCTGTCTGGACAACAGTAATAAGATAAGCTATGAGCTTCTCCTGTTTGTCCATTCCTTTTTTCCTCCTGGGATGCGATGGTGGTGGGTGAGACAAGCAGGCAGGGGCACAGTAAGCCAACCTCGATGAGGAGTGTGGGGCACAGTGATACAGGCTGGTCTTCCCTAGGCTGAGCTTCCCAGAGTCCCCTGTCTGGAAGTCAGCCTTAAGGTAGGTTTCTGGCAGTATCCTCTACCCAGGGTCTATTTGCCCTCCTTATAGGGGGCATCTTTTCCAGCCCCTATTATGTCTTCTGCTTACACCTTATTGCTCTGGCTATTACTGTAGCAATCACTTCTTTATTTTTGTATCCTTACCACACTCTCCCTCAGCTGTGTGGGACACCTGGCATATACCTGCTTAGCCATTCCCAGGCGTGCACACACCAAGATATTCTACGGAGTTCACCCTTCCCGAGGTTATGGGTCTAAAATTGCTCAGTAACTACCCCCCTCCCCATATTTTGGGGGAAAAGTCTAAGGCATTTCTACATAGTTCTTCAGAGATCCCAGTGCGACTGAGCCCAGACAACTAGAGCAGGAACGAGCTTTAATAATGCACGGTGATACTGGCTTTCTGGCCTTTGCTGTTACTCTTTCTATCCCTGCATTCTTATCCTGAGTGGCTACCTAAGTTAAATGTCCGAAACACAAGCCCTGTCTCCAATTCTGCTTTGATGAGAAACCAAGCTAAGACAACATGTAAAACAACATTTAGCAATCCTTTTAAGTGGACATGTAATATGACATAAAGTAAGGAAAATATTCATAGGCCGAACCATGGAGAAGACACAGATTCAGAGAAATGAGCAAACAGCTAGGTTGGGGGCTACCCTGGGGTGTCTGCTGGCTTGGGGTGGCCCAAAGCATCAGTTTTAAAGAAATGCACAGGGGACCGGAGTTAAAACAGACTGATTTGATGGAAGACATGGATTTGAGTTTCCCTCCCCCACATAAAATCAGAACTCCTGAAATACAACACCCTTAGAAAAAAATTCACGAAAAAAATAAACACCCAGATAAAAGAGGTAGTAAGAAAATTTGTTTCAGACCTGGCTCTCTTGCAGGAGGAAAATAAACTAGTCTCCCTTGATTATTGTAATTATACTCTACTGTTCATGAGATTTGAAGGCTAGTATTAAATCTCTTTGAAATGAATGTATTTTAAAAGAGGTCCTAGCTTTGTCAATTTGATTCTGATTCATCCCCAAAATGTACTTTCTCTTAATTCACTTTAACCCTCCTTCCATTTTGTAATGTGATTCATCCATCCTTTCTCCAGTCTACTTAAAACCCATCCACCTCATATTTAAAAGCCATATTATAGAATTTGATTTTGTAGACTGTGGAAGCCATGAAGTCTGCTAGATTGACATGTTTCAAATAGTGGAAATTTCTTAGGATGGAATCCTCCACAAACTACTGTGTTTACTCCTGAAAGGTTCTTCTGATGTTTTATGGTGATTTGATTTTGATAGAACAATGCTCCATTGGCTGGAAAAATGGTGAAATGAAAAGCAATATACTTGAAATTACTGTAGGACTAGGTTCTTACTAGCCCCAAATACAATCTATATTGATTTTCTTTTAAAACATGTGGCTTAGAAAGGAAAGTAATAACCATCTCAATTCAAATAGAGATTGGAATATGTTAGCCTGTTTCAAAATTGGCCAAGGGAAAAGAAATACTCTTACAAATACTCCACAAATACTCATACAAATAGAGAAGGTCCTTTGGCATAGCTGGGGAATAAAGCACTTTCTGATTTCCACTGGACTGGTGACTGTGACTAACATTTGAGACAAGAGTGGAGGTCCCAGTTCTATAGCAAAGCATTGGTGGGAAACAGAATTCCATTCCTGACCCTTTACTTTATGTTGGTGAACTGTCTCTAAAGAAAGCCCCACGGTCACACATGCCTTGTGAGAGAGCCAGTGTATGTTTCCTACAAAATGTATCTAAGCAACCACACTGAGATAAAATTCTTATCTTTTTTTCCCTAGATTTATTGAGATACAGTTGACACATAACATTCTTTAAGTTTAAGGTGTACAATGTCTTGATTAGATACATTTATATACTGCAAAGTGATTACCACCACAGCATCAGCTAACACCTCCATCCTTTTTTGTGGTGAAAACATTTAAGGTCTACTCTCTTCCCAACTTCTAAGCATGTAATTCAGTTTTTAGCTACAATCACTATGCTGTACATTAGATTTCCAGAGCTTGTTAATCTCTAAGTTTATACTCCTTAATGATTATCTCCCCATTTCCCCCACCCCCAGCCCCTGGTAACCACCACTCTACTCTGTTTCTCTCTGTTAGGTTATTTTATATTCTACATACAAGTGATACCTTTTTTCTTGATTTATCTCTTCCAGTTCTCGCCCTGGCTTCACTCGGGAGCTCACAGCTTCAAATTCCTTTCCAGAATTGGTGGGGTTATCCTTTGAAACAATGAATGGGTGTGCACAACCTACTTTCTACCCTAATGTTATGTCTTACAGCTTATAAAAAGTCGGAGGTTTTTTTTCAGTGGCATCAGTTTGCTGCCACTTATTCCAACTTGTGTTATGGCCTGATATCTGGTCTGTTACTATGCACGTTCCATTTGTGCTTCAGAGGAACACAGGTTTCCTAATTATGGGCATAGGGTTCTGTATTTGTTGATCCATTCTTCATAATATCCATTTGATTATTAATATTGCACTGGTTGTTCTATCAGTTACTGAGAGAAGCATATTCCAACTATCACGGTATTTGTGGATTTGTCAATTTCCACTTTGAACTCTACTGACCTTAGAAACTGTTATATCTTTCTAATGAAGTGTAATTTATAATCACATATAGTGAAGTTGTATTTCTAAAAATGATTTTTTTCCTTAAAATATATTTGGTTTTAATATTGCTCCATCATTTTTTTATTGCTTAGCACTTCCTAACACATATTTCTCTATTCTTTTCATTTCAGTTTTTTAGCCTTACTATTCTTGTGACTGCAGGTGGTTAAGTAGTCCAAATTTTTTCCTTTGCAGGCGAGACTCTTTCATTCTCACAATCTATACTGGTAACTGCAGATGTGTTTTGATTTACTTTACTGTCTTATTTTGTGCTTTCTATCTTTGCTGCTTCTCTAAGCTTTTCTCTCCCTTCCTATCTTCTTTTGAGTGACCAGATTTTTTTTTCTTCATTTCTTATCATTCTGTTTGCTCAAGATTATAGACTCTATGCCTTCTCTTAGGTTACACTTAATGTGTTAACATTCACACTAAAGAGATTCTAATATAAATAAATTGTTCTACCTGGCTCTTCAAAATTATGAGAACCCAAAACACTTAAATTCCTAGCATTCTCCTCCTCTTCTACATGTCACTATTGTCAGTATTTTAATTTCTCCTCATTTTCTGCTCCAAAATTAATCAGCAATAGTTTGATGACTGTTTTACAAGAAGTTGTTTGTCTTGGTTGAGGCTCCTATTTATTCCTTTACATGCCATTCTTGTTGAAACTTAGTCCTTCCCTCTGAATTCAGTTACCTGCTATTTGAAATTCATTTTTTAGAATAAGTGCATTAAGTGAGGTTCTGTTGCTGGTAAACTCAGACAGCACCACACACTGACTGCAGATGCTGGAGGAAAACTGGTCTCAAAGTTCATTTTTGCTGTTACCAAATTTTGAACTCCCCTGTGCCTCAGTTTCTTTATTTATATGAGGACATTAATATCTGTCTCATATAGTGTTTGGGAGAATTAAATATGTTACACATATAAAGTGCTTATAACAGTTTCTAGTACAAATCAAACATCTCATATTTCTAAAGGATTTCTGCAGAATGATTATTCAATAAACAGTGAACAATCACTTGGTTATTATAAGCAAAAAGACTAGGACTTAACATTTTTAAAAGGGCATTTGCACACTGTCTCTGTCTGGGCATTGGCTCTTGGACTCCCAGTTGCACCATCTTCCACAGTGGGCTTACTGCACAGGGGGCCTCACCTCTGCGGCATAGTTTGCTTTCCGCCTGGACTGGGTTTCACTCCGACCTGGATTTGTCTCCTCTGAGCTCCCAGGTCATCACTTGTCTCTGTTTGGTAGTATTTATCAGGTAATTTTGAAGTAATCCTTTTTCTTGACTTTCCGTGCCTTAACCATCAGTCCTTATAAGCAGCAAGTGGCAGGGATTCCACACGTTGCTTCAGCTCATTGAGGAAGAAAACCTTTCTGCTCATGCTGCCGCCCTTTAGCTCATTCCCTTTACTGACTCTCCCTAGAGAGGTAGAGGTGCTACTCAGAGCCAGGGCTTTTATAGGCCATGCTTGACAAAAGCGGCTAACTAGTGGGTCACTGCTCTCCGAATGTCAGGACCCTTGAGGGCCACATTCTTTCTTCTTCCTGAACTCAACAAGCTATCTGACAAAATGTGCTTAGAGAATAAATAACTGAGTGACATATGACAGTGCTTTATACACTTTGAAAGACTGAACACATACCAGCTGTACATAAAAACTTGAACCATTGGCAAATGCCAAAAATTTCCTGTCTCACACCCCTTCCCAAGTCTTCATCATGACATGTTTTCCCCTGATTTAACCTATTTTGGTGTAATTCCTCTACATGAGGACATTTCCTTCCTTAGGACATTGCTTTTAGACATTATTAAAAAGCATTATCATGTCTACCACAGTCCACGCTGCTTATGTCTGCACAAAAAGCAGCCCCCTTACAGCTGCATAGCACAGATCTCTAGTGGGTATCTTTTTGTTATCTTCCTTCCTCAGGTAAATGCATCTCTCATAAGGATGCCCTTTTAACTCACCCGACCCTGCTGTTTGGACCATGCAGAGTACAAGGTCAAGAAGCCATTGTGTACAAGGGTAGAAAGGATTCTGTGGAAAGGCAGATATGAATACCCTTATCAATCATTATTCTCTGAAAAAATATATTTTACATTATCTATGAAAATATAATCTAATAACTATATTTAAATGTGTACAAAGGGAGATAGAGAATGAAAGTGAGAAAAAGAGACAGAAGAAGGGTAAAAGAATCATGTCTTCATAAGTAATATGATACATCACTCTTATCTTACAGAAGGTATATTATTTAATCCTTCCAAAGATAAGAATATAATCAACATAGTCTGGAATCAGCTTGTAGTCAGATTGTGAATTCATTTATTCAGTAAATATGTATGAGTCACTATCACAGCCAGGTCCTATGATAGACACTGGTAATACTGCCCTCAAAGTACTTATACTTTATAGAGTATAAAGAGAAATTGAAATGAAAGAAAGAATCCAAAATGTAAGAGACACTGGAAAGCCAGACACTTTGGAGATTTGTCCTGGTGACAACACTTTTAAAACTACATGTTATACTATCTCTCCAGGCTATGTATTCAACCTTCCACTCTATCTTGAAAAACAACCTCCATTTATTCATCACAGTTTACAAAGTGGGCCTCCATGTCTAATAATCCTATGTCTAATTATCAGTACCTATCTCAAGGAGTGGCTGTCACAGGAACTTATAAATGTCAGTTGAACGAATGAATGAATGAATGAATGAAGGCTATATTGAATATTAGAATAAGGACATTAATGCACAGGGAATTTAAACATATTGGCCAATGTCAGATGACTTCTTATAAGAGGAAACAAATATTTAATCCAAGATCTCTAACTTCAAGATTAGAGTATTTTCACTAGTCTGTGTTCAATATCCAGAACGTTAAGGATAAGCTGTTTGCAATTTCCATAACATGAAGAATTATTTATTTTTACATTATATTTGGTAGTTGAGACAAAATAATATTCTGGGAAATTAAAATCAAGGTTTATTAGATGTAGAAAATACCCTGAAGTATGATAGTCATTTTGATATGTGTGAACAATCTTTTTAAAACTGTCAGGTTGGGTGATTTTTAAAAGATAACAAATTTTCTGGTTCCACAAGTTAAGAACTTGCAAGTCATCAGTCCATCCTAACAACAAGTAAAAAATAATAAGACACACCAAAAGGCAAAAATCATAATTTGAAGACAAAGAATAAATATTAGAACCAGATGTTGGAATTAGTAGACTAGAATTTAAAACAACTATAATGAATAGACTGAGGGCTCTAATGGACAAAGTAGATAGCATGCAAGAACAGATGGACAATATCAGCATAGAAATAGGAATTCTAAGAAAGAACAAAAAAATAAAAACTAGAGATCAAAAACACTGTTACAGAGATCAACAATGCCTTTGATGGGCTTATTAGTAGACTGCACATAGCTGAGGGAAGAATTTCTGAGCTAGAGGATATGTAAATATTAGCATTAAAAACTGAAAAACAGAGAGCAAAGTGAAAAAAAAAAGGATTGTGCAACAACTACAAAAGTTTTCACATACATGTAATCAGAAGATCAGAACAAGAAGAGGAAGGAAAAGGAACAAAAGAAATAATTGGGAAAAAAAACCCTGAGAATTTCCCCAAATTTTCTTCAGACACTAAACCACAAATTTCGCAATTTCAAAGAATTCCAAGCAGGATAAATGTCAAAACAAAACAAACAAAGCCAAAAAAACTACACCATGGCATATCACTTGCAAATTACAGAAAATCAAAGATAAAAAAGCCTGAAAGATGCAAGACCAAAAAAAGAAAAAGCCTTATCTGTGGAGGACAACGGTAAGATTTCTATCCAATTCTTCATCAGAAACCATACAAGCAAGAAGAGAGTGGAATGAAACATTTAATGTGTTTAGGGGAAAAAAACTCACCAACATAGAATTCTATGCCCTGCAACAACTATCCTTTTAATGTAAAGGAGAAATAATGACTTTTTCAGACAAATGAAAATTGAGAGAATTTGTTACCAATAAAGTTGCCTTACGAGAAATGGTAAGAGAAGTTCTTTACAAGGAATAAAAATAATATATGCCAGAAACTCAGATTTATATAAAGAAAGGAAGAACATCAAAGGAATATGTTAAAGGAAAATAAAACCTATTTATTTGTCTTATTCTTAATTTATCTAACAAATCACAATATGTTCAAAGTAATATTAGCAACAATGTATTCATGTAAACTAGGGCAACCACTAATAAAAGTAAAAAAAGAAGTTATAACTGATATCCTAAGAAAGGAGGAAAAATAGAATCACACAAAATACTCAAATAAAACCACAAAAGCCAGAAAAAAAACTGTGAAAAATAAAAATAGGAACAAGAACAAGGAGCAAGTAGAAAACAGTACTGAATATCATAGGTATTAATCTAACTCAGTCAATAAATACTGAATGTTAATAGTTTAAATGCAGCAATTAAAAGACAAAGATTGTCAGAGTAAAACAAAAACATGACCCAACCACATTTTTTGAACAAGAAACCAAATGTAGGTTCATCTTGGTAAAAACTGTTCCATTCTAGTGAGTGATGTTTATAATAGGGAAAGTTACACATGTCTGGAGGCAGAGGGTATATAGGGAATCTCTGTACCTTCCTCTACATTTTGTTATAAACCTGTAACTTCTCTAAAAAAAATGTAAACAATTAAAAGAAAATAGTAGACATTGCTGGTAAGAATGTAAGGATATCCACACATTCGATGTTGCTAATAAAAGTATGAATTGCTAGAAACTACTTGGAAAGCAACCTGTTAGTATGTTTTCAAGTTATAGTGGTGATTCTGTCAGTCATCAGTAACTTTGGGCAATCTTTCTTACAGATGTAAAAGCTACAATTCATAAAGATATAAGACCCAGATAGTTAATATAATATTGTCTAAAATGAAAAGCCAAACTACAAACAACCCAGAAGTGAATAAGGAGGAAAGTGGGTGTATAAATTATGCTACATCTACCCCATCAAATAGTATACCTGTATGGAAAAGACTGAGGTCCAGACACATTCATATGGAAGGATGCCTGTGAAACACTGTTAAGCAAAACAACAAACCTCAGAATAATATATAATGACTCTATTTTAAAAAGGGAAAAGAAAAGTATTAAAACCCTATATCTATTTCAGTAAGCCCAGTGTATAATCTTTATGACACATTATTAACTTATATTACTAAGAAAGAACAAAATGCATTCTTTTTAAATTGTGTGATACCATATAATGCATTCCAATTTCAGTGATGATCAGATGTTTTTTTTAAAAAGTGCATCTTAGAACCAATGAAAATGGTATATTCAGCAAATATTTACATGTTGCATGTCTGTTGTATACCAGTTATACCGGGCACTGTTTGGGAAACTAGAGATACAATAGTCAACAAAACCGACAAAAACTTCTGCCTTCAAAGATCTCAAATTTTCTGTAAGCTATGTTCAGAGTTTTAGGAGCATAAAGAAAAGTATGGAAGGACGCAAATCAAAATAACTCGCATGATCTCAGGTAGGTAGATCTGAGTAGTTTGATAGGTTACCACAAGCATGTGTTGCCCTTATAATTTTTAAAAAATCTAATAAAATCCATTTAAAGAGGGCTCTTCATGCATAGGAATTAGTCTATCAGAAATGCCTTTATCTATCGTGACAATACCTAGAGCAGAACAGTCTCCTATCTGGTCCCCTGTGACTCTGGAAAAGGATCACCCCCCTATCTGCCATCCTCACCTCCTGTACTGTAAATGGGAAAATTAGAATCCTACAGCCTGAGTGATTCCTCATTTAGAAGACAGTCACCAATAAATCCACAAAAGACTGAATTTAATTTCACAGCAATGAAGACTCTGCATAGCATTTGTAGAGCCGGGACATTAGACTACATTTTTTGGACAGGCATTCTGTCACATCATACCCACTAGATAACGGCTCTCAAACGAGGGTCTATTTCATGTTTCTCATCACTCAACTCCTGTCACTTCCTGAAGGTCCAGATCTCTTCAAAAGTGCCACATCACCCAGACAAATAAAGGCTGCAGATGTCGGCAGGAAGGCAGCTGTTCAGACTGTGAGAGCACCGGCCTCTGCAGCGCTTCTCAGCACAATCTTTTAATAGCATTTTGCATGCAGGTCGGAAGACTGTGAAATGCCTTCAAGTATTTGGGGAAGGACAGCAGTAGTTCTGACTCTCCTGCAGGTTTCACAGCATCACAGTTGTTATGGTTGAGTTGATGAGTTGTGGACCTCCTGACACTGACCTTGGGAGGATTTGGGAGATGGTAAGGAGAAGAGATATTGGAAGCTTCTACTTACGATTTCTTACTAGATCATTAGTTCATTCACTTAGTATATATTCCTTTTGTGCTCTTCAAAAGACGCTCAATATAGAGATTAAGAGTGGGGGCCTGTCCAGTTTGAAAAAGACAGATGCACCCCTATGTTTATCGCAGCACTATTTACAATAGCCAAGAAATGGAAGCAGCCTAAGTGTCCATCAGTAGATGAATGGATAAAGAAGATGTGGTACATATACCCAATGGAATATTATACAACCATAAGAAGAAAACAAATCCTACCATTTGCAACAACATGGATGGAGCTAGAGGGTATTATGCTCAGTGAAATAAGCCAAGCTGAAAAAGACAAGTACCAAATGATTTCACGCATATGTGGAGTATAAGAACTAAGAAAAAAACTGAAGGAACAAAACAGCAGCAGACTCACAGAACCCAAGAACGGACTAATAGTTACCAAAGGGAAAGGGACTGGGGAGGATGGGTGGGGAGGGAGGGACAAGGGGGAAAAAGGGGCATACGATTAGCAGACGTAATGTTAGGGGGGCACAGGGAGGGCTGTACAACTCAGAGAAGACAAATAGTGACTCTATAGCATCTCACTACGCTGAAGGACAGTGACTGTAATGGGGTAAGTGGGGTGGACCTGATGAAGGGGGTAGTGTAATCACCATAATATTGCTCATTTAATTGTAGATTAATGACACCAAAATAAACTTAAAAAAAAAAGAGTGGGGGCCTGGGGCTTGAAACTTAGTTCTGCCAACTAATAGCTTTGTGATTACGGGAAAATAATTTAATCCTTGCAAGCTTCACTCTCCCATCCATAAAATGGGATTAATAATGTATATATCTCAAGGTTATAGCAGGGGTAAAGTAAAATAATATATATAAAGCACTTAGCACAGTATGGGCACATAATACGTGCTCAATACATTTTAGCTGCTATATGCTAGGCATTAAAAAACCTGTAGAAAGCAGAAACTTTAGCTAGAACTGTGGGTACAAATGTGTGGTCCAAATATACTTTTGGTATACAAATCCCAAACCAAAATGGTTGGTGAAATAATTGATTTAGAATTGTAGAAACCCTGGACATTGTCAGATGCAAGCATGAGGCCATTAAGGGACCTCCATAACTCAGACCACATGATTCTTTTACCAAAACAAACAAGAAAAATCACACAGGAAGAAATTAAAAAACCAAAAGGAAAAATAAGAAACCCAATCCCATCAAAAGGAAATTAGCAAAGCAAGAACAATTTAAAAGGATTTTAAAATAGTAATATTTAAAGAGAGTTTTTAAAAATAATTTTAATTCAAGAACAGAGGACATGAAAAGGAAGATTTTAAAAGAAACAAATGAAAGTTTTGAAAGACTTACATAGACATTCATTTAGTTCATGGGTTAAAGGATTAGAACATCTCAAGAAAGAATACATATAGTGAAGTTAATCTGTGTTGGGAGACAATTTTCCATGAATTTATCACATAACTCCACATCCACGCATTCACAGTGCATGTGTTCCAGGACTATCTTTTCAGGAATGTGTATCCAAGCAGGTAGCCCTGGAAGCAGACGCAGGACATCCCTCGGGAGAACATGTATTTACATTATGGGTAAGTAAAGATAAAGACAGTGACTCCTGGAGAAATTTTGAGATGTCTCTCCCTGGACACAGTCTAAGGTAGTAAACCTAGCAACATTTTTTTCCCTCTCCAGAAATGTTTGCTTTTATGCCAGGGTAATAAAAACCACATCTCTCTTTGGAGGAGAGGATGGGCAGGTTTACCAGCAGCTTCCATATGAGATCAGAGTTGCAAAAACTCAAGGTTTTTCTCCTACACTGCATGCACCCTGCATATGCAGGTGTTACCTCGCCCTCGCCATGTCACCCAATGGGTGTGAGGGCTTGTTGATCCTAAGCTAGCATGTTACCCTGGCTGATGCTTTGCTGTGAGTAATAAGCTGTCTTTGTCTTTGACCTAGAGGTCTTCTGTTTTCTTATCATTGTACATATAAACTGTGTCAATCTAATGATGGCAAGCAGTGTAAATTCTCTGACCCTTCACAGTCCTTCAAGTAGCAACCCCAGGACATCGTGTAGAACAACATAGCTCAGGAAAAACAAAAACAAAAACAAAGGAAAGCTACAGAAAAAGATACAAATACACAGTATGAAGAATGGATTGAGGAGATAAAATACATATAAAAGGAGTCCCAGGTTGAATCAGTGAAAGAATGAGGAAGCGATGATATTCAAAGACATAACGCTTGAGAACTTCTATACACATGAATCCTTTGTGCCATGATTTCAGCAAGCCTGAGATATTTTCTCCAAATGACTCATTTCTGAAATTGGTGACTATAGATGCAATCATGGAAGTGAATGACATTATTTCTAATGTAAGTTCTAATTGTAGCTAGCCAGAATTCAGCATTTAGTGGAATTGAGGTGGTTCTGCAGAGTTGTATGAATTCAGCTTTCCCCTTGGCACTTGGTTACCTAAAGGACATTGTGGCAGCTCTTTGCACATGGAGAAAGTCTTGTTGGATTGGAGAAAGAAGAAAAACTTGGCCCTCCTTTGTATATTTACACTCTCATTCTTACCCCACAAGTGAGTGTTAGAATTATAACACATAATAACAATCTCTGCTCTTGTGTTCAGTCTGTACAAACATTGAACTCTCTCTAGCTGCATCCTAATACCCAGGCAAAGAAAACTGAGTCGTGTCAGATATCACTTGAAAGTCATTCTGCCTCCAGAATGTTTCCACTTATGGGCTAATGACTCCATTCTAGACTCATTTAATCAATCGAATCATTAATTTTCTGCTACTATTTTGGTCCAAGGACCTAAATTAACAGATACAGACTGTTTTAAAATAGAAGAATAAACTATCAAAAAGATGTTATTTTTTTCCCCAAGGTAACCAATAAACAATGAAATTTCAAAAAAAATCTGGCTCCCACCCTGCTAGCCAAGCCTCGCCCCTCTCAGAGCTTCAACGGCCTAGAGGACGCAGCACCATGCTATTTACATGAAGATGCTGCTGCTTACAAAGCCATCACTCCTGGAGATGTGTCCACCTAGAGGAGCACCTTTTTACCAGTTTACACAAAGGCGCCATGACAGATGAGCAGGTTCTGCAAAAAGCACTGTACATGTGGTCATCAGACGGGCATTTGCTATGACACTAGTGGAAATAATCAGCTTCAGGCTTCTCCCTTATAAGCCCTTTCCAAAGTCCTGGGAGGAACACTGGCATGCTGTTCTCATGGTCCTATGCTTTTGCAAATTTTGCAAAATTCTGATCTTTTAACCTTAAGCAGTTAAGACTACGATCTCTTTTCACTTCAATTTTCCCTTTGTTGAATTTCCTCTGGTGCCAGTGCCTTTAGAATAGTCATGAGAAGCTTTAAGATATACTAGGGGAAAGTGGATTTGAAGATGTATTTAGCCTGGGTTTAGGGGAATATATTTGTGTGACTCAGTCACTCCCTTGTATACAGATCCCCATGTAGGAGTGGCTTCCAGAAACACTCTCCCCATCCTGTGTGCTAACCCACCTTTCATCAGGACATGCAGGTATAGGGCCAGAGGTCATATGTGATTATGAACTTTTCCTAAGGTACCCAGCACCAGAAGATGCGGGTAGTGATTAATCAGTGCCTTCAACTCAAAGGGTATTTAAGATTAGTCATTGCACAAGAAAATTCGATTTACCCTGAAATATTACAGCTCATGTATGAAGGAAATTTAATCAAGCTTTTTTCCCAAATTGGTCAACAATCTCCCAAGTTTACAAGACATTACCAAGATGAAGTAAAACTTAAATAAATTATTCTAAACCATCCAAAACAAAGAAACAAGTAGTAATCTACTGTGTGGGGAAAAGATTTAATTACCTTTCTATTCTCTTTATAGAAAATGGTATTATAAAAGCATTCCAATATGAAATGTCAATCAAAGAACATGCAACCAAACTGTAGTGAAAAAGTGTTGCAGAGGTGAGTAGAGCCTTCCGTTAACAAAATATTATTTTTCTGAACTTGGTCATTTATGGAATATTTTTCAGTTTCAACTTTTTTCAGTTGTTACAAGTTTCATTTTCTAAATAAACATAAACTTATGTCCATAATTTTGAATTTAGTAAATTTTTTCTTTAAGAGCTCCCCCTTGCCCAGATTGTAAAACTTTAGGCTCCGCAACACGTAGATCTTCTCATGGTCTCAGTTTTGGAAATAATAGCTCATAGGGCTGCACACCATCTTTAGAGTACTGGGTACCTTTGTGAGAGGAGGGCAGGAAATAAGAACCATGAGATATACAAATTTGGGCTTCAATAAAAAATATACTTAATCTCTTTCAAAGCAACCTGAAGCAAAGGGCAAAATTCACATTTGTTAATTCTGAATCTAGTTACATATATTTTCTATTATTTTCTTATTTTTCTGCATATTTGAAATATCTCAATTTTTTAAAGGGTTTAAACTGCTGCATGGACTGAATGTAGGGAAACTAATTAGGAAGCTATTGCAATGTTTCAGACAAGAAATGCAGATGCCCTAGGCTGGGGCAAAAGCAATACTGATAGAAAGCAATGGAGGACTCTGAGAAACATACAGGGAATAGAATCAATGGGGCTTAGTGATTTATCATGGGTAGATGTTTAGGTAGAATGATAGAGGTGCACCAGGATGCTGGTGCTGGCAACTGGGTGAATGGGGTACACTGAGAAGTGCTGTGGACGGAGAATGAAAGGTTACAGAGATGGGAGGGGAAGAAGTACCATTCAATCTCAGCCCCCTTCTCCCCTTATGATAGATGAAAAAACTGAGAACCAGAGGAGTGTAGTGACCACTCAGTTAAGAGGTGCTATTTACTCTTTGAGCACCTTTCCTGGCATGGACTTTTTTGAACACCATAAAACACAATGTCTCTGTAAAACCAACAAAGAGGCTAGAGTTATATTGATCTGGGACTTGAGGACCAAATGAGAAGCAAATTAACCATATACCATGATCACATTGCTTAACTTATTGGAGTCTAGTTTCTTATCTCTGTCATGGGGTTATGATGCCTACCTAATTTGCAGGGAAAATTACATGACAACAAAGTAAAGAGGTCAACAACTAAATACACTGTCAAGTCTCAGTCTTCTTCCCCATACTCATCAAATTATTGCTAATGGATGTAATTATGTAAAAGTGAATTCACAGAGAATATTGCAAATATGTAATACCCCCAACAAGTTGACAACCAGGAGGCTGGGAACTTCAGACACAATTTCTTCACTGAAAAATAACCATGTCTGATGTTCTTCATCCCTAAAAATGAATGTTGAATACCAAATTTTTCTAAAAAAGCAACAATCAATCCCTTCTCCATTTATTTTTACCCACATACTCACCATTCCCAGGGCTCCTCATTCCTTCACTAGACGTGATTTTTCATCTTATTTCATTTTCCTTCAGCTTGAAGAACTTCCTTTTGTATTTCTTGCAGTAAAGGTCTACTGGTAACAAGTTCTTTCAGCCTTTATTTAAATATTTTTATTTAGCCTTTAGTTTGGAAGGATGTTTTATCTGGATATAAGTTCTAGAATGATACTTTTATTATTTTTAGTTTATCACTTAAAAAATATCAGTCACTTCCATCATCTTCTGGTTTGCATTATTCCTGATAAACCAGTGACTTTCTTAATTCTGTCCTCCTTGTGGATAACATCTTTTTTTCTTTAACTGTTTTAGGCTTTCCTCTTCCTATTGTTTTTCAACAATTTTATTACATGGTGTGCCATCACTTGGGAGTGTGGTCAAAGTCTGGAAATATTATCTACTTGAGGCAATGAGAACTGTGAAATTACATATTCTGTCATATCCAGAACTTCAGAAGTTTAACTGAGGGAAAAGAGGGGTTTCTAGCCAATCAAATATTCTGATGGATGGAGCATGATAATATAGACCCCATTCAGATCATTGCTTTTCAAGGAATAAAAAATTCCTGGTCTCTTACAGAAAACATTTCCATGTTTTTGCCAATATCATAGTGGTATAAAGGAAGTTTAAATATCATCTAACAAAATTCTGCATGTCATATTGATAACAAAGCTGAGGTCTAGATAACTAAGCAGCCAGGTCACAGCAGCTGATCAGCAACAGAGCTGAAAGTCAGTTCTAATTTTCTGACTCCTTTATGACCAATGTTTCCACTCTCAAGTCATTCACATGCCGCCATTTTTATTTTTACCATATCTCTGTACAAACAGAGCAATGATTCATATTTTAAAACCATTTTAATTTGACTTTAAATCTATGCACTTTTAAATTTTAGTCTTGTATTGAGCAAAAACATCCCTAAAACTATACATGCTTGAAAATTACACATATTGGTAATATTTTCTTATGCCCTTTAAAATAAATGTGCAACTATTAAAATGAACCTGTTGAGGCCATCCTGTCTACTGTGCTGTGTCTGAGATGCTACACTGGGCAACACCAGGCTGCTTCTTCCCTGGGAGTCTGAAGAGGAAAGCAAGCTTTCTTTCCTGAGACTGAAGAGCAAGTTGCTTTACCTCATATCTCAGGTGCCTAGGCCTGAGGTTTCTAAACCAAGTTGTTCTGTGCTCTTTTTAGCACTCTTTTCGGTATGAAGTGTGACTTCCATCACCATTCCATTTTTCTAAACATCATTTTCTCTGTGAACAAATTAAAAGCCATTTTTGCGAAAGGCTTTCAGATAGTGTTTGGATCCTACTTTCTGAGACTTAAAAATGTATACAAGGACAAAACAATGGAGCTGAAGGCAGATGTTATGTATATTGTTAATCGGAGTGTCAGTTTATTGTCAGTTGGAAGGGTTAATGATCAGAGTTTAAAAAGAGTAAGTATAGAAACAATACCAAGTGGAGACTCTTAATTTAATGTCAAAATCAAGAATGCAAAATTCTATCTGAACAATAGTTTCAATTATGGAAAACTTATGTAAAAATACAAAAAACCCAACATGAGCAAATATAAATTCTTGCTCTATTTGGACAACTTGTTATTGGCATTGTTATGATTGAGAGCTAAATAAAAATTTGTGTTTTTAATTTTTTTATTGTTATCAGTCTATTATTCCATAAAGACTTACATACATTTTAGATCTTCACCAAAACAATAAAGAGCCATCAATAAGCTTTAGTCCTTTAAAATACTTTTGTAATTTATAACTTAAGTTCAGGTAAATCAAATGAAATGAAAATTAAATGTATCTCAAGGAAGAGAAGGCCCAGATATTTCAGGATTGGTGCTAAAGAAATTTATCCAAATGGGAAAGGCACCTATTCACCTTTAGTTCCTATTGCAATCTCTTACTGATTGCTGCTGTCATGACTATTTTGTCTCTGGAATTAAAGAGAAGGAAGAAAGAGAAGGGGTCATTTTCATGCTCATTATTGACTTTATCTTTTAATAGTATGCTTTGAAGCTTAGCTGAGACAATATTCTAGCAAGTAGCAAAATGTTCTTTATGTTTCAGCAGATAATAGTAAGACACTAACCAGGAAACCATGTGAAGTTAGCTCATTAGGGCAACTGACTCTTGGATATTCTTGGCACTATCATTTCCTTGCTCCCTGCCTTATACCAGGGGAAGAACACCATCACAGATGTTTAGCAGGATCACACCTCGAGAATTCATCCTAAAAAGTGATTGAGGAGATTCAAGATGGCGGCATGAGAGGTGAGACAGAGAGCTCCTCCCAAAACCACAAATAGTATGAAAATATAGTTAATTAATACAACTAACCCTAAAACAGCAACAGGAAAGAAAGCTGCACCAGACTGCATACAGACAACACAAACAGAGCAGACCTCAGGAAACAGGGTAATGTACCAAAGCCTTGATCAGGCGGGACCCAGGCCCTTGCCCCACCCCAGCTCACTGGCAGGAGGAAGAGAAACGGGGCAGGGAGGGATAGAAGCCTGGGACTGCTGAACACCTAGCCCTGGAGATCTACTTTGCGAGCAAAAACCTACACTGGGTGGTGCTCTGGAGGTTGGGGAGCTGGGACAGGCGGAGTGCCTGAGAGACTGACATTCCGGCCATTTGTAGAGGTTGGGACAAACATCCGGTCACTTTGTGACAGGGGAAAGGCAGGCAGTCTGAGAGGCTTCTTAGCAGTGAGAGGGCTGCTAAAGAGGCGGGGTTTGCATGGAACTTGCTGCATGGGAGAAAGGAGAGCTGGACAAGGTTTTCTGAGTGTGCTCTGCCCAGCAGGTTGGGAACTTTGAGGAGCTTTAGGCGCTGCATGCCCCTGGCTGGCAGCTCAGCTCCAGGGCCCCCCACTGTGACATGCAGCCTGCTGAACCTTCCTAGCCTGACAGCACTGGCTCGCAAACCGGCAGTCACTGTGCTGGCATCAGGCCAATAAGAGGGAGGCCCCGCCCACAACAGCTAGAGACACCCAGCACAGAGGCTTACACCTGTGTGCTTGGCTCACTGGCTGTGATACTGGAGACAGGCACCACAGACAGGAATCAGGAAACAGATCTTTCCTCCCCCCAGGCACCAGCTCTGCTCCCCGATGACCCCCAACTTCACTCTAGGGGCTGAGCAGCTCCAGAGACCAGAGCTTCTGGGCAATAGAGGGCACCACATACAAATATGAAACATCAAAATAACCTGGTGCAGACCAAAATCTCACAAACAACAGAAAAAGGACCAAATGAAACTGAAATCACCAATATTCCTGAAAGAGAGTTCAAAATAAAAATCATAAACATGCTTACAGAGGTACAGAAAAATATTCAAGAACTCAGGAACAATTTTAAGATGGAGATTCAATCATTAAGAAATTCCATATCTGAAATGAAACATACAATGGAGGGATTTAAAAGCAGATTAGATGTAGAAGAAGAGATGGTAAATGGAATAGAAATTAGAGAAGAGGAATACAAAGAAGCTGAGGCACACATAGAAAAAAGAATCTCTAAGAATGAAAGAATATTGAGAGAACTGTGTGACCATCCAAATGAACAATATTCGCATTATAGGGGTACCAGAAGAAGAAGAGAGAAAAAAATGGGATAGAAGGTGTCATTAAGGAGGTAATTGCTGAAAACTTCCCCAGTCTGGAGAAGGAGATAGTCTTTCAAGCCATGGAGGTACACAGATCTCCCAACACAAGGGACCCAAGGAAGACAACATCAAGACATATAATAATTAAAATGGCAAAGATCAAGGATAAAGAAAAACTTTTAAAAGCAGCTAGAGAGAGAAAAAAGATCACATACAAAGGAAAACCCATCAGGCTATCATAACATTTCTCAACAGAAACCTTATAGGCCAGAAAGGATTGGCATGATATATTTAATGCAATGAAGCAGAAGACCCTTGAACCAAGAATACTCTACCCGGCAAGGTTATCATTTAAATTTGAAGGAGGGGTTAAACAATTTTCAGAGAAGCAAAAGCTGAGAGAATTTACCTCCCACAAACCACCTGTACAGTGCATTTCGGAGGGACTCCTATAGCTGGAAGTATTCCTAAGGCTAAATAGATGTCACCCAAGGGCTAGACAAAGAGTACAGAATATGATTCATAACATACAAAGGATGGAGGAGGAAGAAAAAGGAGGAAAAAAAAAAGAAACTTTAGGTTGTGTTTGTAATAGCATACAAAGTGAGTTAAGTCAGACTGTTAGATACTAAGGGAATTACCCTTGAACCTTTGGTAACCATGACTCTAAAGCATGCAATGCCAATAAGAACATACCTATCCATACACCCTAAATGTAAATGGTCTGAATGCATCAATCAAAAGACATAGAGTCACTGAATGGATAAAAAAACAAGACACATCTTTATGCTGTGTACAAGAGACTCACTTCAAACCCAAAGACATACACAGACTAAAAGTAAGGGGATGGAAAAAGATATTTCATGCAATTAATAGGGAGAAAAAAGGAGGAGTTGCAGTACTTGTATCAGACAAAATAGACTTCAAAACAAAGAAAGTCACAAGAGACAAAGAAGAACATTACATAATGATAAAAGGGTCAGTCCAACAAGAGGATATAACTATTATAAATATCTATGCACCCAACACAGGATCACCTACATATGTGAAACCAATACTAAAAGAATTAAAGGGGGAAATAGAATGCAATGCATTCATTTTAGGAGACTTCAACATACCACTCACTCCAAGGACAGATCAATCAGACAGAAAATAAGTAAAGAGACAGAGGCACTGAGCAATGTATTAGAACATATGGACCTAACGGACATCTACAGAACACTCCATCCAAAAACAACCGGATACACATTCTTCTCAAGTGCACATGGAACATTTTCAAAATTAGATCATATACTAGGCCACAAAAAGAACCTCAGTAAATTCAAAAAGATTGAAATGTACCAACTAGCTTCTCAGATCACAAAGGTATGAAACTAGAAATAAATTACACAAAAAGAAAAAGCCCACAAACACACGGAGGCTTAATAACTTGCTCGTAAATAATCAATGGATCAATGACCAAATAAAAACAGAGATCAATCAATATATGGAGACAAATGAAAACAATAATTCAACACCGCAAAATCTGTGGGACGCAGTGAAGGCCATGGTAAGAGGGAAATATATTGTAATACAGGCCTACCTCAGGAAAGAAGAACAATCCCAAATGAACAGTCTAAACTCACAATTAATGAAACTAGAAAAGGAAGAACAAATGAGGCCCAAAGTGAGCAGAAGGAGGGACATAATAAAGACTAAAACATAAATAAATAAAATTGATAAGACTAAAACAATAGAAAGAATCAATGAATGCAGAAGCTGGTTCTTCAGGAAAATAAACAAAATAGATACACACTTAGCCAGACTTATCAAGAAAAAAAGAGAATCTACACACATAAACAGAATCAGAAATGAGAAAGGAAAAATCACTACAGCCACTACAGAAATACAAAGAATTATGAGAAAATACTATGAAAAATTATATGGTAACAAACTGGATAACCTAGAAGAAATGGACAACTTTCTAGAAAAATACAATCTACCAAGGCTGACCCAGGAAGAAACAGAAAATCTGAATAGACCAATGACCAGCAAA
Source organism: Smutsia gigantea (assembly GCA_032199065.1). NCBI lineage: Eukaryota > Metazoa > Chordata > Mammalia > Pholidota > Manidae > Smutsia > Smutsia gigantea. Next base: position 315,267 of record JAVSCE010008560.1, on the reverse strand, counting down.
GAAATTGAGTTGGTAATCAAAAAACTTCCTGAGAACAAAAGCCTGGACCAGATTGTTTCACTGCTGAATTTTATCAAACATTTAGTGAAGACCTAATGCTTATCCTCCTTAAAGTTTTCCAAAAAGTAGAAGAGGAGCGAATACTCCCAAACTCATTCTACGAGGTCAACATCATTCTAATACCAAAACCAGGCAAAGACACCACAAAAAAAGGAAACTACAGACCAATATCCCTGATGAACATAGATGCAAATATACTCAACAAAATATTAGCAAACTGAGTTCAAAACTACATCAAAAGGAACATCCATCATGATCAAGTGGGATTTATTCCAGGGATGCAAGGATGGTTGAACATTCGAAAATCCATCAACATCATCCACTACATCAACAAAAAGGACAAAAACCACATGATCATCTCCATAGATGCTGAAAAAGCCTTTTACAAAATTCAACATCCATTCCTGATAAAAACTCTCAACAAAATGGATATAGAGGGCAAGCACCTCAACATAATAAAGGCCATATATGACAAACCCGCAGCCAACATTATACTTAAAAGCGAGAAGCTGAAAGCTTTTCCTATAAGATCGGGAACAAGACAAGGATGCCCACTCTCCCCACTTCTATTCAACATAGTCCTGGAGGTCCTAGCCAAGGCAATCAGACAACACAAAGAAATAAAAGGAATCCAGATTGGCAAGGAAGAAGTCAAACTGTCCCTGTTTGCAGATGACATGATATCGTATATAAAAAACCGTAAAGAATCCATTCCAAAACTACTAGATATAATATATGAATTCAGCAAAGTTGCAGGATACAAAATTAATACACAGAAATCTGCTGCATTCCTATACACTAACATTGAACTAGAAGAAAGAGAAGTCAGGAAAACAATTCCATTCACAATTGCATCAAAAAGAATAAAATACCTAGGAATAAACCTAACCAAGGAAGTGAAAGACTTATACTCTGAAAACTACAAGATACTCATGAGAGAAATAAAAGAAGAAACCAATAAATGGAAACATATCCCATGCTCATGGATAGGAAGAATTAATATTGTCAAAATGGCCATCCTGCCTAAAGCAATCTACAGATTCAATGCAATCCCTATCAAAATACCAACAGCATTCTTCAATGAACTAGAGCAAATAGTTCTAAAATTCATATGGAACCACAAAAGACCCTGAATACCCAAAGCAATCCTGAGAAGGAAGAATAAAGCAGGGGGAATTACTTTCCCTGACTTCAAGCTCTACTACAAAGCCACAATAATCAAGACAATTTGTTACTGGCACAAGAATGGACCCATAGGCAAGTGTAACAGAATAGAGAGCCCTATGGATATACAATGGGGAAATGACAGCCTCTTCAAAAACTGGTGTTGGCAAAACTAGACAGCTACATGTAAGAGAATGAAACTGGATTATTGTCTAACCCCATACACAAAAGTAAACTCAAAATGGATCAAAGACCTGAATGTAAATCATGAAACTATAAAATGTTTAGAAAAATAAATAGGTAAAAATCTCTTGGACATAAACACGAGCAACTTCTTCATGAACATATCTGCCCAGGCAAGGGAAACAAAAGCAAAAATGAACAAGTAGGACTATATCAAACTAGAGAGCTTCTGTATGCAAGGGACACCATTGGTAGAGCAGGGGGCATCCTACAGTATGGGAGAATACATTTGTAAATGACATCCAATAGGGGGTTGACATCCAAATTATATAGAGAGCTCACGCACCTCAACAAAGTAAAAGCAAATAAGCCAATTAAAAAATGGGCAGAGCAGCCAGCAAATCCGCTTTGGCAATTAGCCCACACCTTTTCCTCTTTCTTAGCACCCTGTAGAAAATTCCTGTATATAAGTGCCCTCTTGTCCCATACTACCTCTATATGATCATTTATAAACCTTAGGAAGCTATACTTTCATTGATATTGTGTATTTCGGAGATGGAGCAAAAGCCACTGCCATGACGAAAATGCAGTTGTGAAGCACAAATTCATTCCGGGCAAACCGGATGCGGAAGGGCAATGCCTCGTGAAGGGCGGGAACAAATGCCCTACTTTCAGAGCACGTGCACTGTCGCAAGATGACTGGTTATCATTGGAGGACCGGTGGCAGGGGGCGGAGAGCTCCGGTGTCCGACTTTCGGCGGGAATTGAAACCGCCTCTGTTGCCAACGAGAACTCAAGACTCACAATTCTCCAGCCTTGAAAGGGGCCATGGTGCGTCCTGTGAGGCATAAGAAGCCAGTCAATTACTCACAGTTTGAGAACTCTGACAGCGATGACGACTTTGTTTCTGCTACTGCACCTTCAACTAAGAAATCCAGAACAACACCAAAGGAGGTAAAACTAGAAAACCCGAAAGCAAAATTGAAGTATCTCCAGAAAAAAGAGATCCCATTACAAGAGAAAACCCCTAAAAAAAGGATGGCTTTAGATGACAAACTCTACCGGAGAGACTTAGAAGTTGCACTAGCTTTATCAGTGAAGGAACTTCCAGCAGTCACCACTGATGTGGAGGAGTCTCAAGATAAAAGTAACTTTGTTTTCTGTATATTTATGTTTATAACCTTCTTACTACTTTTGTAATAATATCTTTGAATGAGCCTTCACAAAGGAAAGAATAGAATTTTAATACTTTGGACTATAAATGGAGCAATATCCACAGGGTACAACTGAATTCAAGTGTTTATTCTGCTATCTCAATCTCATGCATACATACATATGTCTTTGCTTAACACCCAAAGTAAACCTGAGGATAATGACTATGAGCTTGGATGTTCAAATTAGGTCTTTGTATACAGTGAACATTTAATTTCTTGATTAAATGACTCGATCTGTACAATCCTCACAATCGACGTCCATTCTCTCAAAATTTACATTTGTTAAAAATGACCTAATAATGGTAGTTTTTATTATTTACGGAGTTGAGGATACTAAGTTGGTTAGCAAGTTCAGCAGACTTAAAAGATTTATGACTTAGATTTCTCTATTTTGGTCCTTTGATTTTTCTGGCGACTCTGCAGCAGATGGCAATGATGATATTCTAGAGAGGCAGAAATCATTGTTCCTGGAAAAGACATCCAAACTGCTAAAATGCTTTTTGGATTAAATTGTTTTGATTTAACTTTTACGTTGGAGAATGTTTTTAGCACATCACCTTATTTAAGGATATAGATGTTTAAGTCAGTATTATCTCCAATTTGAAGATGAATGAGGCAGTATTGATCAGGGAGCCTTTCAGTAATCAGAAATCAAAGAGATGCAAAAGAGAGGACTGTCACATCTAAAACTGAGAAAATGAAATTCATCTCTCTCCTATAAGAGATTGTAGAATATATAGTAGGATTTCCTTGGACATGCCACTTCTCACAGAATAATGTACCTAATATTTACAGCACTGGGATTTAATGATACCAATTATTATTACTTGAAGTCCTTTTAAATACTTTTGATCATTTTAAGGTTATTATAATGATTGAAGATTATGTTGTAATGATTATGTTAGTAAAAGCATGGAATTCTCTACACAGTAAAAAAAAAATGGGCAGTGGAGTTGAACAGACACATCTTCAAAGAAGAAATTCAGATGGCCAACAGGCATATGAAAAGATGCTCCACATCCCTAATCATCAGAGAAATGCAAATTAAAACCACGATGAGATACACCTCACATCAGTTAGGATGGCCACCATCCAAAAGACAAACAACAAATGTTGGCGAGGATGTGGAGAAAGGAGAACCCTCCTACACTGCTGGTGGGAATGTAAAATAGTTCAACCATTGTGGAAAGCAGTATGGAGGTTCCTCAAGAAACTCAAAATAGAAATACCATTTGACCTGGGAATTCCACTCCTAGGAATTTACCCTAAGAATACAGCAGCCCAGTTTGAAAAAGACATATGTACCCCTATGTTTATTGCAGCACTATTTACAATAGCCAAGAAATGGAAACAACCTAAGTGTCCATCAGATTAATGGATAAAGATGTGGTACATATACACAATGGAATATTATTCAGCCATAAGAGGAAAACAAATCCTACCATTTGCAACAACATGGATGGAGCTAGAGGGTATTATGCTCAGTGAAATAAGCCAGGTGGAGAAAGACAAGTATCAAATGATTTCATTCATCTGTGGAGTATAAGAACAAAGGAAAAACTGAAGAAACAAAACAGCAGCAGACCCACAGAACCCAAGAATGGACTAACAGTTACCAAAGGGAAAGGGATTGGGAAGGATGGATGGGAAGGGAGGGCTAGGGATAAGGGGTAAAAGGGTCATTACAATTAGCATACATAATGTAGCGGGGGTGGGGGGACACGGGGAAAGCAGTATGACACAGAGAAGACAAGTAGTGGTTCTATAGCATTTTACTATGCTGATGGACAGTGACTGTAAAGGGGTATGTGGTGGGAACTTGATAATGGGGGGAGTCTAGTAACCATAATGTTGTTCATGTAATTGTACATTAATGATAGCAAAATAAAAAAATTTTTTTAAGTGATTGAAATACAGAGGAAAGAGGGAAATCCCATTTCCCCACCACTAGGATTTGCCTCCTGAGTTTTGCTTTTATGTTTTTAAGAACCTAACTTTTAAATTACTGGTGGAAATTTACCATGCACTTCAGCAGACTCCATACTTACCCTAAAGATCTTCACAGAGTAACCCAAACATTCACACACATACTATCAGCTATGCACAAGGGCGAGGTGGTGGTGGTCACAGACCAACATAGTCCAAGATCTGCTTGGGAACTAAATTCAGGGAACCTCCCAAGTTTCTGGAGTCGGTAGTGCTTGCTTTTTCTTCTAAGTAGGAATTAGAAAGAGATTCTTATTTGGTAAGCTCAGACCTGAGTGTGGCAGTGGTCAGAGCCTTTGGGGTATTGACAACAAGAAATTATCCTCACTTTTAAGATACTGTGGATTAAGAGACTATAGAGAAAAGAATTAGTCCTCGGAAATATCAAGGGCATGCCCAAGGGAACTGTTCCTTGATCAGGTATAGGCTACAGGTGTTAGGAATCATATTTCCTCCAGCTGGATGGCAACTGGTATTCTCCCATAGCAGCATCCAGATTTCTGGTGGCACCTGCAGTTTGGGAAACAAGATGCTAGCTGTTGCTAAGGCAAGGTCAAAAGAAAGTAGGGGAAGAAACAACCTGCACAGAGCAAGAGCCATGACTATGAGGACTTTGGCCGCCTCAGCTGCGGTAGTCACTTTCCCATGCCTGTGATTCTGTTTCTCCTCTATGTGCAACCTCTTGGCTACCAGCACTCCCATTGTCTAGTCACAGGGCACTCTTTCTTACAGATTCTGATCCACTCCAGATGGTTGGTGTTGACATGTCATTAACTTAGGTCCCTGTGGTGTCATCCTTTGGCTCTTCTCAAAATTCTTTTCCAAAAAATTAAAAAAGACATTATATTTTACATCAACTTAGGTTTAGAACAAAATTAAGATGAAGGTATAGAGATTGCTCATTTACCCTCTTACCCCTACGTATGCATAGTCTCCCCAATATCAGCATTCCCCACCACAGTGGTACATGTTTTACAACTGATTGACTTACATTGACACATCTTAATTAACAGTCTGTAGCTTACATTAGGGTTCAACCTTGGTGGTGTACATTTTATGGGTTTGGACAAATATGTGACATGTATCTGCCATTATAGTATCTTCCAGAGTATTTTTAATACCCTAAAAATTCTCTGTGCTGTGGCTATTCATCCCTCCCTGACCATACCCTGGCAGTCACTGATCTTTTTACTGTCTCTTTAGTTCTGCCTTTTCTCAATTGTCCTATAGTTGGAATCACACAATCTGTAGGCTTTTCAGAGTGTCTTCTTTCACTTAGTAATATACATTTGAATTTCCTCCAATGTGTTTCATCACTTGATAGCTCATTTTTTTTTAGCACTGCATAGTATTCCATTATCTCTGATGTATCAGATATTATCCATTCACTTAACTGAGGAACATCTCGATTGATTTCAAGTTTTTGATATTATGAATAAAGTTGCTCTAAACACCCCTGGGCATGTATTTGTGTGGGCATGATTTTTCAGATTCTTGGGTAATTACCAAAGAGAGCAATTGTTGTATGGTATAGTAAAAGTATTTTTAGTTTATTTTGAAACCATCTTCCAATCTATTTGTCTATTCTTTCATCAGTATGTGCTGTCTTGATTATTATAGCTTTATAGTAACTCTTTTATTCATAGGAGTATAATCAACACACCATCTCCTATTATTATCCATAATGACTTGATATTTGTATACATTCTGAAATGTTTTCCATGATAAGGCTAGTTACCATTTGTTAACATGCAAAGTTATTACAATATCATTAACTATATTCTCCATCCTGTATGTTCCACCCCCATGACTTATTTATTTTATAACTAGAAGTTTGTATCTCTGAATCCCATTCACCTACTTCGCACTATAGTGTGACTCTTAAAGTTAGGTAGTGTCAGTCCTCAAACTTTGTTCTTTTCATTCAGTATTGTAGTGGCTGTTCTGAGGCTTTTGCCCCTCCATATAAACTTTAGAATTAGTTTGTCTGTATTCCAAAAACAACTTTCTGGGACTTTGATAGGGATTACATTTAACCTCTAAATCAAGTAGGGAAGAACCGACATCTTGACAATATTTAGTCTCCCTATCTATAAATACGGTATATCTCTCCATAAATTTAGTTCTTCATTTCTTTCATCAAAGTATTACAGTATTCCTCCTATAGATCTTGCATATATATTTTTAGATTTATACCTAAGTATTTCATTTTGGGGGTGCTAATTTAAATGGTAGTGCATTTTTAATTAATAATTCTTCTTGTTCATTGAGAGTATATAGGAAAGCAATTGACTTGGTATATTAACTTTGTATCCTACCTTGCCATATCGCATATTTATTCCAGGCATTTTTTAAATCAGTTCTTTTAGATTTTCTACATGGATGATCATGTCATATGTGAACAGAAAGAATTTTATGGCATTCTTCCCAATCTGTATATCTTTTATTTTCTTGCCTTACTGTACCTGCAAGAATTTCTAGAATGATGTTGAAAAGAAGTGGAGAGAATGGGATCTACTTTGTACTAGATCTTAGTGGGAAAGATCCAAGTTTCTCACTAGTAACTATGATGTCAGTTATAGGTGTTTGTATATATGGTTTCTGCCTGAGTCTCTGCTCTGGTAAATTGTTCTTCCCTCTATTCACCTGCAAACTTTCTAATCATGGGGGCAGCCGTTTGTCCCATCTTCACCACTTTTTGCGATCTTTGAAGAGTTACTGATTTTTCAGTCTGTTTAGCTTTTTTCTTAGGACAGAGTGGCTACTTCCAAACTCCTTACATGTGGAACTGGAAATATAAATCCTTCCACATTTATTTATGTTCATATTTTTTCTATTTTTCTTTTATTAACACTTTGTGTCCATTCTCCAAAATGGGCAGACATGAGTGCCGATTAATAAATGATGTTGTTCATTGCTTATAATTTCACGGTATTTCTGTATTTGATTGATATGCCAAGCTAAAATTTTGATAAAATACATCATTCTATGAGATTTCTAAGCTTTAGAACTTTGTGAAAATTTATTTTTATTTTCTAATAATATATCGTTTTAAAAGCAACAAATGATTACCAGTGAATTTATTACAAGTGCTTGATAAACAAAATCTGCTTGTACTTATTTTATAGTAGAAACTAGATTGTTAAAATAAAAACTGATTTCTTTCAAAGACAAGTCTGATGGAAAGTTCCAGGTTATATATAAGCCATAACTCAACTTTAAACACTATTTTTATAGAAGTTGACATTTTTCCTCAAAAATGCCATTTTGCATGATTCTACATTTAGAGCTTTAGAGACTAGCAATGTCGAAAGCAATACTTAACAAATAGTATTTCTGGTGAAAATTTTCCATTATTTTATAGTGTCTTATTATACTGGTTAACCTCTTCAGACTCAGTTTCTTTATGTGTCAAATTAGGATAACAGTACCTTCATAACTGGGAAAAATAAATAAGGTAATGAAAATAAAGGCATTTTACATATGAGAAATGACCTTACTCCCAAGGGATGACATTATGGAAATAATCACCATATTTGTTTATTTTAAATCCTGCTTCTAATCTCCATAAACTGTAAAAATTGATATAATTGTGTTTTAACTTATACTTAAATTCACAGCAATGTAAATTATATTTCTGCATACTGCCTATTCACCATTAGGATAAATGTTGTTGGCAATATTTTTTTTAATGGTTTACTTTAAATGTTTACCATCTGAAACGGTTCCGGGAAGATAGCGGCGTGAGCAGGGCGACAGAAGTCTCCTCCCAAAACTATATAAATCTATGAAAATACAGCAAATATAACTACTCCTAAAAGACAGACCAGAATTTACAGCACAGCACACAGCCTGCATCGGCACCTGAGAGGACTTGGCACGCCATGAGGTGGGTAAGATACAGAGCCACGGCCCGGCGGGACCCGAGAACTCCCCAAACCCAGCGCACCGGCAGGAGGAGAGGATTCAGAGCTGGGAGGGAGTGGAAGAACAGGCCCGCGAAATAACCAGCCCTGGTGATCTGCACCGGGAGCACTGACACACATTGCGCGGTGCATCAGATATTGGAGAGACAGAAGGTGCAGGTTTTGAGCTGGGAATGCGCCTGGGTCCGTGCAGCCGGCACCGTGGAACAAAAACACATGCTGTTTTTAGCGATCTTGGAGAGGCAGGGGCCCAGCAAGGGAACATGATCGCCCCAGCACACTCAGCCCAGCAGGCTGGGAGTCCTGAGGAATTTTGGACGCCTTGGCTGGCAACTGGGAAAAGGTAGCCACACTGAAACTTTACATAGAGAACAACAGCCTCCCATTCGTTCCACCCCGGCCAGAGCTACAAGGAGCGGCGTGGCCACGGAAAGGTGGAGCAGCAGCGCCACCTACAGGATCCTTACAGAATCCTCTCTGGATGGGTGTTTTGTTTTGTTTTTCCCTTTCTTTTCTTTTCTTTATTTCTTTTTTTCTCTTTTCTTTCTCTTCCTTCTCGTTTTTTTGTTTGTTTTTGTTTGTTTTTTTTTTCTTGCTTTTTTTTTTAAGTCTTAAGGAGCCCAGCTGACATACATGGCACCTACAAGCGACCAAAGATCACCCAGACCCAGACAACACCTGAAAGGGAACCTGAAGGGATGGAAATGCACAATTTTCCTGAAAAAGAATTCAGAATAAAAGTCATAACCATGCTGCTGGATCTACAGAGAAATATGCAAGAGCTGAGGGAGGAAGTGAGGGAAGTCAGGAAAGACAATGCAGAAATGAGACAAGCCATGGACAGGCTTAAGAGCAGACTGGACGAGATGCAAGAGACTATTAATGGAATACAAATCAGAGAACAGGAATACAGAGCAGCTGAGGCAGAGAGAGATAAAAGGATTTCTATGAATGAAAGAATATTAAGAGAACTGTGTGACCAATCCAAACGGAACAATATTCACATTATAGGAGTACCACCGGAAGAAGAGAGAGAAAAAGGGATAGAAAGTGTCTTTGAAGAAATAATTGCTGAAAACTTCCCCATGCTGGGGAAGGAAATAGTCTCGCAGTCCACAGAAGCCCACAGATCTCCTAACACAAGGGACCCAAGGAAGACAACACCAAGACACATAATAATTAAAATGGAAAAGATCAAAGATAAGGACAGAGTATTAAAGGCAGCTAGAGATAGAAAAAAGATCACCTACAAAGGAAAACCCATCAGACTATCATCAGACTTCTCAACAGAAACCTTACAGGCCAGAAGAGAATGGCATGATATATTTAACGTAATGGAACAGAAGGGCCTCGAACCAAGAATATTGTATCCAGCACAATTATCATTTAAATATGATGGAGGGATTAAACAATTTCCAGACAACGAAAGCTGAGACATTTTGCCTCCCATAAACCACCTCTACAGGACATCTTAAAGGAACTGCTCTAGAGGGAAGCACTCCTAAGGCTAAAAAGATGTCACCAGAGAAAAGAAAATCATAGCAAAGAAAGCAGACCATCCAAATACTAACTAAAGGCAAAGAATAAAACACCTAGTATATAAAGAATGGAGGAGGAAGAATAAGAAGGGAGAGAAATAAAAAAACATCAGACTGTGTTTACAAAAACTTAACAAGAAAGTTAAGTTAGATTGTCAGATAGGAAAGAAGCAACCCTTGAACCTTTGGTAACCACGAATCTAAAGCCAGCAATGGCAATAAGTACGTATCTATCGATAATCACCCTAAATGTAAATGGAATGAATGCACCAATCAAAAGACACAGAGTAACAGAATGGATAAAAAAGCAAGACCCATCCATATGCTGCCTACAAGAAACTCACCTCAAACCCAAAGATATACACAGACTAAAAGTGAAGGGATGGAAAAAGATATTTCATGCAAACAACAAGGAGAAAAAAGCAGGTGTTGCAGTACTTGTATCAGACAAAATAGACTTCAAAATGAAGAAAGTAGCAAGAGATAAGGAAGGACATTACATAATGATAAAGGGGTCAGTCCAACAAGAAGAAGATATAACCATTATAAATATATATGCACCCAATACGGGAGCACTGACATATGTGAAACAAACACTAACAGAATTAAAGGAGGAAATAGACAGCAATGCATTCATTTTAGGTGACTTTAACACACCACTCACTCCAAAGGACAGATGAACCAGACAGAAAATAAGTAAAGACACAGAGGCACTGAACAACACACTAGAACAGATGGACCTAACAGACATCTACAGAACTCTACACCCAAAAGCAACAGGATACACATTCTTCTCAAGTGCACATGGAACATTTTCCAGAATAGACCACATACTAGGCCACAAAAAGAACCTCAGTAATTTCAAAAATATTGAAATCCTACCAACCAACTTCTCAGATCACCAAGGTATAAAACTAGAAATAAATTTTAGAAAGAAATCAAAAAGGCTCACAAATACATGGAGACTTAACAACACTCTCCTAATTAATCAATGGGTTAACGACCAAATCAAAACAGAAATCAAAGAATATATGGAGACTAATGACAACAACAACACAAAGCCACAACTTCTATGGGATGCAACAAAGGCAGTTCTAAGAGGAAAGTATATTGCAATCCAGGCCTACCTAAAGAAGGAAGAACATTCCCAAATGTATAGTCTAAAGACACAATTACTGAAATTGGAAAAAGAAGAACAAATGAGACCCAAAGTCACCAGAAGGAGGGACATAATAAAGATCAGAGAAGAAATAAATAAAATTGAGAAGAATAAAACAATAGAAAAAATCAATGAAATCAAGAGCTGGTTCTTTGAAAAAATAAACAAAAATAGATAAAACCCTAGCCAGACTCATTAAGAGAAAAAAGAGAATCTACACACATAAACAGAATCAGAAACGAAAAAGAAAAATAACGACGGACCCCACAGAAATACAAAGAATTATAAGAGAATATTATGAGAATCTATATGCTAACAAGCTGGAAAATCTAGAAGAAATGGACAACTTCATAGAAAAATACAACCTTCCAAAACTGACCAAACAAGAAACAGAAAAACTAAACAGACCCATCACCAGCAAGGAAAATGAATTGGTAATCAAAAAACTACCCAAGAACAAAACCCCCGGACCAGATGGATTCACCTCTGAATTCTACCAGACATATAGAGAAGAAATAACACCAATTCTCCTTAAAGTTTTCCAAAAAATAGAAGAGGAGGGAATACTTCCAAACTCATTCTATGAAGCCAGCATCACTCTAATACCAAAACCTGGCAAAGACCTCACCAAAAAAGAAACTACACACCAATATCCCTGATGAACGTAGATGCAAAAATATTCAACAAAATATTAGCAATCCGAATTCAAAAATATATCAAAAGGATCATACACCATGATCAAGTGAGATTCATCCCAGGGATGCAAGGATGGTACAACATTCGAAAATCCATCAACATCATCCACCACATCAATAAAAAAAAGAACAAAAACCACATGATCATCTCCATAGATGCTGAAAAAGCATTTGACAAAATTCAGCATCCATTCATGATTAAAATTCTCAACAAAATGGGTATAGAGGGCAAGTACCTCAACATCATAAAGGCTATGTATGACAAACGCACAGCTAACATCATACATAACAGCGAAAAGCTGAAAGCTTCATCTAAGATCGGGAACAAGACAGGGATGCCCACTCTTTCCACTGTTATTCAACATAGTACTGGAAGTCCTAGCCATGGCAATCAGACAAAACAAAGACATACAAGGCATCCAGATTGGTAAAGAAGAAGTCAAATTGTCACTATTTGCAGATGACATGATATTGTACATAAAAAACCCTAAAGACTCCACTCCAAAACTACTAGAACTAATATCTGAATTCAGCAAAGTTGCAGGATACAAAATTAACACACATAAATCTGTTCCTTTCCTGTACACTAATGAAGAACTAACAGAAAGAGAAATCAGAAAACAATTCCATTCTCAATTGCCTCAAAAACAATAATATACCTAGAAATAAACCTAATGAAGGAAGGGAAAGACCTATACCCTGAAAAATACAAGACACTCCTAAGAGAAATTAAGGAGGACACTAACAAATGAAAATGCATCTCATTCTCTTGGCTAGGAAGAATAAATATTGTCAAAATGGCTATACTACCTAAAGCAATCTACAGATTCAACGCAATCCCTATCAAAATACCAACAGCTTTCTTCAATGAACTGGAACAAATAATTCTAAAATTCATATGGAACCACAAAAGACCCGGAATAGCCAAAGCAATCCTGAGAAGGAGGAATAAAACGGGGAATTACGCTCCCTGACTTCAAGCTCTACTACAAAGCCACAGTAATCTAGACAATTCGGTATTGGCACAAAAACAGACCCACAGATCAGTGGAACAGAATGGAAAATCCAAACATTAACCCAAACATATACAGTCAACTAATATATGATAAAGGAGCCTTAGATATACAATGGGGAGATGACAGCCTCTTCAGCAGCTGGTGTTGGAAAAACTGGACAGCTACATATAAGAGAATGAAACTGGACTACTGTCTAACCCCATACACAAAAGACAACTCTAAATGGATCAAAGACCTGAATGTAAGTCATGAAACCATAAAACTCTTAGAAAAAAACATAGGAAAAAATCTCTTGGACATAAACATGAGCAACTTCTTCATGAACATATCTCCCCGAGCAAGGGAAACAAAAGCAAAAATGAACAAGTGGGACTATATCAAGCTGAAAAACTTCTGTACAGCAAAGGACACCATCAATAGAACAAAAAGACATCCTACAGTATGGGAGAATATATTCATAAATGACCTATCTGATAAGGGGTTAACATCCAAAATATGTAAAGAACTCACACACCTCAACAAACATTAAGTAAATAATCCAATTAAGAAATGGGCAGAGGACATGAATAGACACTTCTCCAAAGAAGAAACTCAGATGGCCAACACGCACATGAAAAGATGCTCCACATCGCTAATCATCAGAGAAATGCAGATTAAAACCACAATGAGATATCACCTCACACCAGTGAGGATGGCCAACATCCAAAACACAAACAACAACAAATGTTGGCCAGGATGTGAAGAAAAGGGAACCCTCCTACACTGCTGGTGGGAATGCAAATTAGTTCAACCATTGTGGAAAGCAGTATGGAGGTTCCTCAAAAAACTCAAAATAGAAATACCATTTGACCCAGGAATTCCACTCCTAGGAATTTACCCTAAGAATGCAGCAGCCCAGTTTGAAAAAGACAGATGCACCCCTATGTTTATGCAGCACTATTTACAATAGCCAAGAAATGGGAGCAACCTAAGTGTCCATCAGTAGATGAATGGATAAAGAAGATGTGGTACATATACACAATGGAATATTATTCAGCCATAAGAAGAAAACAAATCCTACCAATTGCAACAACATGGATGGAGCTAGAGATTATGCTCAGTGAAATAAGCGAAGCCGAAAAAGACAAGTACCAAATGATTTCACTCATATGTGGAGTATAAGAACAAAGAAAAAAAGTGAAAGAACAAAACAGCAGCAGACTCACAAAACCCAAGAACGGACTAATAGTTACCAGAGGGAAAGGGACTGGGGAGGATGGGTGGGAAGGGAGGGACAAGGAGGAAAAAGGGACATTACGATTAGCAGATGTAATGTTGGGGGGGCCCGGGGAGGGCTGTACAACTCAGAGAAGACAAGTAGTGACTCTATATCATCTCCCTACGCTGAAGGACAATGATTGCAATGGGGTTGGTGGGGGGGACCTGATGAAGGGGGTAGTTTAATCACCATAATATTGTACATGTAATTGTAGATTAATGATACCTAAATAAACTATTAAAAAAATGTTTACCATCTACTTGTAAAGACAAAACAGTAAAATAAAAGTGACTCAGAAACACTTTATTGCAGAAGAGGTAATATTGGACACATATTCGACTTTGGAGTTGGACAGTCCATAATTTGAACCCCAGTCCAGCCACTGATGAGCTGTGTTAATGTTAGTGACTGAATTCTGACATGAGAATTAGAAAACTATTTTTCAAAGTTTAGGTGAGAAAAAAATGAGATCAAAATCAATACCCTGGAATGAAGTGCAGGGAAATGACACTTCCCTCCCCTAACCCATCCTCACCCCCAGTCCTGAATTAGATCATCCCACATGGAAGAGTCCCACTGAGAGAGAACTGAGTGATCAGGGAAATTCCTATTTTCAGGTCAAATTGTCACAGTTTGAATATCTAAAACTACGGAGTGCAAAATCGACACCTGGTGAGGAAAGGCGGAAACTTAGCCTAAGAAAAGGTACCAGAGGGGCCTGGGGTATGAGGTTCATGATGTTTGTGTAGCTCACTGAAGAAATGGTTTGGACTGGAGCAAATAAATATGGGTGAACAGATGTCCCCAGTGATATGTATTGCCCCAACAGTATTTTTAAAAACAGCTTTAATAGCTCCCCATTTGTTCTTTGCTATTTTAACAGCTCCCCAGTTTTAATGGCTCCCCATTTCATTCTTAAATATATGCCACCTTTGGGTGAAAATTACGGGGTCACCCTAGAGAAAACATAATTGAGAAGGTCCAGGAAAAAGGGTGGATAGGTTCAGAGACATGAGTCATGGAATCCTTTAAAAAAAGACAGGCAGAGCGTACCAGCAATAGGAAGCTATGATTCACTCCTGAGTCAGAAGGTGACCAGATTAAAAACAAGCCATGATTTGCATTACTCCTATTCGAGCTTTTATTCACCGGAGTTGACAACTCATTAAAAAACACATACTATTTGTTATTAGTTTCAAAATCTATCTCTTGTGCAACTCTGAGCCAAAATGTTCTGGAATTATATGGAGTTAAGAGTATTACCTTGTGTAGTCTTTGGGGATCTGACTGGTTACCATAGATCCATCATGTTGTAGGAGTGAGGCTCTCAGAAGAGTAAACTGTCTTTAAATACTTTAAATATAACATTCTAAGATATTCTCCAGTTTACTCCTTGTAGCTTTCCATGACAACCTACACAATGAATTCTAGGGAATCGAAAATACCATCGATTGTAAGTTTCACCATTAATTACATATGACCAAAAAGGAAACAACTGCCAGTGAAATGAGGCTACATGCTTTCTTATCATTTGAAATTTTTATTTTATGTTTATTGAAAGGTTGTTTTTGTACTTATAAGAAATAGATTTTTATCCGCTATCATTCATGTGTACACATAAAAAGGACAGAAGTAAAATACATTGGTTAAGTTTCTACTAAAATTTCTTCACACCATCTGATTTTTTCGAAATCACATTTGGGTCTAAGAGATTAAAATCTTTCTGTTGCTTTTTTCTTTTTTCTTTTTGGCACAACATCATCCTGTGACTACTGTATTGGAATTGAAGTATTTCTCCAAAGATGCTCCATTTCTGTTTTTGGAATTTACCTCCACGCTGTTGATGCCGCATCTGCAAATTTTGATGCACATTCAGAGGCTGTAAGATCTAAGTCATTGTTGTCTTGCTGTTAGTAATTGTGAAATCCACTCTAATTTCAGAGATCTTAAAATTTGAAAGAGATATGTATCTTAGACTTGAGGGTGGGAAGAGAAGTCCAATGGCCCTTTGGTGTAGGAGCCTTGACTTGCCTATGGCCCTCCACAGTTATACCATGACCAGTATGTGTGACTTTGTGCTTTGAAGAGAATATTAAAATCAATTAAGATTTTCTGAGTGCCGAACATCTGCCATACATTGTACTGAATGCTTTTATACATCATCTCCTTATCATTACAAAGACCCCTTTGAAGTATTATTCCGATGAGAACGCCAGAGTTAAGGTCCCAAAGTTGGTAAATAGTTAAACTAGATTTAAAACCTGATAATCTAGCACCTGAACACTTAATCAAGAGGCCTTTTTGCCTCTTGCAGGAACTTAAATTCTGTATATCTGTGGAGATGATTCTTGTCTTTGAAATGTGGGAAGTAACAGAAGCTTTCTAAAACAATAAGATGGGACTACAAAATGTATGCCCATCAAAGCTATTCAAAATATCAGATACCGATACTGATGTTCAAATTATCAGATACTTTACAACTCTTCCCCAAGTTGCTTCCAAATTTACTTTACTGTTAAGCATCCCTATAATGAATAGTTCTTAACATTTTTTGTGCTTGTTCATGATATATAGATAATTCTTTCATTCATTCACCAAATATTCTTTGAGTGCCTACTATGAGTCAGGCCCTGGAATAGGCCAGTGAGCAAAACAGAGTCCTGTCCTCATGACACAATTGTATGAGTGGGTAAGAAAAGGGGGCACAGATGAAAACCAAAGAAATCCAGAATGTGACCAGTAGGGATAGGTGCCATGGAGAAAAATGAATGAAGGTAAGGGGCAAAGAATGGCCAGAGGAAGTGGAAGGTGCTCTTTAGATGGGGCATTCGAGAAAGGTCTTTCTGATACCTGACATGTAATCAGACACCTGAAGAACTGAGCATCAAATCCTGCATTATTTGGGGCAGGAGATAGGTCACTGCCTACTTTCTCAAAGAGGTTCTGAGTAGTGGGTATAGCCCAGCATTAGAGATTTGAAGAGCTGGTGATTATGATGTGGTGAACACATACTGAGTGTTCACCCAAGACATGCCACCCTGCCGGGTGCTCCCTGGGCATCTCCTCCTTTAAACACCAACCCTGGGCAACATTTGATTTGTTCCCATTTTACAGCTGGAGGAATTGACACGGACACAGGCTAAGTAGCTTGTCCAAGGTTGTCCTGGAATTGACCCACATTCTCTCCTCAGAATCTACTCCCTGGACATCCCACATCCCATAATAAATACATGGTACATAATAAATGGTAAAGATGAAGCATAAAAGGCACAGTTAATAAGTAAAAATATCATAATCTAGATGAGGAAACATTCTTACTAAAGGGACTATATTGTTTTACCTTCTAAAAAGTCTCTCCTAAAATCCTTTTCTTTAATAACACAGGTATTTTAGCTCCTCTCTCTCTCTCTGCTTTTCTGAAGCATTTCTTAATCTTTTTATTTTTTGTGGCAGCAGCCAAGATTTTTTTCTTTTTCACTTTCCAACATTTTCATAACAGACTAAGCAAATACTTCCTGCTCTGCATCACCTCACAGATCAAACACCTTAGCAGGCACAAGTTTCAGCCCAGAGTGAAGACAGATGGCCCTGGGAACGGGCATCGGACGTAAGTCCTGCTCATATGTTTTTGAGCCAAATAATGACTGTGTGCTGAGCGCTGTGCCTCGTGGTGTGTTGACACTGCAGTGAACCTCCAAGTTTTCAAACCGTAGCATGTAAATCATGAAAATGGGCATAGATTCACCTGGTATGCTATTCCCCTAAAACAATGTCAACACTGACCAGTGGGAGATTGTAGACTGACTGCTTGTAGTACTGGGGGAAGAGAAGTCTCTAAGCAGATAACAGAGCTGTTGATGAATGTAATGTCATAATGAGAACCCTGGCCTGGGAGCATTAATTGATAGTTAATTAAAAATTTAAAAAAAAAGAGCCCTTGGTCCTTGAGGTTTGGTTGGGAGTATTTGGCTATTACTAAAGAAGATGCTCAGGCATGGAAAGAAAAGAAGTCTCCCCTAAATGGAACAGGGAATGAAACTGAACTAGGTTTGGAAAACATGCCGTAGATATATTCATTCATTATTTTTACTTGTTGCAGATTTATAAGCACCTGCTACTCTAGTCACTCCATTATGGCCTTTCATGGATAACATCTCTTTTAATAGATTAACCAGTCCTGAGTTAGAGGAACTATTTTTCTCATTTTACAGATGTGAAAATAAAGGAAAAGAAAATTTGAGCAACATGCTTAAGGCTATACAGGTATAGAGTCAGGATTTCACAAAAATCTGAATCATGAAAAGGTGAGACTTTTAGTTAATGTGGCTTGATGCCTAGTTAGGGCTGGAGCCACTTATATCCCTGGAGCAACTTTGTACCACATGCAATCCAAAAATCACCTGTCTTAGCAGTGGGGTTATCAAGAATGCAGATTCTGAAGACCATGGTCTCAGACACTCTGGTGGGGATGATGTAGGACGAGGGTGCTGAGAATCTGTATGTTTATCAGTCTGGGAACCCAGATGAACCTAATATAAGAGTCTGAGGACAGAGGTGGCTAAGACCAGGCAAAATCAAGGCTGGGAGAAGCTAAGTGATTGCAACAAGGGCATGTAGCCATGAGGGCCAGTTCTGCTGCTCTGTGCCCCTGACACTGAGGGATAAGAAAGGATGATGAAGCAGACACCTCCCCAGTCACTAGATCACAATACCCTGCATCATTTACTTTGTTGCCTTTATTATTTGGAGAAATCATCTGGTTGTCTGTTTACTTGTTTGCATTGTATATATAACTTTTAACAGCTTTATTGAGGTGCAATGGATATAGAAAAAACTGCCCATAATTAATGTATTCAGTTTGATGGGTGCGAACATATGCATATACTCATGAAACCATCAACATGTCTACCACCTCCAAAAGTTTCCTCCTACCTCCTTTTTTCGATATAGTAAAAACATTTAACTTGAAATCTACTCTCTTAACAAATTTTTCAGTGTATGGCACAGTATTGTTAACTGCAGGCACTATGTTGTGCAAATCTCTAGAACTTACTCATCCTGCAAAACTAAAACTTTGTACCTATTGAACAATTCCATTTTCTCTTCCTCCCAGCCTCTGGTAACCACCAATATACTTTCTGCTTCTATTGTTTTAAATACTTTAGATACTTCATGTAATGGGGGTCATGTGACATTTGTTCTGTGACTGGGTTGTTTCACTTAGCATCATGTGCTCCAGGTTCATCCACGTTGTTTCAGTATGGTAGGATTTCCTCTATTTTTAGGGCTGAATAATATTCCATTGTATGTATGTCCCATATTTTCTTTATCTAATTATCATTAATGTCTGTTTAGGTTGTTTCCATATCCTGGCCATTGTGAATAATGTTACTGTGAACAAGGGTGTGCAGATATCTCTTTGAGATCCTGATTTCATTTCCTTTGAATATATAACCTGTACGGGGATTGCTGGATTATATGGTAATCCTATTTTTCATTTTTGGAGGAACCTCTGTACTGGTGTCCATGGTGGCTATGCCCTTTTACATTCCCAACAATAGTGTACAGGGTTTTAATTTCTGTACATCCTGACTAATCCTTGTTATCTTTTGTTCTTTTGATAATAGTCACTCTAATTGACTGGAAATTAATCTCCATGAAGACAAGGACTGTCACAGAATTGTTCACCTGTGTCAGTGGTGCCTGGCACAGAGAAAGCAATGAATACGTGGGATGAACCAATGAATGAATGAATGAATAACATACAGGAATGTCAGATTTTATATCTTGCCTCCAATGCCTGATGTTTCTTCTAAAGACTTGTATCTCCGTTGACTGCAATGCACCTCATTGTTTTATTCATTCGTTCCCAAAGGAGACAGAGGATCTGTTAAATTTGGGAAGCATAAACCAGACAGGATCAGCTCAGACCTTTCCTTTTCCTCCTTGCGAGTCGGGGGTCTGACCCTGTGTTCTGCTCCTCCTCCTCCAGGAGCAGCCTGGGGCTGTCTGCCCCATCCAGAGCCACCTGCCACCCTGTGGGTAATGAGCTTAATCCTAGAGTGTGGACAGTAGGCTCTCACTCCAAGCTACATACTCCAGCTCAGCCTTTTAGTAATGAAAGGGAGAGTTTCTTACTCTGTCAGCCAAGGTTGTTTTGTTTTTTTCCTATTAATTTATCTAGAACCTGGGCTGGGAAGCAAGGTGCTATTTATCAGGCACCTACAGAAACTCCCAGCATTCTAGGATTCTAAAATAATCTAAGAGTCCAAATGCTCTTTAAAGAATCCAGCAAGTTGAGAACTAATTTTCTGGAAGCAGTATGTGATCATGAGAAAGCCCAGGAATCAAAATCCTGGCCACCATCCCCACTTCCACCACTTAACCCACCATGTGGTCCACTTGACCCTCAGTTTCACTATTGCTAAAATTGGGATGTCAATTCCTATTAGCACTGTTATGAGCATTAAATAAATCAAACAGACTTATATTACTGAAAGCACTTTGTTAAATGAAGAGCAGCTTATATATTCAAGGGAATCATCATTATTATTGAAACAGAACAATGCTACAGAATTTCATAATCATTATTGGCCTAAATGCAGTGATTAAATTCTCTTTCCCTAACCAGACCCACATAAAATATGCACATTTCTCTGGTGTACCTCAAGCTCCATAAACTGATTCATTATAGTAGAATTATTCCTATTTTTGGATACAACAGAAGTATTTTTCCTGAATTGTCTAAAAGGGTGTCATTTTCTTAGCTATGAAATGGACATTTCTATCCCCATACTTAGTACTGAATGTGATTTGATTTGTTTTACATTTCTTCAATATATGTATGTCTTCTATAAAAGAGCTGTCTATTAATTTGTCCACATTTAATTTCAGAAAGCACAAAGGTAACAATGGGGCATTATAGGAATTCATATGCATTACTATATTGCTTCACACTAGAAAAACATTTCACTAGGGTCAGTATTTTATTACTCGAAAAGAACATGAGTTTTGAGGCCTGGTTTCAAGTTGCCACTTCATGACTTTTTACCTGTGTTATATCAGGTGACTCACCTAACCTCTCAGAGCCTTGGTTTTCTTACCTTAAAAGAGGTATAGGGAATTGAATAAGATAATGTAGTTCAAACTAAGAATAGGTATGTTTTAGAAACTCCGTAAGTACTCACTTAATCCCCTACACTTGGGCACTGGGAAAAATAAACTTTTAATAATAAAATTTCTAAATCTTATGACTTAGGGACATAGAG
Organism: Smutsia gigantea; assembly: GCA_032199065.1. Taxonomy (NCBI): domain Eukaryota; kingdom Metazoa; phylum Chordata; class Mammalia; order Pholidota; family Manidae; genus Smutsia; species Smutsia gigantea. Next base: position 293,800 of record JAVSCE010008560.1, on the reverse strand, counting down.
TAAAATATAGTCAAAGAAGTCTAAATAGATAAAATTCTGTTGGCAGGGATCTTTGGGTTTTGCCAGAATAGTCTAGCATGGCCATAATTAGGCACCATTGGAGAGCTGTTTTAAAAACTGATTGCTTTAAGAAGCATTGATTGATCATTAAGCTTAGTAGGTTTATCATCAGTGTCAAGGCATAATTACTAGGTCCTCCTACAAAACCCCAGGAAGTAATTTCAGCCAGTTGGAAAGTAATTTTAACTTTTCTAGACAATAACAGAATAAATTGGAATTCTTACTGTGATACCCACTACATGGTCAAACCTTATTAGCTGTGTAAAATTGAGAAAAGGTCCCTTAGAAGCCCTGAGAGTAGATATCTATGGTACGGTTGGCTGGGAGGTGGGAAACCCCAGCAAAATGGCTCATCACAGAGTAGGGTCCACAGTCAGTGGCACTGCAGGAAGCTTCAATCTCTGCCGAGTCAGAAGTTGGAGAAAGAACTGGCACAGAAATGGGATCATGAGAGGAAGCCTGGTGGCCAGGAGACATGGCGCACTGTATAGCCCCTTCTTTATGTGAATAACATATTGTAGCTCTGGGGGGACAAGGGGTCCCCTTCCGGGAGCAAATAATCCAGTGAAGCTGAAGTAAGGCAAGGGGAAGGGCAGGTTGGGAGAGACCCTTTTTATTGCTCACAGTGAGGCCCGGCTTCCCTCTCCCCTCTGACAATGGTGCACTTTCTCCGAGTCCCTGCTATCCAAGCCCACTTGGTGCCCTGTGTCTCTGCAGCCACAGAGCATGCTCCGTTCTCTCCCCACCTCTTCTAGGAGGAACTCTGTGGATGGGTCCTTGGTGACTGACAGACACCAGATCAATTACGTACCAGGAACTGAGGGAAGGAGAGAATGGCCATTTTCTCTCCACCACTTGCCCTGGATCCTTGGAGGCTGCAGTGGTAAGCACCTATTGTATTGACAGGTAAATGAACTAAGGCCAGGCGGGAGATTCTGGAAGTTCTGCGATTTACCCTACACATATTCACTCTTCAAACAAATGAATGAGGACAAAGCTGAGTGTGGTTGAAAGGCCAGCTGAACTCACGTTTTGGTGTCTGAAGGGGCTGCTGAACTGTACTCCTCTTTCTCACCCAAGTTCCAAACAAAATGAAAGCCAGATGCAGGGGTCGGGCAGGTGGAAATGAAAGACTCACCTAGATGAACGAGATTGGAAAATTTGTCTTAGGTGTGAGGCTAAGAGGGGTTCTGAATACTTTACCTACATGTGAAACTTAGTTCCTGACACTCTCGCCAGGTCTGCAGGGAAAGAAGCTCCAGGCTAAGTTTCTAACCAAGAAAAACAGTGCATGTGCGGCTGTGCGGGCTCTCCGTTACCTGAGGCAGTCTGGACCCACGCACTGTCACACCTCCACCCTCCACAGACCAATCAGTCACCCTATCCTTCCTGTCCTGCCCCCTAGACTGGCCCCAGCCCCCCATTTCCATCCCTACTACAACTGCTCTGATCTTTACCTGGCCTATCACCTCAGGGGCTCCTCCCCCTACTCCTCCTGCCCAACGGGAGTCTGCCGGAACCCTCCCTGTTGTGGCCTCTCTCTCTGGGCACTCACCCCACAGCCATGGTGAACCAGTTATCAGCGCAACGCTCACCGGCTTCCTGACTCTGTATCTTCCCCATGCTGCTCTCTCTCCCTGCAGTGCAGTAACAGCCATGCCATATCCACTCCTTCTCCCTCCTTTTTCTAAATCCATTCCAGATAATTGCTTCTTCCAGTTTCTCCTGCTACGCAGTCCATCATTCCCTCCTCTTGCTCAGGCCCCTCCATTGCCCTTACTGTGCTGGACTCTAAATTTGTTTACTTGCCTCCCTCCATTATCAAAGTTTGAGCTGTATGAGGAAGGAATCATGTCTTTTTTTATGTTTATATTTCCAGCATCTATCACAGAGCTCAATAACACTTGAGGGATTGAATCAAATGCAATGTGTTGTCTGAAAAGTATGAGGCATGACTTCATTAAGCAAGTATGGGGTGGGTTTCCATCAAGCCTGTATCATAAAGGAGAGAACTTTTTCTTGCTTCCAAATGCACTAGAGCTATAACCTACCAAATTATTGCTGTGCATGAAAACACAAGTGCAAGACTTTAAATTCCACTCTGTGGATGTTGCCATTTAATTCAAATGAATCCACATTTTGCACCATCTGTTAATAACCTCTCCACGATCTTATGGCTGTAAACAAAGAGAAAGAGATAGGTAATGCTCTGCAGAATGTCACAGGGAAGCAAACACGTGTCTTACCTCCTGTCTTGGCAAGATTGAGTATTCAGATGCATTCTGCCATGCAGATTAGATCCACTGTCTTTTCAGTGGAAGTTATGAACCCTGTGGGGCAGGGAAACTGAGCACTTGAGACTCAAAGCACTAGTGAATTATTCATGGAATAATCTTCCTTACCATGAATGGAAGAGGATGGATATAGCCAACTCAGGGTTCTCATGAGTTTCTGTGGAAAAGAGGATAATTGGGAAGCCATTTAAAGTTTTCCTTTAGCTATCAATCTTTCTACCAGATCTCAGCTAAATTTAAAGTTCCCTGCTCAAGGGCAAACCAGGAAAACGATGGGGAAGTGCAACTGGGTGGTGAGGAGGCATCTTTAGCCTACATGACCATGACAGCAACAAATGCATTAGCATGAAACTCAGCACAGCTCACAGTGTTAGACAGGGAGACACCAGAAAAGTGACAGAAACAAATTCATTTTACAAATAAGGAAATTGAGGCGCAGAGAGGTGATACGGCAAGATACTTACATTCTTTTTGGCAAGAAGTTTTTCAATTCAATTCAAAATTTCATAATTTCCTCTGGCCCAGAGTATTGCACATGGCTTCTGCAGGTATGCATATTTTTCTTTTTTTTTTCCAAATGGCAGAAATTCCAACTTTAACTTGAGTTTAAGCAAAATGTGAACTGTATTAGCTGAGTAAATGTCCTGAATGGTTCTCAGTCATGACGTGATCCAGGCACTGAACATTGGCACCCATCTCTCTTGGACCTGCCTTCATCTGTGTTGCTCTCATTTTCGGACTCTACATGGTGACAAGAAGGCTGCCTACAAAACCAAGTCTGTATACTCCTAGACTCAAGCCCAGAAGAAAAAGCAAAAAAGCACCCATCTTGCTCAGCAGGCTTGGTAGAAGTCTCATGCATCTCATGGACGTTCAGTGGTTTCCGTGTCCACCCCTGAAACAATCACTGGGGTCAAGAGTGTATTACTCTGACTGGCCAGGTCTGTGTTGCATGCCCACCATTAAAGCTGGATGTGAAATCAACTCCAACTGAAAGCAACTCCCCACTAGACTGGGAGCGGAAGATGAGGTGGTTCTTCTGAATGGAACTGGGATAGGTCTACCCAAATGAGAGTGAGTGGATGCAGGAGGGAGGTAAATGCTTTTCGTCACCCTTGCCGGCTAGTTTTCTTGTCTGCATTCCTGTCGCATGGACTCCACTCACTCCGTTCCTGAAAGCTGTTACTCCAAATGCAACTAAAATGATCTCTCTAGCATGGAAATCTGGCTTGAAACTGTCAGGGAGGGAAAACTTCTCATCTACCCACTTAGGCTTAGCTTTTGGGGTCTGCAAATTAAACTGAAAAAAGAGTAGCAAGAGAAAGATTTAATCTCATGCATACAGGAGTTCACAGAGAAGTGTGACTCGGGGAGGTGGTTAGAATTTGGGGCCTATATAATATCCTAATAGGGGAGGGTGGGAGGACATTTAAAGGAAAACAAGTAACTTCTTAATAAAAGGATTGGGAGAAAGGGCACTTATGGTAATGTAAATAACTTTTTGAAAGATAAATGGGCCCTTAAGAGAATAGATGGGAAACAGTTTTGGACAATGTCTATTTAAGTGTGGTGGGAAGACTTCTCATCTCCAGTGATAACATTCAATCTTCCCTGGTTGCTCTGGGGAAGGTGATATGTGACAATTGAGTTCTTTAGGGAGGCTCTGTTTTTAGGAAGGTAAGTGATTTCAGGAACTCAAATGCTTTCTGCTTAAAATAATTTTTATGCCTCAGTGGCATATTCTGGACCCTTTCAAAACCCATCAAGGGCTGCCCATTGCCAGAGACAAAGGCCAGGTTAACAAAATATTCCAGGCTCCTCCTGACCTTGAATGCTCACCTGGCCTCTCCATGAGCTGCCCTTAGGCTCTCTCTCAAGTTCCATCTCATTTCTTGCCACTCACTTCCTGCCTCACCACCTTCCTTTTCTCGCCAAATCTCACTGATAAAGGCATCATACTCTCCAGGAAGTCTTTCTTGAACCCCAACTTAAGTTCATGTTTCCAAAGTATTTTCTTCATAAGTCTACATTCTGCTTACTTCCTTGCACTGAAATCCTGCTTATGTCTGTTGCTGTTTTTATTGGTTTGCTGCTCAAAGGCAGGTGTGTGCTTTACTTACCTACAGAATCCCAGAAACTTACACAGGACCTGGCACATTGAAGATGTTCAATCCATATTCACTGTTTCTATATTGAATATTGATAGAGCTAATATGGTGTAGTAGAAAGCACATAGAGTTTGGAAGCAGACCGTGATGGTATCTCTAGCCTCCATTAATTCCCAGTGTGACATCGGTAAAGTCATTTAATCTCTCAGCCTTAGTTTCTTTACCTATAAAGATGGAACATTTATTCTTTACTTTAAAGGTTCATTGTGAGATCATATAAGGCTCTCCACAGAGTTGCAGGTATACAGCAGATGCTCAAGAAATATACATGGTGGTGTGCTTGGAAACCAGACCTCCTGAATCAATCCCTGGTACCTATCAACCTTCCTCCAAGCTCCTCTCAGTGTCTGCTGATTCTGGTTGTGACAAATTGGACCCTCCTGATATTTAATTTCAGAAAACTTTATAGGGAATTTTCTATAAATGTTTGTTCTACTTTCTGCCTCTTTTTGTATCTTCATCATAATTGTAATTACTTATTACTAACGTGTCAGTTCACGTAGTACATGTGAGGATAGTGTTTGACTCATACAGAGTATCTAATAAATGTTAGTTATTTTATTTGTCCTAGCATTGTAAGACATACAAACCTAAATGTTGTCTTGGTATAGGAAGCTTTCCCAGAGACTTTAGGAGACGTGGACTTTGTCCTCAAATAATCCCCTTTCCTTACTAACTCCCTTTCATTTTGACTGTCTGGCTCTCTTCCTAAGGACTCTCCACTCTCATTGCCAAAAAGCCACTTCAGGCCTCCATTATCTGCAGTAACTTCTTAACTCATTTCCTCACTTCCCAACTCACCTCTTACAAATCTGTCTTCTTTGCCACTAAAGAGATGTTTCCAAAACACAGATCTGATGATTTACTCTTGGGGTAGCTGAGAGGCTATCAGTGGCTTTCAAAGCTTATGGGATAAAGACGACCTCTTGGAAAGCATAGAATGCTCTGGCCCCTTTTCATCTGGCTATCTTTGAACCTCATTTTTTACTCCCCTAATTCTTGTCTTATACTTCCATGAACATGCTGTTCTTTCTGATTGTGTTATGGAAGTCCCCTTCTGTCGAGAATCCCTCCCCTCACCATTCTGCTGTGTAGTCCTCAATATCCAGAACACTGGAAGGGATGTGATGGGACTGAGGGACTTTGCCAAGCCTAATCATTATAAAATAACTCCTTACATACTGAAATTGTTTACAAGGTGTCCAACACTTAACATTAAAATAACCTGATACAAGAGATGCCCTGGGATACAATTCTAGGCCTTCTGTTTACAGCTCAAAGGCAGTTTTACAATTACTTAGAAAAGAAACAAACTGGAGAGAGAATGACAATTCTGGACCTCTGTCAGGGATCCTAGAATTAAATTTCCCTTGTCTGGATCATTTTGATCTTTTTTTTTTTCCTTTCTGAAGCAGAAGGATGTATTCTGAGTTGAGATGTTTGGAGCTGATTCTCTGTCATTTTTCACACACACTTTAGGGAAATAAAGTAGGTCTGACAAACCTGTTTCTCTCCTTCACCACCCTGCCTTTTCTCAAAGTAAAACTCTCTAAGAATACAAACTCCCTGGTCAAAATAAGTCATAGAAACCTGCCATGGTTTGTAGAAGACCCCAAATCTTTCCTGATTATCCTGAGCTCCTCGGGAATACTTCTTGCTCATGGTTGTATCTTCAGAGCCTCACACACTAATTAGAACATACAGTGAGTCAAAAAAGACATTTTTCTGAATGAATGAATAAAAAGGATGAGTTACATAAGCGGCCCCATGTTCCTGGGTTTCCCTCTGTCCCTCTCTGGCTCTTCTGCCTTGTAGGTTTCCAGAAGGGCACTGTTTACCCCTTAAAGTACATGACCAAGCTTCCTTCCCCTGTTTCTCTTGGTGCAGCCAGGGGGACCCGCATTCACTGGGAGAACTTCACTCACCCCCAGCAGATGACAGAAGAGTGTAGAGATAACAGACAGAGTTCCAGGGCTGTGGTTCTGGTGTTTCTCTCTGCCCTCCAGCTCTGTGTAGACAGAACTGGCCCAGCTACTGCTTTCCCTGCAAGTCAACCTGCTTCAGTGTGAACAGTATTGTTTTCTGTCTTTTCTTACCCTCTCTCTCCCTGATGTGTTTTCAGGTAACATGGGCTCTATCAAAGGCAAATCCAAAGAAATCAGGCTGCAACTCTCCCTTGCCTCACTCTTCTAAATCTGTGTCCTTGTACCTGTTTCAACACTGGAATCTTACATGAAAGAAAGTCACGTCCATGGTCACTGGTAAGCATCCCAGTGAATCACCATCTCCATGTGTTGTCTTCTCGTGTGCACCCATGCAAATAGCCACAGAGACCACTGGGTGTGCCACTGAGCTCTCCCTGCAGGAGGAACTACTGTGAGAAATGTAAGTGGTTGGCAGTGTTCTTCTGTTGCCCCTCCGAGTCTGCTGTAGTCTTCACACCAAAGTCGTGCAATGGGTTACTGACCTGGGCAATTTCTGCTCTACACACGACTCCTCTGATGGTCAGTTTTTGCTAAAGATCTTTCCATTGGCTTGGCCAAGACTCTCAGAACAGCTCTTCAGTTTGAGGCCACTTCTACTAAGTAATCCTTATTTCCCTCTCTCTTTTTACAAATGTCAGACTTATATCACATTCTGAAGGGCCTCCTTGCCTATTCCTGCTCCTTTATTCTTTTGCCCTCCACAGGCATTTCCCTTCATATGCCTCTTAACACATCTAATTCTATTTTGGTGTTTCTCAGACACCTGAAACCGACATGATGTGTATAATTCAAAAGTCACAATTGGTACCTCAAGATTGGGGTAAATGTTCTTTCTGTTTCATATTTAACAAGAATATCTGGTTTCATATTCAGATATGCCACTCAGAATAGAGTGGAATAACGTCATAAAGACCTGACATCAAATTCTTTGTCCCTTGTGTATGTGTGACCTTGGGAAATACAATGAATCTCTGAACATCAAAATAATTCTCAAAATGGGGATGAAAGTAAAAGGGTTATCTTTGTCATTCTAAGTCAGCAATAAATTGGGAGAAAGATTAGGAAATATGGGGGTGTTAGGAAATAGGAGGAAGTACCTGGGATACAAGTAGATGTCAAATGAATATTAGTTCTCACCTAAGGTTTATCACCAAATCAGAGGATGTGCTGAATAAAATTTTAAAAAGTGAAATGGGTAGATGCTCTCTGTAGCACTTTCTAGCTGCATGGTCTTAGGTAAGTTATTTAACTTTTCCGTGCCTCCATTTGTTATCTGTAAATGGGTATAAGAAGAGTACCTAAGTCCTAGAACTGTTTTGAGGATTAGGTGAATTTACATGTGGAAGCACTCAGAGCAGTGTGTGGCACCTGGTAAGCAGACATTAGCATTTGCTACTGTACTTTGCAGGTGTTTTGGTTCTTCCTTCTCTTCCTTAGGGCCCCATATTTTACCCTGTTCCAGTTTCCCCAAAAAAACTGTACCCTGTAACAATGATCTGAGTTATATGCCAATAACCACCCCCAGAAACTCACATATCAACACACACATTTTTTAACATTTGGGTCCTGTGGATTGTTGATGATCATTCTCATTATCAAGGTCAGGAAGAAATAAAAAGGTACTTTGGATGCAGTTGAATTACTATTGCTCCAGGGTATCTTTTCTCAGACTTTTTGTTTCATAATAAGTGCTAGATGTCAGCTTATTTTCTTGTGATTTTCCTCCTTCTCTGCAAATTAGAAGCACACTATCCTGCTAATTAAGGAAACTGGTTAGCTTGGTTTCAGTCAGTTGAGGATTTTATTCAACAGTGTTTTCACACATTTGGTTCTAGGTAAAATAGGCTCACCCCCTAACATTTACAGACAATGTTAACATGTATGCAGTCTCTTTAGCCACAATTGTCATCCTTAAGAGGCAGGGATTTTTTATTTTCATCCCATGGATAATGAAGTAGATGCAGTGACTAACCTTGCACAAGTAGGAAGAGGCAGAGCAGGGGTGAAATCCTCAGTGATTAAAGCCTTGCTCTATCGAGCCATCCTTGGATTCAAATTCCATTTTCAATGCTTCTCCACTGTGTGACTCTGAGCAAGTTCCTTAACGTCTCTGACCCTGTCAAACAATGCCTCCTTCAAATGGTTGACATTGCAGGGGCACAGTTCTCTCGGGAACTAAGTATAATAAACTAGACCTTTTTTTTTTATCTCCTATGGACTAACCTCTTCTAGGGGACAGTCCATATTTTAGACTTTGGCATTTTCCCTCACCAAAGTCTCCAGTCAGAGCCAATCAATCACTTTCTGGGAAGTCATAAAAGTAGAAATGAGAAAGAATGATTAGGTATTTTATCACAAATGCATGTCACTCCAGTGTAAGTAAGGATGCCTCTTAGATATGCTTTATTTTCACCTAGAAAGTGGAGGGAAAACCCCAGTGGAACAGCTTGTCCAGGAGCACAAATGCAGGGTGGGGTGGGCATGGGTAAGCAAGGCTCCATCACCAAATCATGGTATTTCTTGAGTGCAGTGACTGCAGAGCCCAGTGCCCTTCCCGTTAGGTAGAAAAAACAAAGACCCAACAGGGATCATGACTTAGAAGGGTTCTTCCCTGAAAAGAAATGTGCACCTTGTTAAAATGCAGGTTCCTATTCAGAGTCTGTTTCTAACAAGCTCCCAGGTGATGCTGATGTGGCTTATCTATGGACCCCACTTTAACAGCATAGATTAAACCAAAAGTTCAACTCCCAGCTTTTTTACTCATTGGGTTTATGACTTGGGATAACTTATCTAATTAGTGTTCTTCAAGTTTCCCAACCATAAAAATGGAATAGTAGAAATACCTACTTCAAAATATTAGTGAACATAACAGACTTAAAAGTGTGCCTGGCACATAGTAAGAGTTCAACTAAGCATCAGCTGTAATTATTGATGTTATTACTAGTAAAGTCAGAGTATGGCCTTTGTGAACCAATATCAGGGTGAAGTGTTGGTCACTGGGGACAAAGTTAAATAACTTGAGTTTGATCTGAATTTCTTTAAAAACTAACTAGAAGGTTGTGCTTGATTTAGTTACAACATTCGTAGATTAAGTTACTTTCTTCAACTTCAGGGAGGTATATTAGTGTGCCAAGGCTGCCATAACAAAATAGTACAGGCACGGGAGGAGGGGCTAGGCTTTAACAACAGAAATGTGTTTTCTCACAGTTCTGGAAGGTTAACGTCCATGATCAAAGGGCAGGAAAATTCGTTGTCTGGTGGGAGGCAACTTCCTGGCTTGTAGACCGCCACCTTCCCGCTAGGTCCTCACGTAGCCTTTCCTTGGTGCCTTGAGAAGACACAAGAGCTCTTTAGTGCCTTTTCTGCTTCTTATAAGGACAACAATCCTACCAGATTAGGATCCACCTTGATGACCTCATTGAACCTTAATTACCCCCTTAAAGCCGCATCTCCAAATACAGTCATATTGGGGGTTAGGACCTCCACAAGTGAAATTTGGGGGGACACAACATAGTACATAGCAAATGGAAATAAAAATTATTCCATTTTCAGTTTTTGTGGTGATCAAATGTACAATGTGTATGTAGGCTGACACAGTCACCTTTTTCTCTCTCCCATCACTCACTGACAATGATGATTCTTACATCTCTAGTCTACCGATATTGTACCCACTAGCAGAGGTACACAGAGAAGAATATACTACACAACTCTTCCCTAAAATCCTTACCCCTCTACATCAAAGGCAGAGGAGGATAAAGCTTTTGAAAATGTTCATTCCAGTTCTACAGTTTTTGTGGGAAAGTAACGTGGCATACCTTCTTTGGAGGGTCAGATGTTGAAGTCTATCAAGATTAAAAATGCAAAAACCAATTTTCCCAATTATTCTACTTCTAGGAATTACCGTAGTTTCACAGGTATACAAAAGGTGAGGCTATGAAGTGCTTCAATGCCTTCTTTTATTATTTTATTTTTCAAATCAACATACAGTAAAATTGACTTTGTTCCATTCTTTAAGTTTTAACACATTGATAGATTCATGTAATCGCCATCACAGTTAGGACGCTAATACCGAAAAGTAAAATAGAAAAAAAAACTGAATAAAAATAAAAGGATATCAACCAAAAAAAAATGGCTAACAAGACCATGGTACATACATGGCACCCAATATCAGACAACCATTAAAATATGAGATGCATATATGCATGATTCCATTTTATATATGTGTGTGTGTGTGTGTGTGTGTGTGTGTGTGTGTGTGTGTGAATGTGTGTTATTCTGGAAAAATACACAAGGAAATGAATGGGGTGACCACTTAAATATGAGAAAAAGTCTTTAAGTCCTTTTTTTCTGGTCTATTTTATTACTTGTTTCCATTTCTAAAAGAGAAGTTTAATTAAGAAAGAAAAATAGATTGATAAAAAATTTAAAGAATATACAATTTTAAAGCAAAGTGTGTGGAAGAAGGTATAATATGCAGTATGTAATATTTTTAATTAAACTTTTAATTTTGAGATTATCATAGATTCATATGCACTTGTTAAAAAAAACACATCTTGCAAAGTTATAGTTCAATATCACCACCAGTGTATTGACATTTATACAGTCACTATACAGAACCATTCCTTCATAAGCATCTTTGTGCTGCCTTTTTATAGCTATTGGTACCTCTCACTCTAGCTTCCCTCATCCCTGATCTCTTATGAACACATTTCTCTTTTTGTCATTTTAAGAATGTTATATAAATGGAATTATAGGTTGTGATCTTTTGAGATTAGCTTTTTTCAATCAGCACCATCCTCTAGAATTCATCAAAGTTGTTAGATTGATAGTCTGTTCTTTTTTATTGCTGAGTAGTATTCCACAGTATGGATATACTACCACTTGTTTAACCATTCACTTACAGGAGGACATCTGGGTTGTTTCCAATTTGGAGTTGTTAAAAATAAAGCATCTACAAACATGCATGTACAGGTTTTTGTGTGATCGTAAGTTTTTCTTTTCCTGGGATAAATGCCCACAAACTCACTTGTTGAGTTGTATGATAGTTGCGTGTTTAGTATTAAAAGAAATTGCAAAAATGTTTTCCAGAGTGGCTGTGCCACTTGACATTCTCACCAGCAATGTATGAATGATCCAATTGCTCCACATCTTTGACATCATTTGATGTTGTCACTATTATTTCTTGCTTTCTCCATTGAATAGGCATGTAGTGATATGTCACTGTGTTTCAATTTGCACTTTCTTAATGATGTCAAACATAGTTCCATGTGTTTATTTGCCATCTATACATCATCTTCAGTGAAATATCTTCATATCCTGTGCCCAATTTTTTAATTGGAATGTTTGCTTTCCTTCATTGTTGAGTTTTGAGAATTCATTATATTTTCTAGTCCGCAGTTCTTGGTGAGTTGTGTGATATACAAATACTTTTTCCCAAATTGTAGCTTGTGCTTCCTTTGTCAGCATGTGGGCTCTTACTGAGCAACTCTTTTTAATATTAACAAAGAATATTTTATCCATTTTTATTTGTTTGGATCATGCTTTTGATGTCAAGTCTGAAAACTCTTTGCTTAGTAATAGATGCCAAAGTTTCCTCATATATTTTTTCTAAAAGTTAGATAATTTTATGTTTTTACATAAATTTTTTACATACATAATTTACATTTAGTTCCATGGGATATTTTGGGTTCATTTTTGTATAAGGTGGGAGATTTGGGTCTAGGGTTTTTTTTTCTTTTTTCATCTATGGATACTCAATTGTTCCAGCAGCCTTGTTAAAAAGGCTTTATTTCCTTCATTGAATTGCTTTTCACCTTTGCCAAAAATCAGTTGTCTATTTCTAGGTTCCCTATTATCTTCTATTGATCTATGTATCTATCACTCTGCAAATCCACAGCCTTGATTATGGTAGCTAATAGGCCTTGGTATTGAATGGTGTGGTTGTTCCCACTTCATTCTTTGTCAAGACTTTTTAAGCTATTCAAAAGCTCGTGCATTTCTACATGATTTTTGGAGTATGTATTTGTCTACAATTATATTCACTCTACAGATGAATTTGGGGAGTAGTGACAGCTTTACTATGTATAGTTCCCCAATCCATGAACATGTATGTCTCTTTGTCTATGGACAAAGTGTTCTTTGATATCACTTAAGATTTGTGTGACTTCAGCATAGAGACTTTGTATGTGTTTTAAGTTTAAACTAACTATTCGATTTTCTTTGGAGTGCTTGTAAATGGTATTATATCCATAATTTCAGATTCTACATGTTCATCGTTAATACTAGAAATGTGACTGATTTTTGTGTATCCAGGGTTTTCAGTTAAATTAATCAGTGAAGGTATCTGGTTTAAAAGTATTCTCTCACTTTACAGATTTAGATTTCTTCTCTTTTCCAAAATAGGAAAACCTAAATACTCACCATATTGTCTTGAACTTGAATTTCATCCATTGTGAGGCAATTGGCACAAGGAAGGCAGTGTGGGAGAGTGAGAAGGGAATGAGCTCTGGAGTTCAAGAGACGTGGGTGTGAATTCTAGTCAGCCACCTACAAGCTCTGTGACCTGGAACAGAGTAAGTTCTCTAAGCCCTACTGCTATAATAATAATAAAACAACAACAGTAGTGAAGAGCTGTTTCAATAAAGTACTTAACATGAGACAGTCTTTGTGTCAAGAGCTTTATACTTACCTCATTTAAACCTTATAACCCCCTTATGAAGTAGGAAATGTAAGTCTGAAATGCTTTCCCTGCAATTTAAGCATTCTATAAACTCAGAAAGAAACTTTTTTTTAAATATAAGCTTGCTGCTAATTGGCATAAAAACCTGGTCTGAAGTTATATAAGGCCATTTATCATTTATCGTTACCCCACCTATCGTGAACAGCCGTATGTTTTTAATGTGGAAATATTAATGCTGTTGAACACAGGATGCTTTTTGTTACACATACACCAGCCTACTGTTATGTCACATGACCTATTTCACATATATCATATTAGCTTTCAAGCATCCACAAAAAATTGAAATCTGAAACATTTCTTGTCTGAAGATGATCAGATAAGGGATAGGTGACCAAAATCATTACCTTCATTTTGTGATTCAGGGAACAGACACAGCATGATGGGTCCCTTGTCCAATCAGACGCACACATCTTTTAGGTCATAGGGAAAACTGTGAGTCCAGGCAGCCTGACCTCAGAGCTCACAGACAAAGTCACCTCACTCAGCATCCTTGAGCTACAGGAGCTTCACGAAAAGGCCTGGGATGAGCCCATGGGAAGTATCTTGAAGAAACATTTAACTCTACCTGGCAATATGCAGGGTCTGCCTTCATGGATTGGGAGGTGTATAATGCGGGCAAAGAAGGCAGCTACTTGTCCCTGTCAGCAGAGACCTGGACACCTGTCATGATGGATACTTTCCCATGTTTCCAGAGACCACTCACGGCAGGTGTAGTATGACGTCCCTTCATTGTCTGCAGCCTGAGGCTTTCCCCAAGGTGTAACTGAGTGACCCCTGTGACAAATGCACCTTTCTGTTTGATGATGTTTATTCACTGCCAATTGTTTTCCAACTCTGGTTGACTAAATATCACATTACCAGTTAGCATCTCCCTTCCAATTATTCATTCTTTATGGCAACTGAACATGGTCTGTTCACCCATTGTCCCCAACCCTGACAGAAGTAATACAAAGCCTTATCATTTAACTTGGATTTAATTGCTTTCGAATGGGTCTGATTATAAAAACACTCCCAGCTCATTATTTCCCATGGCTAAGATGAATGATGTGTCACAGTACCACCAACAAAGCTGGAAGGGGTCAGCGCTCATGTGACACCGATGTCACATTGACCACAGAGCTGCAGGTGTCTAGACTCAGAGCAGTGAAAAGGCAGTGACAGAAGCCCTGAAGGCTGGAAGAAATTTTTAAAACATATAAGGAAAAGATTTGGAAGTAAGGAATAGGGCAGTTGGAAGAAACCTTAATGATTATTCAACTTTCTGATCTTACTAATGTAGAAACTGAGACCTGGAGAGGAAAGAGACATACCCAAGGTCATACGGCCAGTTTCTAGAAGAATTACTTGGGCAGTGACTCAAGCCACAAATCATGAAGTCATCCAAGATTCATCTTTACAAAGGCATATTGCATACCTTTGCCAAATCCATTTTCTTTAAGCTTCCATGGAAATAGCTCACCACTTCATCAATGCTCATCTCAATTTCCTTTAACTACAGGGACTTAGAACAAATCAGGGTCCATAATGCATGCTCATCTGGAACATACCTTACAAAGTTCTTCTTATTAAAACTGCTGCTTCCTTCTTTTTTATGCAGTGTTCTTTTCCTCTAACTAGTTAGCTTTCAGGGGAAAAACTGTGACACAAAGGCACCCACTATGATTATCTATGTAATGGTATATGTGTATGTGTGACTGCTTTTATCTTCTGGTTGAGTGGCTTTGAATGAGCAGAAGATGAAAAACAGTTTATTTGCTATTTATTATGATGCCCAGCACATGTTTTGCCCTCAGTACATATATGTTGAATTTAATAAGTCATTAACTTATAAGTAAATGTCTTGTAGGGTTCAGGTTGTAAAGAAAAAAAAGTAACATAGCTTCATAAAGACACTTTTTCCAGGGCAAATTATTCTTTGACCAAAAAGATGAAGGGAGTGGGAGGAGGACTGAGAGAAACAGAAGCTTGTTTACCAACCAGCCTAGAGATTGATTTCTTTAGAATTCTATCACTCAGACAGTAAATATTTACTGAGGTTATATTACTGCCCCCAATTATCCTACCTCACCCGACTTCTTCGGAGGATTACACCTCTGTTATCCTTGCTACCTGGCTTGTGGCGTCCACCCTCACCGCGGAAGGGGGTTGTATCCCTGACCTCCTGGTCTTGAACCTGGCCTTGTGACCTCCTTTGGACATTGGATGGGAGCGAATGGAACGTTTATTAGTCTGACCTGAAGGTAGTTTAATTTTTCCTTAGGCTCTTGTTGTTTCCTTCCTCCAGGGCAGTGATGTTCTCCAAACGGGCCCCCAAATGAAAAGATAATGAAGAAGAGTAATAGCAGCCACCATGCAGTTGTTGGCATATAATCCGAGTGAGAAAGGAAGGCTCGTTGTTAAAAGTCCCTGGGATTATGGATTGTATATTACTTGGCAAAGATGACTACTACATGTATGAAATTTAAACTGTTTCGTTCAACAATGGTCACAAATGATCTGTTTCAAAAGCAAAAAAGTGTTATCTAAGGAGCACTTCTTTGTTTGAAGGAGTTAAAATTCAGTCCTTATTTATCCTGGATAGTCCTATAATACAATGTTTTTCCTGTATCATTTTTCTGTAAGCTGTCCATTCCATTAAGTCATATCATCATGTGTCAACTACCTTTCAGGCATCTTTATTAATTCTAACATTTAAATATGTTTTTCTCTTTATAAAAATATACAAACTTACTACAGGGAAATTATATATACTATGGAAAATGCATCAGTGGGTATATTAATTTAGAAAGATTTGATGTGACACCAATATTCAGTCTTTCTTTTCAACAGTTTAGTTTCTTATGGCATTTACTCATGCTATTTTTCCTCTTTGGAAATACCTTCATGGAAGTCCTGAACATTTTTTATTAAATGTATTACTACATCTTTCTTTAAATCAATGTTAGTGTTATGAGAATGGGCTTTACTCATAAAATTTTCTATCCACTTATATAGGATATGTGGTATAGGGAACAACTGGGTATTTCTTCTTTATAAAGCCACTGCCTCTAATGGTTCGTTGTCTCTAATAGTTTTCAGGTGGTTCTTGAGTTTTCACATTTCATTACCTATAAAAGAGAGTAATAACTTTGTATCATGCTTTCAAATAGGTATGACTACGTGTATCTTGTGTCTTTGGCAGAATATTCGCAGGGATATTTTGCCCAAAAGTGATAACCTAGCTTTCTTTTCTTTTTTTCTGATTTTTGGTAAGAATATTAAAATAAGACTATTTTTATCAAATTACAAAATATTCTTTTATTCTTAAATAATTATATACTTATTTGTTTCATTAGGAATAGCTGTTGAATTTTCCCAATTGTTTTTTTGATATCTGTTAAAATAATCACATTTGTATTTTGTGTAAGGAACACAGAACTATTTGCATCAAATAATTCAACATGCTGTCATGCCGAAGTATTTGAAACATTCACTTAAAACCCCTTAGAATTAGCTGGTTGGAGCACAAGCGCAAGGTGAGCAAACAGACCCAGGGGTATTAACAGCTCTCTTCCTCCAGTTCACCAGCCCCTCCTCATCCTCACCACGGGGCTGAAGCAGGTGTTTTCCTCATCCCGGTTCCTGTTGTGTCTACCGCCAGATCTTACCTAATCTGAGCTGTTTTCCTCATTTATCTCATCTGCTGCCTCATGAGAATAATTATATTCACTTGAATAATACCTTCTTTCCCTAGAATCAAGAACTGGTTTTCCCTCCATTACGGCAATCTTTTCCCCCATGCATGTAACATCTTTCTTGTCTACCCTCCACCGTCAGTTAGCCCCTAGCCCATGACCTTCCTTTTTCCTTTCTTCAGGAAGTATTGCAGTTATTTGTTTTGTTTTGTTTTCTTTTCTTTTTATTGAAGTATAGTTTATTATAATATTATACTGGTTTCAAGTATAAAACATTTTATAAGTCAGCTTGACTGGGTCATGTGGTGTCCAGGTATTTGATGAACACTAACATTGTTTCTGAGTATGTCTGTGAGGATGTTTCCAGATGAGATTAACTTCTGAATCAGTAGTCTGAGAGAAGCAAGTTGCCCTCCATTACGTGAGTAGACGTCATCCTAATCTGTTAGCCCATACAAACAAGCGGAGAATGGAAATTTTGCTCTGTGCCTGACTACCTGAGCTGGACAAGGGTCTTGTTCATCGCCTGTCCTCGGACTAGGACACACCATCCATTCTCCTGTTCCCAGGCCTCTGGACTCAGACTGGAACTATGCTACTGCCTCCCTGGGTCACCAGCTTGTGACTTCTCAGGCTCTCTATATCTTCCTATAATAACTCCTTTGGTTCTGTTTCTCTGGAGAACCATGTCTAACCATGACCATGATTTGGGGATCATCAGAATATTGGTATTATTGAAAGCTACAGCAATGGATGGTTTAACTGAGGGTGTGTGTAGAGATGATGAAGACGTCCGAGGGTGGAGTCCTGCAGCATCGAAAGTCTAGGAGTCAGAGAGATAGAGGATACATCATCTGGTAAGTGAATCTAAAGCAAATGGGACCTGGAGGCCAAAGGCAGCGAATGTTTTAAATAGACAATGGGGCCATGGAGGCGTTCTCAGAAGGAGCACCATGGAGAATCCCCTTCAACAATTTTAATATTGAAGTGTGTTTCTTTCCTTTATTGTTGTTAAATTGTTTAGCTTTGAACATAGTCAAGCAAATAAAATCATTCATCAAGTCATTCACAAGCCACATTTTTAAAAGTTCAAGTGAAGCAATTAAAATCATGTTCCCAGGGAAGCTGGGAAGGTCACTGGGTTGTAGTTCCAGGTTTGGACAAGCCAGGTGTCCTCTTGTGCACACAGCCTTTCACTTCTGGGTTCACAGTTCGGATTGTTTTTCATCCAAAGAATGAAGAATTTGGTGTAAATCGTATCGGAGCTCTTAGCTAGTAGCATAATGACTGGTCTACGAGAATACGTGCTTAATAACCATTGAATAAATGACTAGAGCAATGGACAAACACTCTTTCCAACTCCAAGATTTTATAATTGGCATCCAGCTCCCTTTCCCTTTAAGGAATATGGGCAGAACGGAGTTGAAATGGCATCAACACTTTGCAGCTCTTTTCTCTTTATTCCTAGTGGCTTGCCTGTAGAGATGCTTAATTATTTATACTGCCTTTAGGAAGTGCCACAGGGCTCTTATGCTTTGGATGCCATTTCTCATATTATTAGTCTCAGAGCTGTTTCTTATTTCCTCCAGCACAATGAAGCTGGTGAAGTAAGGAACCGCATTTCCCTTTTCGGAAGCCCTTGAAGTGCTCAGCTCAGCCGCAGTCAGACTCCTTGAGCGTCTAATGAGGACTATGGGAGACCTGATTCCCTTTGTTGTTCTTGATGCCCTTGACCTCAGATAATCAGATAAGGAGCAGAACAAGAGCACCAGTGGGCTATTTCAAAGGTTTCTCTACATCACTTTTCTGTTCCTGTGCAATCCCAGCATACCTATGGTTTTTTTTGTTGTTGTTGTTAGCCTTTTCTTAAAACAGGCTATGCTGGAGCATTCTCTTTCTCTGCTGCAAAAAAAATATCTGAAAATGCTGGATATTTGCCTGCTAGATAGGGCTAAGATTCTTTGTTTTTTGTAACTTTTTTCTTTTTCTTCAATCTTTCAGTTTTTTCTCTTTCTTTTTTTCTTTGGATAAGAATGATAATTTATGGGATATTCTAAGGCTGCCAGATTGATCAACAAATGTTTATTGCACGGCCCAGTGCTATGCAGTGCTTACAAAGGTTAGAAGCCCAAATTTTCTGTCATGGAGATGAATGAACTCCAGTTTAAAAGGAAATGTCAACATATCTGGTCTTCAGGTTTAGTAATCATGATATGGAAATAAATTTAATTTACCCAAATATAGTAAGAACCTGCTATGTGCAAAATTCTGCATTGGTACTAGTAGCAAATGGTCGATACTCCCTGGTTTCATGGTTTTGTGTGAGAGGTTTACATATAAGTATTATTTTCGCAAAGCTGACAGATACCAATGTAGATAGGCTAAAACAAAACAAATACACAAACGAAAATGTGGATAATGAGGGTGAAAATATTTTACTACAGTTGGATCTTGAATTAGGATATGAAGCAGGGCAGAGCTTCAACAGGTAGATATGAGTCGTGAACATTCCAGGAATAGAGCAGCTTGGGGATAAAAATCCTAGCACACTCGGCATAAAAGGAAAAGTTTTGAAAAGGCAAAGTATAACTTACTTAACCAGCATACATAGGATTTCTCTGTATTATTTCTTTCATCTGCACATAAGTCAACAATTTTCTCAAAATAAAGAAGATGTGGTATATATACACAATGGAATATTATTCAGCCATAAGAAGAAAGCAAATTCTACCATTTGCGACAACATGGATGGAGCTAGAGGGTATTATGCTCAGTGAAATAAGCCAAACAGAGAAAGACAAGTACCAAATGATTTCACTCATATGTGGAGTATAATTACAAAGAAAAAACTGAAGGAAGAAAACAGCAGCAGACTCACAGAACCCAAGAACAGACTAACAATTACCAAAGGGAAAGGGACTGAGGAAGATGGGTGGGAAGGGAGGGATAAGGGGGAAAAAGGGCTATTACAATTAGCACACATAATGTAGCGGGGGTGGGGGTGGGGTAGGGGGATACAGGGAAGGCAGTATAACACCAAGAAGACAAGTAGTGATTCTATAACATCCTTCTATGCTGATGGACAGTGATTGCAATGGGGGGTATGTGGTGGGGACTTGATAATAGGGGGAGTCTTGTAACCATAATGTTGCTCATGTAATTGTATATTAATAATAGCAAATATATATATATAAAAAATTTTTAATTGCAAAGAAAATGAGAGGGGAATGTTGTCACACAGTTGCAAAGTAAGAATGGCCACTATGCAAGGGAGGAGGTGGTCCTTCCACCACATCAACCACTGAGCCAGAACAGTGACTGGGCCCAACTCTAAGGCAACTCTGGACCCTCAGCTGACATGATCACAACCAGGCCAGTGCTCAGTGAAAGGAGCGGCTGCTGATCTTTTATGAGTCAGTGGTCTGCATGAACCAATACCATCTCTCATTCTTCAGCTGTGGGGACAGCATCTCATATTTTGGGGTGGCAGGCAATGAAACCTTGTCCTCCAGTTATTGAGGGTTGTGTGTTCAAGCTGGCCTGGCAGTTCCCTGGGCTACCTGTGTAGATGCTTGCCTTGGCCCTCTCAGCAGATGCAGCATCCCCCCAGTAGCCTCCATCAGAACATTTGAAGCAACAGGGCACCTTTTTATTTTCTTTCTCTTTTTCAGAGTCAGAGATTGTAGGAAGTATTTTTCAGGTTACTGATTGCACAGAGATAACACAACAGAAATTTCAGTGACCGCACATGAGGAATATATATTTTTCAAAAATAGTTTGGAAAAGTCACACACCTAAATTTAGAGCTAAAACTATAATACTCATAGAAGAAAATATGGGGGAAAAAAAAACTTCATGACCTTAGATTTGACAATGGTCTCTTACTATGACACCAAAACCATAGGCAATTAAAACAAATTGGATTTCATCAAAAAAAATTTTTAAAAGCTTTTGATCATGAAAGGACACTATCAAGGCAGTGAAAAGACAATTTACAGAGTGGGAGAAAATAGTAAATCTTAAATCTGATAAGAGATTTATATCCAGAATAAATAAAGAACTCCTACAACTCAATAACAAAAAGGTAAACAACCAATTTAAAATGTGGGCAAAGGACTTGAATACACTTTTCTCCAAAGAAGATACAGAAATGGCCAATAAATTCATGAAAAGATGTCCAACATCATTAGATTTAGGAAATGCAAATCGAAACTGCAATGAGATACCCCTTCACTTTCACAGGATAGCTATGATCAAAACAAAACAAAAACACACACAAGCACCCAACACACAGATAATAACAAATGTTGTCTAGGATGTAGAGAAAACAGAACCTTTGTGAATTGCTGGTGAGAAAATGAAATGTTGTAACCACTATGGAAAATAGTTTGGTAATTACTGAAGATGTTGAACGCAAAATCACCATTTGATTCAGCAATTCTACTTTTAGATATATACCCAAAAGAATTAAGCACAGGTACTCAGCCAGATACTTGAATACCAGTGTGCATAGCAGCATTATTCATAATAGCCAAAAGATGGAAACAACCCGAATGTCCATCAACAAATGAATGGATAATCGAAACACGGTATATATATACCTATCAACAAATATTATTCAGTTAATAAAGGAATGAAGTTCCACTACATACTACAATATGGATGAATCTTGAAAATATTATGCTAAATGAAAGAAGCCAGACACAGAAGGCCAAATATTGTATGATTACACTTATATGAGGTATCTAGAACAGGGAAATTCTAGAAACAAGAAGTAGAAAAGATATTATCAAGGCTAAGCGAGGAGAGATAGGGAGTTATTATTTAATAGATACAGAGTTTCTATGTATAATAGTGGAAAATTCTGGAAATCATTGTAAACATTGTACATGTACTTAATGCACTGTGAATATACTTAATGCCACTGAATTTTACAGTTAGAATGGCAAATTTGTATACTATGTATATTTTACCTTATTTTTTTACATTATAAAAATACTTATATTTCTGATGTTCTCATTATATTTTACAATAAGAAAAAATAGTACAATTCCCATTAGAAAAATTAGAATGAAGCAAAATTAAGTTATATAAATAAATGATGTTTACAAAACCACATTCATGGGTAAGTATGTTGTTTGTTTCTTCTTTAATTGGCTGGGCTTGCTCATTCATCTGTGGTCATCTGGCATGTCTGGATGTAGCTGGCCATCAGCTGGGGCACTCAGGGCACTGGGCCCTGTGTTTCTCATGTATTCCCATGTAACCATCACCAGAAGGTTAGCCCAGACTTGTCAGGGTTCCAAGGAAGGGAGTGGAAACTGGCAAGGCCTCTGGGTGTGTAGGCTTAGAGCCAACATAGTCACTTCCAACATATTCCATTGGCTAAATCAAATCATAAAAACCTGTGGGGAAACAGACTTCACCTTTTTATAACAGGAGTTTCAAAGTTGGCCTTGCAGGAATATAGAGAAGGGTGGAGCTATATGGCCATTTTTTGCAACCTATCAGTATATACATGCCCCACAATAAGGGACTGAACAAATGAATGATCCAAATGTTGAAATAATAAATAGCTATTGCAGTTTTAAAGAATATTTAATGAAATGAGGGAAAATACCATATGTAAAATTAAATACTATGCAAAATATTAATATATATGCAAATAAATGGTCTGATGCATATATGTATGAGTACACATATTCTCCATATTTTCTAAACTTATATTTCTAAATATTTAATTCATATATTCCTGTGACAATTAGGTTAAAATTAACTTTCCCAAATTCTGTATTTTTGTAATGTGCTTAGATTTTTTTTTTAATTCATACATTCCTGAACTTATTTAAACTTGGGAGCTAGTTTATAAAGATCAAAACTTTTAATATGGCCTTTGTTTTATCTTTCACATGATTGATGATAAAATATTAGTAATCCAGGATTAATTGAGATCCTACTATACCAGCATTGTTCAAAAGACATTAATAGGTATTTTTAACATTCTACAATCCATCCTTATCTCAACCTTTATCTTTTAATCTTGATATTCTCTGCTAGAACAAGAAGCTTGAATAACTAGGACAAGAAATCAGAACCAATGTACTTTCTTGAATTTGATTGACAGTAAGAGAAGAAAAACATGACATTCCCCCTTAAGTTCATTGGTTAGCCTTCACTCTTCGTTAAAGTTCACTTCCCAAATCATGCTTTACTTCATTCATTCCATTACGTTCACTGAACCGTTTGCACAGTCCCTATTTTTGAAGAGTTGGGAATCCAGTGGGAAGACAAGTAGAGGAGCTATCGTAATTTTTATTGTAGTGTCTGCTTATTTGCTGTGAGAGAGGGCAGTAGATAGTGCTGTAGGAAACCCTCTGACTCAGACATATCTTTGATTTTGTAGGAGAGGGAGGTGGAGGAGGAAATTTAAGAAAACTGACCTTTGCATTTATTCTTTCACCTAATATTTATGGTTTCCCTACTTTGTAAAATATGACCATGCTGTGTAGGGTACTTGGAGTACATCAGTGAACAAAGTTCCGTCCCTTATTCTAGGCACATTCTAAGTGAGGAAACACTGAACAAGTAAATATAAGGCATCGGGTAGTAATAAGGGCTATGAGGAAAAATGAGGGGGGGAAAGGACTAAGAGAAGACATGGGAAGTATTACAGAGAGACAGCACACGGGATGGCCCCAGGGACATCCTTCTGCCCACTTCCCTCCTTCCTTCATTGCTTTGAAGATGCAGGCTTCCCTTCCCACCTTCAGCCCCATTAGGTGTCTGGAGCTAGGGTGATCATATTACTCTTCTTCCCTTGGAACTAAAGTCAATTCCGCCAACATAGTCTTTCTCAGTCACACTTGCCCACTCACCATAAGCCCAGGGTTTCAATTTAAATGTCTACATGGACCAGGGGGATAACAAATAAGCGAACTGGTTCGAGTAAAAGACATTAGAGGCATTGAGGGACTGAAGTGTGCTGGATATTATCTATTCCAAATAAACAAATTCAAGTATAGTTATTCATAAGTTACTCCTTTCTGGGACAACAGTTTTTGATCCCTTCTATAAGAAGTCTTTGACTCTAAGCGACTTAATTGAGATGTGTGTTATGTTGCCAAGAATGAATGAAACCTTTAGAGGGCCAGATACAAATTACATTTGCCGGACCTAGCTGAATCATGTTTTTGTTATGCAAATGAGAATTTGAGAGATTAATAGTTTGTGGAAAGAGAATTAATCTCCCTTCTGATACAAGGCAGGGAACATCTTATGCCTCAGCTTCCCCCTCTCCCTCCATTTCTCTTTGGGGAAACCATTCTTCCCCATGACTGTGAGGTCCCCTCACCTTAACCTCAACCCTACAACCCCTGCCCCCAGCCCAGGAGTGGGCACAGGACCCAAGGCAAGGCTAACGTGGTGAATGAAATATACATAACCTAATATTAACCATTTTAACCATTTCTAAGTGTACAGCTTAGCGGTATTAAGTACATTCAAAAGCTGTGTAACCATCGCCATCATCTATACCCAAACTTTTCACCATCCCAAACTGAAACTCTGTGCTCATTAAACTGCCTACATTCCTCCCTTATCCAAGCCCCTGTTAACCTCTGTGCTACTCTGTCTCTACAGTTTGCCTACTAGGTATCTCATATAAGTAGAGTCAAACCGTATTTGTTCTTTTGTGTCTGGCTTATTTTACTTAGCGTGTTTTCAAGGTTCATCCATATTATAGCCCATGTCAAAATTTCATTCATTTTTATGGATGTATATATATACCACAGTTTATTCATTTGTTGATGGTCGCTTGGATTTTTCTACCTTTGGCTTTTGTGATAATGGTGCTGTGAACATTGGTATATAGATATCTGTTTGAGTCCCTGCTCTCAATTATTTTGGAAAAAAATATATATATATGTACTTAATACTCAACTGTACACTTACAAATATATGTACAGAGAGAGACAGAGGGAGGGAGAGAGAGAGAAGAGAGTTGGTTCCTACAGTAGTTGTCTGTTTAACGTTTAATGGACCAAACTATTTTCCGCAGTGACTGCTCCATTTTACGTACCTGTCAGCAACACATCAGGATACCAATTTCTCACAGCCTTGCCAACACTTATTTCGAGGTTTTTTTGTTTTGTTTTTGTTTTTGTTTTTTTATATTAGCCATGCTAGCAGATGCGAAGCAAAGTGGTATCGTGTTTTGATTTCACTTCCCTGTGACTAAGGACATTAAGCATATTTTCATGGTTGTACTATTTGTCTGTCTTCTCTGGAAAAATGTCTGTTCAAGTCCTTTGCCCACTTTTGAATTGGATTTTTTGGGGGGTTTATCAATCTCTTATCAAATACATGATTTACAAATACTTTCTCTTTCGGTAAATTGCCTTTTTCTTGTCTTGATAGTGTTCTTTGATGCATAAAGTTTCTATTTTGATGACGTATAGTTTATCTATCTTTTTATTTCGTTGCCTGTGATTTTGGTGTTATATCTATGAAATCATTGCCAAATTCAATGGCATGGGATTTTGTGGATGTTGTCTTCTAAGATCTTTATAGCTTTAACACTTAAATTTAGGGTTTTGATCATTTTGGGTTAATATTTGTGTAAATGTTAGGCAAGGATCCAACTGCATTCTTTTGCATATGGATGTCTAGTTGTTCAACCACCCCTGTGGTCTTGGTAGTGTTTTCAAAAATCAGTTGACCATCGATGGGAGAGAGTTTATTTCTAGGTCTCTTTTCTATTCCACTGGTCTATTTGGCTTTCCTTATGCCAGTATCACACTGTTTTAATTACTATAACTTTACAGTAAGGTTGAATCCTCCAACTTTATTCTTCTTTTCCAAGATTGATTTGGCTATGCAGGGCCCCTTACAATTCCATGCAAATGTAAGAATCAGTTGTCCACATCTGAAAAGAAAAAAAAAAGCTGCTAGAACTTTGAAAGGAATTGTGTCAAATCTTAAGGTTTGTTTGGGTAATATTGATATCTTAACAACACTAAGTCTTCCCATCCATGACACATGGTGTCTTTCTATTTATTTAGGTCTCCCTTAATTCCTTTCAGCAACATTTTGTAGTTTCCCATGCACAAGCCTTCTACCTCTTTATTTAGACTTATTCCTAATATTTAATTCTTTTAGGTGCTATTGTAAATGGAATTACTTTCTTAATTCCCCTTTGGGATTGTTCTTGGGTGGCGTACAGTAAGCTGATATTTTTGTGTTGATCTTGTACATGGCAACTTCACCAAATGTATTAATTCTGGTAACTTTCTTGTGGGTTCTTTGGGATTTTCTTTATATAAAATCATGTCATCTGTGAAAAGTACAATTTAACTTTCTCCTTTCTAATTCAGATGACTTTTCTCTCGAAGTTTGGAATCCTAAACTGGGAAACTGAAATTAACTGGAACGGAGTCACCCCAGAAGCTCCTGCTTCCTCCTGAGAGATGGGTCCTGCTGCTCAGGTTCCCAGGAGTGACTTCAGGTCACGTGCTTCCAGAAACTGGGTTTTGCACTGTTTTCTTTTTGGTTCTGTGATCATTTTAAACAGAATTTGTATCTGTTACTCACAACCCAGGAACCCTAATTGGAGTGATACCCCATTCTTACTTCTTTCAAACAAACAGAATTCTTTTAAGGAAAGACATAAAGAGGGGAAATGTGGCTTAAAATAGGATATCATTATCATCCTATCCAATTCTCCTCATTAAGAGTTCTTGAGTTTAGACTGTATCAGAATTTCCCTTTTAAATTATTTTAAATGCACATTACTGAACTGTACCACCAGAGATTTTAATTATTACTTTTTAGCAAATACCCCAGGTGATTATCAAGAGTATGAGTATGAGCCATGGACTATTCTCTGAGAACCAATCAATGTTTTGCATGATTAACCTCTACAATACATTTGCCAAATAATGAGCTGGTTTATGGCTGAAACTTCCAGGAATGCTAAACTCTTTATCCCACGTGGTGAATCCATTTTTTGGGAACTCTTTTTTAAAAAAATAATAAAAGGTCTCCATATTTTGACTACCAATATACCCTGGGTAAATTGAATCACCGAGTCATAAGATTTTACAGTTATAGAATTATAGTGGATTTGTCATTCCTGTGCACTTAAAAGGAACAATTTTAAACAATTAAATGAGTCTAATAAGATGTCTATCTTCACATAAATGTTTTCCTCTGTAAAACACATTTCCTTTGTTCTAAATAATTTAATTTCACATAAGCATTTGTATATGTATCTCAAATTATCTCATTTCTGTGGTTCAAAAGAAAAAAAGGTGACTTGGGGGTTACTGGGCAGAACCCTAAATCCCAAAATAGCAATCCTCTAGTTCCCCTCAGATGTTTATTTCCTTTAGGTCTTAACAACTTTTCCATCTTGAAGAGTGAAATAATGCACACCCTCAGTGAGGTGGTAAGCTTTACCAGCTAATGACTTGGATACCAGTGGCCCCAGGAGAGGGGTGCTGAGAGGGAAATGAAAGTGCCATAACCATGACAGCTGTGTCAGATTGTTTTAACATTTCTTAATTTCCCCTTATTCCTGATTTTCACTCCTCCACCTGCTTCTCCACAGTGAGTGGTATTTAAAGAACCATGTGCTACTGGAGTAAGAGTTTCTATAGGATAAATATCGGATAATTTGCTTATGAGATCCCTGAGGGTTATTAGCATTAAGGTGAATAAAATCCTAAACTTGATGAAATTATTACACTGCGTAGAACTGTTGGTATCAGCTAGTGTTTGAATGAGTTTCTTGTTGGGGTTTGGGGGTAAATTAGGGGTATTCTGTGTGCAGCCTAAAGTCCCTCAAGTTCACTACCTTGGCTGGGCCAGATAATAACCTTACAAGAGAGAATCATTGAGTGGAAGGAAAGTAGAATTGAGGCACATTTAGCTTCACATCCTAACTGCATCTCTTTCTACTTTAGGTAAGGTATTTCATTCCACTGACTCTAATTTTCTTTATCTGCAAATGGGAAACTCCGAGAATCATTGAAGAAGTTGATTTAATTCAATTTCATTTAGTTAAACACATTTATTGGGCACGTGCACTGCAAACTGGCAGGTGCTGGAGATACAATGGTGTTTGAGAGATTCCCTACCTTTGTTTAGCTTGAAGTTGAACAGGAGAGATGAACAAGAACAACAAAAGCAACACAGAACGATCGATCACAATAAAAGGCACATATTACACATTGGGTAAGAATGTTGATGGATGTGCCGCAGATTGAATAAGAAATCATATTAGGTTTCTTTCTCACTTTTTTATTCTGTTGAGCATGACAATGAATAGCAATTTAATAAAACTCCTCAAGTTCTGACTTATTTATTCTGGAAAGGTATTATTACCAAAGCCTTCCAGGGTGTATGTGTGTCTCTGTGTGTATAGTTATTTTAATCACCATTTTCTTCATCTGTTAAACTGCACAGTTGAATTAATAGATTCTTTCTCTGAAATTAATTCTCTGAGATGTATAAAATTAGTTTCAAGACTAGGAAACAAAACAAAACCAAAAAATAGACATATCAATAGACTCGTATTTGACAGACAATGTGAACTGGATTCATCAGGTCTACCCTCCTGATCTTACTAAAATGATCTCAGCTCAGGAAGGGTAGTGACTTCCCAAGGTCAATGAATGTTAAGATGTTTGGCCGTGAGTAGAACTCCAATCTCTCATTTCCCAGTCTAGTGCCAATAATGTCAGTCAAAGCCATGTTGTCAGAAATGCCATCTATCCCAAGAGTGAACCCTTTGAAACAGAAGCATGACTTCATCGCAAGTGCAAAAGAGATCAATAGCTTACCTTCAGCCTAATTGTCAGCTGAGGCCAACAGGGCTATTTGATAAGATTGTTTCTGCTCCAGAGCAAGCACAGGTAGAGGCACTGGGCAAGCAAGGCTGTAGGGAGATATTTGAAAACAGCACCTTTGCTAAACAGAACCCCAATCTCTCTGTAGGGCTGATTTGGATAAAATGCAAGCTAAGACTGAATGATCCTAAAGGGACAGCATTCTAGCACTTCCTGTCCATTTACCTGAGACCTTCAAGTGTTCTCTTTTCCAAATCAGTGAACTCCCTTAATAACTCCATGGCGATTTGTGGTTCATATCAGACAGAAGGAAGTCCCAGAGTCCCCAGCTGTCAAAATAGATAAGTCTTGCTACAGGAGGGAACACTGAGATAAGGTCTTTAGGAATGAATTAATCTCCTGCAATCGGTTGGAACAAAGTCAAAGTCTTTCCTTCTGTTTTACACAGTCAGTAACACAGGGAAATCAAGGAAGGCAGACTTGAGTAACTCTAGATATTTCTGAATCACATTAAATATATATAAGAAGCAATTAGAGGCAAACAGGAAGCAACAATAACATATAAAGAAGCCGTGGAAAGTCAAAAAGGATCAAATATGAAAATGCATCATGATTTGGAGCTCAAGCTCTGAAAATGGTTGAAAGGAGAGTAAACAATGTTTTCACTGGCTCTATGACCCCCGCATGAAGTTCAAGGCCTTCATTCCAGACCACAGGGCACTCTCCCACTAACACTTGTCCATCACTGTTCCCCTGAGAGCACTGCATATTCAATTTTGATGAGCACTATGACGACAGACACCAGGACCCCCTTTTTCCTCCTAACTTTATGTGATGAGAATCTACAACCACGTACAGTT
Source organism: Smutsia gigantea (assembly GCA_032199065.1). NCBI lineage: Eukaryota > Metazoa > Chordata > Mammalia > Pholidota > Manidae > Smutsia > Smutsia gigantea. Next base: position 264,174 of record JAVSCE010008560.1, on the reverse strand, counting down.
AGAAGAGCAGTGCAGAGGTAGCAAACTATGCCTGAGGGCCAAATCTGAACATGCCCATTCCTATAGGATTATGCATGGCTGCTTTGGCAATTTAAGGGCAGCTTTGAGGAGCTGAGGCAGAGACCGATGGCCCAGAAAGCAGAAAATACCTATTATTTACTAAACTCACTCTCTTACTTAAAGGATAGTACCTGTAAAGGAGCATTTACTTTTACAGAAAATGCTTGCCTGCCCCTGGACTAGAACAATGAACACTTGTAAATCTTCTAACAAGTGTCAACAACTGTCAAGATTTCACTATGGTTGTTTCACTTCTGTATATTCATATACATAAAAATATATATATTTCTACATGTTTTCCTCATCCTTATGAAAGTAAGCTGCAGATATCATGACCTTGGTTCTTGAAACATTTCAGCATGCCTCTGCTAAAAATAAAAGACATTCTTCTATGAAGCCATAATGCCTCTACCACACACACAAAAAATATTATTTCATGATTTCATCTAATAGGTAGCCCATATTCATAGTTTGATTATGGTAGCCCATATTCAAGGCTTGATTTGATTCAAGTTAAACATATTTGGCAAGGCCATATTATACTGCAAAAGGGAACAAATAATGTTGGGTTTTCCTGCTATTGATGAAGCAATCTGATTATTTGTTTAAGATGATGGCCAACATTTAAAATAGCGCATGTTTTCTTCCGCTGTTAGGAAGTTATCTGTGGTGTTGCTGGGAGCAGGAGTCTTCTGGCATCATGGAATATCTGTTTCACCCCAAGTTTTTCACTTATTGGTTTTTGCTTCCGTTGATGATCAATGCATAAATTAATGAAAATAACTGTAGTTTTTTTCTATTTCTGCAATTCCTTCTACATATTCAAGACAATATTGTTCTGTATAGAAAAGGTTTTTTTTTCCTTTGCTTTCCTCCCTCTTTCTCATCATTATAGATTTATGGATTTTTAAAAATCTAATGATACAATTATTTATAGTCATTATTCCCTTTGATGCTTAAACTTCCCCAAACTGGACAGTGGGAACCTTTTCCCTCTCTCCTGTTTTCTTTGAACATAGCCAACTGGGCTTTGAGTTCTTTCCTGCCTTCTGGCACAAGATATCGAGGACTTACCTTGTCCCTTTCCTGTCTCAGACCTGGAATCAGCCATTCTCCAAGGAATTCTGGCTCTTTAATGGATAATGGTACTTTCAAGATCTAAGCAAGGCAGTGCTCAATACTATGCTGTGGGTGGGCGTAGGGGGTGGGAGCTTTTTTCTAGGCTTTTTAATTTACACATGTATGGATACATACTTACATAAAATCATGAGTTTATATTAGGCTCCAGGACTCTTCTGAGTGCAAACTAAAGGTAGCCTACCCAAAAGGCTTAAGGCATAAAAGAAGCTGGGGGTATGGCTTTGGGAATGACTAGAGAGATCAAGGACCTCAAATGATGCTATAGGTCTTGATTTCTGAGCTCTAACTTCCTCTGTGTTGGACTCATTCTGAGGTCCAACAAGTGATGGCAAGGTTGTAAGGTGGCAGTTCCAATCTATTAAAAATGAAAAACACAACACCTCTGTTAGGAAAGAGTTTGGTTCAATGATGCAAGGAAGCTGAACAGAGTGAAACTAAAGTCAAGGAAGTTAAGAAAGCAAGCAGGTTTATTCTACTCTATAATAGAGCGACGTGACAGACAGACCCCAAATATTCCGGAAGAGTTCCTTTTTATGGGGCTTGCAAGGAGTTATTAGGAGGGGTAGTGTTATGCAAACAAGTGTTGGTTGACAGGCTGGCAACGATGTGAGCTAAGTTTTACTGTGTATGTTCTTTCCCAGAATTCCCTCTGACTGCCCACCAAGGGGAGCTAAACTGCAATGCTGACTTAATTTAATGACTTTATAATGAGGAAAGGTCAGTTCAAGACACCCCAGGAGCATGCCCAGTTGGACTCTAGTTTGTGAAATTTCCCTGTGTTTTACTCCTCCCGCTAGAGATATTCTCGTTGGTGGAAGCTGTCTGTATTCCCAACCTCTCTGTGGTCAACTTGACTTCTCCTCCCGCTTAGCTCTGGCTTCCTGCCCAACACCTCCAAACCCTGAAATTCTATTACCGTTACTGGGATGGTAGTTCAGAAAAGATCATGAGGGTTTTCCCGTGAGGCTCATTTGTTCTATGTTAGATTCATTCTGAGATCCAAAAAGTGATGGCTAAGTTGTAAGATGGTAGTTCCAATCTATTATAAACTGAAAAATATACCTCCAAACCGTGAAGTTCTATTACCATTACTGGGATAGAAGTTCAGCAAAGACCATGAGGATTTTCCCCTGAGTCTCATTTGTTCCTCACACCTGATAACTCCTGGGGAAGAAGGTCCCCACCTGACTTAGTGTTCTCTAGCATTACTTCATCGTACTGATCAGGCCCTGAGTCTTTCTCTTTCACATTGATTGCGCTAGAGCAGCTTTCAATCTCCCAGGCTCTGTCCCTGCTCCCTCACCTATAAACCTTTGAGCAGGTCTCCTACAGGCTACAGGCATTCCCGTTGCTTTTTGCAGACATCTCTTTTAGAAGAACTTTAATCTGCATCTGGCTTAATTACCGTGTCCCCAAGGATCTGCCAGTATTCTTCCATTCATGGCCTGCTCAGTGATGCTTAGCTGATTTCTTAATTCCCCAAATCTCGTGTCATACAGCTCTTTCCCATCCAAGGCTGAAGAGTGTGACTCTTTCTCAGCAAACTCTATTTATCCAGCTAAACTTAGAATATAATATTAGCTCAGAAAGGCACCACTGGGATCGTTCAGTCTATTCCCCAACGCACACTATCTCCAGGAAGGAGGGAGGAGGCGGGCCTAAGAGCAAACAGTGAGGGCCTGGAAATCTTAGCCCCTCATTCCAGACTCCTGAGTCTTAGCTACTTTATGTCCAAGAAGTGATATTGAGCAGACCTGTAATTCAAGTGGCTGTGCTGAGTGTCTTCCTGAGAGGACAAGAGGACAGACAGTCTATGGGCAGAGGGGAACAGGGTCCCAGGAGGTGAGGGGGCACCTGAGCTCTGTTGCAGCTCTGACCTAGCTGGTTTATGACTTCTGACTCTGTAACTTGCCTTTCTATCCATGGAAGGAAATTAATGATATGCAGCTCATTTTCTCTGAGACACTGTCTACAGGAGCAGCCTTATTACCAGAGAGGTGACATGTTTTCCCTGTCATCACCACCATCAGTTCTACAATCACTACTATTTGAGAGAAGCCCTGCTCTGAAGCCAAGGAGTCCTGGATTAAATCCCGTCCCAATTACTTAGAGCTCTGTGAGGTTGCACACTGCTTTATCTATTTCTATCTCAGTTCCTTCATTTACCACAGTAGCATGGTATGGTGGTGAAAGATGTAGTCAGTCTTTCTTTAGCCTTATTCTTTCCAAACCTCAGCTCCCTCATCTCTACAATGTGATCACAATGGCAGCTCTTCCATAGGGGAGGATGAAATGACACACTACACCTAGGATGCTTAGAACAGTAGTGCCTGACTCTTAGTAAGCAATCAGTAGCCATTTGTTACTGTCATTGTTGTGGCTGAGGTGTATACATATATATATATATAGCTTGTATGGACCGTAAGGTGCTGTGATTATTTGGCTATGAGTTGTCTCTGCTCCTAGACTGCGGGCTTCTCCAGGGCAGGGGTTAGCTCACCTCATTATCCTGAGAGCCGAGCATGAAGTCTAGTACTCAGAGTGCTCACGTAGCAAATGCTAGCTTCTGTTACTGCAGAGCTGCCACAGGATTGAATTACACTGTACATGCTTAGCACAGGGCTGGGCACATAATAAACTAGCCATCAGCCCCACCATTGTCATTTTCTTTGTATTCCTATAAGTGCTTTTGTGGCTACCCCAGCAACCAAGCAGAGGTCAAGGTGGACACACACATCTCTCTGCTCTCCAGAGGGTGACACCCATCAATCAGGTGAAGGGGTTCACCTTTACAAGGAGACTATCTAAGCCCTCCTGGTATGGCTGTGTGCAGGAAAAGCATTGGCTCAGAAGTTGAAAGAAAGTGTTCAAATCCTCACTCTATCCCAAGGCACTGCTTAAAACCAAAGCAAGTCACTTACCCCCAGTGGCCCCCAGTACTCCCTGTGTGTCAGCTTTGTATCCTGCATAGAGACGTGATGAACTCAAAGTCTCTTACTGCTCTGGGGGTTGGGCCGGGGGAAGGGGCAAGTGTGGAAAACAGGTTTATAGGAGGAACAGGCAAGCACAATACTGAAGCCCTCAGGCCAGGAATTACAAACTAAAATCCTGATTGAGAGCACTTGCCAATTTCCATGGTGTAAATACTTTCCACCATGGCCAGTTTCAAGCTGCTAATGTGAGTGAGAATAGCTTGCAAAACTCCAAAATTTTAGCAATCAGATCTCATAAGCTGATGAGCCAGTTCCTGTACATCAGGACAGAGGTAGGAATTGCTGGAACTTAGAAATTATGTGGCGTCCAGAGCCCCAGCTTCACACTCTACCTCCTGGGGCCCCCTGATCTTAATGAAGAGGTCTTATTCTTTCTTTGTTGCCTTTTCATAATTGCTTTTGCACTAAAAGCCTCCAGGATATAAGACATGTGTTCATTCAATAGACTTTTGTTGAGAACTTGCTGTATGCCAGATCCTGAGATAAGCACTATGGAACTGAAACGCTGTCTTCCCCCAGAAGACACAAGTAAACAAATGCTTTATTAGAGCAAGAGGTATGTCCAATATTTATTAGAGGAGGGAATAGCTAATTCTACTTGGGGGAGCTAGAGAAAACAAAACAAACTGCAAAGACAGTAGTTATGAAGATGTATAACCTTTACTGCCCCTCTCTCCATGTTTCCCCCTCCTCCATCACTCAGCCCTGTGTGTGACATAGCAAGTCACTCAGCCTGTCTGAATCTCACTTTCTTGACCTAAATATGGAAAAAACAACACCTGGCCTTCTTCCTTCGACAGAGATTATTTGGGTTGAAAGAAAAGACCAGAGAAAAGGGCCTTGTAAACTGTGAGAACCTATACACATGAGACAAACTGTTGTAGCAGAGACCTGGGTCAATCAGACTTCACACCTGGAACCAGGTGCACATGAATACTGACCTACTAGAGCAGGGTCTGTGGGAAACTCATTCACATTTCATTTTAAGCACCTTTGCTAGTTTTACCTAATTCCAGGCTTTTCCTATAACACTGAAATCCCAGCACACAAAAGACTAAATATATACAAGTGATTTTTCTTTCCAACATGGAAATAATTTTTTTGCCTGTTTGTACTCCTATGTAAAATGAAACAGGAGTTAGTCCCCCCAAAATAGAGAATTTAGAACAGAAAAATAAAAAGACAGGTAAAGGTTACCTGTGATTCTGCCATTCACAGCTAAACATTATTAGAATTTGTCTATATATCTTTGGAAATTGAGACAGGCAGACACACACACATACACACACATGCACATACACACATACACCCCCCCACACACGTGCATGCACACACACATGCATACATGCAAACACACACATACCAGATTTTAGTAAAATGCAACCATGCTTAACATACCTACTTCATCTGTAATTTTAAATGTCATATGTAATGGAGTTTTTCCCTGTCATAACAACAGAGTCCACATCATCACTCATTATGTAAGTTCCCTTTTGTATCAGATGCCTGAGAAGTGAATTAACAGGTCCAACTGATTAAAAAGAAACATCTTAAAAGACCTATGATTTTTTTTGGCCAAACTGAAGAAGCATATTTAGAGAAAATGACATCATGGGCTTTAGAATATGGGATCGCAGGATTTGAATCCACATACCAACCCTTCCACTGTAGCTCAGGGGCTTGACTTGCCAAGCCTTCTGTTCCTCACTTATACAATAGAAAGAGTGGTGAAGAAAATACCTGCTTCACAGGCTAGCACATTACCTCCATGCCTGTACCACATGCCAGTGTCCAGGCAGAGTTCTAGAAGTACAGCAGGAATGAAACTTTAGCCTCTTCTTCAAGAAGCTCACAATCAACAAAAGAATTGTGATCCCCAACCAATAAATAAGAGACTCTCGTTTCACATTTCAGAGTTTAAAAATATAGTTGAGTTGTTTTGAAGCGGTGCCCCAGAACTATCACAGGTAGCAAATCTATTCACACACATGCTTAGCCACAGCACTCAGACTGCCCCCTTGAGGCACAGTGGAGAAACACTGGCCATGGGAAATTTCACAGGTCAGGCTTATTAATACTTGCTGTGCTGTATAACCTCATGAACCTGCCCAGCTGGCTTTTCTCTGTGGCTGGACTGGGGAATCACTTTGGAGGAGAGACTTGCCCTAATTTCCTGGGCTGGAATAAGAAAATAATGCACCAACCTTTCTCTTTTGCTCAAGGTACTCTCTGTAGCAAGTTAACTCCACCACTCCCCTGCAGCCTTGCGAATCCCTCTCTGAACTGAGTCACCCCTTCCCATATCCTAAATGCAATTCAGACATAGGCAATATTGTGACAATGAGCTGTAATAGGCATTTCTCCAGCAATACCCACACTTGCTCCAACCACATAGTCCCAAGTTGTGCCTCCATCCTCCCGGCTCCCAATCTCCCGTGCTTTCCTCCATTATTATACACACACCACAATTGTCCGTTTGTTGTCGGTTTTCCTCTAAGGACTCAAGCTAACCGTTTTGAGATTCAAGTTTTCTTTATCTGTATATACCCAGGCCCCAGCTCTGCGACTCGCTCATAAAAACAAATTAATGTTGTTTCTTGATCTGAATTGGATCTGATTCAAATATATCCCCAATAAAACTGAAGTGTTCTGTGGTCCTTGCACTTCTGAGTGATGTTCCATTAAGGAAAGACAAGTTTGGCATCCAAATGAATTGAAAAACAATCAAAATATTTACAACAGTCTCTCTAAAAAAAAATCAAGACGAGCTTCCATTGCATGAACCACAGTAAAATAGCCTAAACTCTTATCATTGTTTCACCCAACCTGATGAGGCAAGACACTATCCTAACATGTGCCCGACATAGAAGAAAGCTGGAAACACTGAGCATGTTAATCAGCTGTATATGAAATACTGTTGTTTATCATCACAATACTCAGTGGACTATAATGATTATTTTCTTGCTCTTGAACCTGTAGATTGCCTGGGGCTTGGCTGATCTAAGCTAGGCTTTGCTAGGTTTTGTTGTAAGTTCCAGGTTGGGTCTCAGACTATTCCATATGCCTCCAATTCTCCTTGGGTGTGCAAACCAAAGAAAAGAGGCAAAGCCCACACATGTAAGTATATTTTAATCCTTCATTTATGTCATGCTCACTAATACCCCATTGGCCAAAGCAAGTCACTTGGCTATGTACAGTATCAATGGAGTAAGGTTGTCTACTCCTTTCAAGAAAGGAAGGGGAAGGTGTAATTATTTGCTGAAAATACACATAATCTACAGTTATTGTCCTCTTGGTTCTATGAAAAAATTGTCTGATACATGGATTTACATGTGAATTGTTTGCAGTTCCTAAGAGAAGTGAGATGCAGGATTGGACAGACCTGACTGAGGAACTCTGGGCAGTGCAGAAAACAGTACCTGCTCCAACCCACCGCTCAACCATTCACATCCACCTGCTTCCTATAAGGTCACTCATCTGGTCCTTGAGAATTTTGGTTCATTTCAGCTCTTGGGGAAACTTACCATAAATTATGAACTATAACTCCCCTTGCTGCAGCTGGTCTAGGAGAAGAAAGTGCCATTTTTATTCCCTTCCTCTATTACCCATTCCAGATTTTCTGTACTAGCACTCGCTGGTCCCTCAACTGGTACTTCTACTGGTCTAAGTGGCTTATCTGCTGCAGTGACTCAGATCTTCACGCATGAGGGGTCTGAGCTCATAGTCAATCTAACCCTCTCAAGCTATGGCTACTGCCCTTCTCCATTTACACTTGGGCCAGAGCTAGACCTATGAGTCTGTTAAGTGACATGTATTTTCTCCTTACTCCCTTGTCTAGCAATACCACTACCTTCTCCTGGTGTTCAAGGTCAATTACTTCTTCCAGGACAGTGACTCTTCACCTATCGGTCTCCTGGCATAGGAGCTTATAGGCACTAAGCAGCAGTCATTGTGCAAAGCCTAATGGGACTCTTACGTACTGCCTCATCGATGCATTCACTCAATGAGGATGAGGACTTCTGGCCTTGCAGAGCCTAGAGTTGCCAGGTCTGGGAGCACAAATTCTCAAAGTGCCCAGTGTTGGCCAAAGTGCCAGGCCACTCCTATTTTACCCCTCAATTTATAAATACACATTTTTTCTCCCCTTTGGGGACATAATACTGCATAATGGTCATTGATTCAGAGTTTACACTGTTTCCTGGAGACCAGTACTCATCATCACAGGGTAGGATTATCTCCAGAATAGCATCTCAGAGATGCTGTTACTCTATAAGGCCAGGAGCTATCAGATGTGTTGCAGTATGTGAGAAAATTGGAGTAACATGTGGCTGCTGTCCACCTTCTTTGTTCTAAAGGGGCTCTTTGGTCTAATGTGATGTTATGCAGTCTCCCATGCCGGTGGATCAAATATTTTGTAAGTCCTTAGAAAATGCTGCTGACCTAGGCTTTTTTGGGAGAAAAGGCAAACTCATACTAGAATATGTATAAAGCAATTCTTTACAAAGTGAAATAACTAAAAAAAAAACTATTTCATGTTCTAGAGGGTATATTAGAGACCCTAATTCATGGGCCATATTGCTGATGTGTTATATATTGTATATGTAATATATTAAAAATAAATCTGTGCCACCTAATGAACCACTATTTTAATATTCCACTTGATCCTTGAGAGTAATATGTTACCATGGAAACCTAAGTCTGTCTAGTCATTAGCACCTTTTATCCACACAGGAATTTAAGTGTAATATTATTCTCCCAGCATGAATTAAATTAGCAATTATTCACCCAAAAACAGCATCAACATCATCTAAGCAAACACAAGGCACTAATGATTTGTTAGGTTCACATAAATTATCTTCGAATTATGCAGTGGTTATGGTAATCTAGCATAGCTAATATATACATTGGATGCTTAAAGAGGACAGAATGGGAAGGCAGACTTTGCTCTCTTGAGTCAAAAGAGTGCATGTGGTGAACAAAATCTTCATGAACTATTCCATGATTTTTCCCTGATTGGATAAAGTCTTCCGTCCTATGGGCCCGCCCAAGCACTTTTTTCTGAACTTCTCTTATCCATTGATTACCTTCCCTGAGTGTTTATCTGATCATCCTGTCTGCCTAGAATCTATCCCTGCTTCTGGTAACAGCAGCTTGATTTTCCTCTCGAGTACTAGTCCTGGTTAATTTGTGCAGTCTTTTGACTCTGGGTCTGCTGCTGGAAAAATCCATACAAATACCTCCCATGACTCAGAGAAAGGGGAGTTCTGCTTCCCTTCCTTTAGGGTTGAGTATTTACATAATTTATTGTTATTTTCATCTGCCATAGGATTTTTAATATTTTTTGATTACTCTGATAAAACATTGCCTCTTGATTTTTAATTCTCTCCAACCAAATGTATATGATAGCACAATTTAAGGTACTCAGGGTTAAGTAGGCTATCAGCAGTTAAAGTAGGAGCTGGCATTTCTAATTTGTGTTGACTTCTGGAGAAATGTCATCAATTCAGAATCCTTTTAGACGAATCCTCTCTTGGGAAAAGGAAGCAAATCAGACTGGGATCCATCTAAATATCTATTTTGGGTCCTTTGGATATCAGGATGCTCTGGGAGACACATGTAATCCGTGTAGCTCTGCAAACTCTGCTTTACTCAGCTCTAGAGACTGACTCGGTCTGGGGAGCTTGGGTATGAAGTTATCTGCAGACAAGCAAATTTATTTCACACAGGCCACACTTAATGACCAAATTACTTGCACACAAATGGTCAGCCCAATTACTTTGTTCATTTAATGCTTCTAGCAAACACTTAAAAATCTAATTGTTACCTCACTATTAAGGCAATTGAAAAAACAGTTTCAATCCTTGTAAGTGTGCTTCAGTTTGCTTGTAGAAAATGCCTTAGTTGCCCTTCTGATGCTAATCAGCTTTTACAATCCACTGCTAATTTTGTCAAAGCTAGGGATCTCCAGACTTAGGGACCTACTCTTCCCTTTACTAGTGGTATGACAAAGTCACAGTACCTTTCTGAGCCTTAGTCTTTTTATTGTAAAGCGGGAATAAAAATCCCTGCTTATGAAATGCTCTATCAGTTTCTAAATGAGAAGTATTATAGTGATATTCATAACAGCAAAGACACTGCTCTGTGAAAAACAATATTCTATTGATGGTGATAACGATGATGGTGGTGGTGATGGTGGAGTAGGATGATGAGGGGGTGGTGGGGGTGGCTAGCATAATGTAGACATAATTAACATACTTGTGCTATTGAGACTATATCCAGAATCAGAAAAACAAGACATGGGGTGGGAGGGCTAGGAAGCAAGGAGTTGTGGCTCTGAATCCTAGCTTCACATTGGGATCCATTAAAGTTTGAAAGCCTCAGATCTCAGAGTCCCATTGAGATCCAATGGCCCCAGGCATTGGACAATGACTGCAGTGCCCTTTAAGAATAAGAAGGTGAATCAAAGATCAAATAGCCACACTGGACTCCTCACCAACTTTTGTTTGGAATATATGACTCAAACACAAAATAAATGACTGTTTTTTACATTCTTCTCAATTCTACATGGTTTGTTTAATCATGTGCAATGAGAATGTCTCAGCTGACTTCCCAATCAAGGGTGTAGCCCTGGGAATGATACATACTGAATGTGCACTTTGTGCCAGACCTTAAGTGCTTCTCAAATGTAATCTCATCCGGTCTTTGTGAGATAGACACCATCATCCCCGTTTCTCAGAAACAAAAGAACTGAGGTTGATAAAGGTAGTGATGTCACAACAGGGGGACATCGTTGTGATACAGTGATTTATAGAAGAAATATAATTTGGTCTTCATCCCGTTTCTGGCAAAGAGCACCTAAAACCCAAAGAGTTTTCTGCAATGAGAATGATAAAGTGGCCTTCTTTTATGTTAATAAAGCAACCTTTGAAAAATATCTAAGAATGGGGGCTTGTTGCCAGTGGAGTCAACCAGGTGATTAGAGGGCTAGAACTTTCATTCCCACCTTCCAACCCTTGAGGGAGGGAAGAAGGGTTGGAGATTGGGTTCAATCACCAGTGGCCAAAGAGTCAACCATGCCTATGTAATGAAGCTTCTATAAAAATAAAAAAGGACAGGTTCAAAAAGCTTCCAGATTGGTGAGCACATGGAGGTGCTGGGAGATGGCACACTCAGAGGTTATAGACACTCTGTATCTCTTCGTCCATGCCTTAACCTATGTATCTCTTCCATCTGGATGTTCCTGAATCATATCCTTTTATAAATTTATAACCTATTTAGTAAAATGTTTGTCTAAGTTCTGTGAGCAGCTCTAGAAAATTAATTGAACCCATGGGGGGTGGTCATTGGAACCTCTGATCTTTAGCAGGTTGGTCAGAAGCACAAGTGACAAGGTGGACTTGCAATTGACATTTGAAGATGGGGATATCAGCCTTGTAGGACTGAGTCCTTAACCTGTGGGATCTGATGCTGTTTCCAGGCACATAATGTCAGAACTGAGTTAATTGTTGGACACCCACCTGTGCCTGAGAATTTATAGCTGGTGTGGAGGAATGTTATAGGAGGTCATCAAGAGGATATTATCACTGGTTGACCAGAGAGCTGGACCCAGGCAATTGAAGGCTCCATACCCCCTTTCCTGTGCTTAGGAATAAACACGCTCCCTACCATTCCTACAATGAGAGCCATTTCTAAGGATGTAGCCTTGAGAGTTCCATGTATTGTTGAGACCATATAAATGATATACATGACTGAACCACTTAAGGCTTCTGTAGTAACTCAAGATTGTGGCAGGTAGGTACAGACAGCCACTGGTCTTGCAACCGCCCAAGACCAATCCTCATATATAAGTTCCCTGGCTTATTAGAGCTGCCACCTACCCATCTGGAGTGGTCTGCTTCTTTCTTTGGTTTCTCCTTATCCTCCATGTAAATGGAGAAGTTTGTGAACCAACAGGGAAAAAAACAAAAACACATTTTATAATGGGGTGCAGAATCTCAATCATGTTCTGTCATGATGGAACATATCCCTTTGGGAATATATATGCACATAGAAATGAGGTGGTAGTACAGAAACAATAATCAACAGATATTCTATGTACTCCCCTCTATTTCCCAAACCACTGAACTAAAGTTGGAGCCATGTGACTAGTTCTGGTTAATGGACTACAGGTGTCACTTTCTGTTTAAGAAGATGAAGCGTCATATGCCTCCTCCATCCCATCCCCCACTGGCTGTCATGTTGCCCTTGGAGGCTCAGGGTAATAGATGGTCGAATTGGAAGATTAATAGAGGGCCACCTCGCTCACACTAGACTTCATGTAAATGAGGAAAAAAGGTTATTCTGTTATGCCCTGTCTTAGTCCATTCAGGCTGCTGTAATGAAATACCATAGACTGAGTGACTTATAAACATTTATTTGTTGTAGTCACAGAGGTGTGGGAAGTTCAAGATCAAGGCACAGGCATATTCAGTGTCTGGTGGGGCCCAGCCTCCTGCTTCATAAACGGAGGTCTTTTCCTTGTGTCCTCACCATGGCAGAGGAGGAAGGCAGCCCTCTGGGGTTTCTTCTAAAGGACACTAATCTCTTCGGGAGGGCTTTACACTCCACCTACCAAAGGTCCCACCTCCAAATACCATCACATTGGGAGTTAGGTTTCAACATAGGAATTTAACACATTCACTCTATAGCAGCCCCTGAAATTTAGGGTTTCTTTCTTCTAGATTAATCAGCCCATTCTGCTAACCCGAGGCAAAGAACAAAAAATGACAAGTCATCTTCTCAGCCAAAAGTCGAGCCACACTGCCTAACTGCCCAAACATAGGAAGACATTGAAATTGCTTCCTTCTGCCTCACTCCCTGCGAAATTCTTTGCCTTATCAGAGAATAAAAGGGGTTCTTGGCTAGCTGTCTCCTCTTCTGGCGCTGAGTTCCCATTTAAGTCGGTGATGATCCCCAGGTTTGACAGTAATGGGGACATGTGTTAAGGCCTTCAGAGATGTGGGTAAAATTGCAATATTTCCAAAATCTCTCACCTGGCCTTAGTGCATCTCCATGTCAGTAGGTGTTTCCAAGAGATGGAGAGAAGTAGTCCATCTCCATATCAATAGGTGATTACAAAGGGTCGGGGGAGTGAGGGTGTATCTGGACTGGAAAGGTTTGGTCAGGTCCCTTTTTTTGCAGCCGGGTGGTGAGAGACACAGGCAGGCGAGCAGAAGTGGACAACTGCTTGCAAGCAATAAGCGGGTTTCTCCCACTTTATTTCTCCCTCTGACCGATTTTGGTTTCAAAGGTAATTTGCCCCAGAGGCAATTAGCTTAAAGTAAAGGTGACAGTCATTGCCCAACACAGTGGATTTACTGAAGATGAGGTACTCTTCTATAATTCAGTCTTAAACCTTGTTATTTCTCAATCCCTAAGGCCAAATTGTATTTATGCCCACCCCCACTCTCTGACATAGCCCACATATAACCTACTGATTCCCACTCGGAGAAGTCCTCACCATGCTGGCCCCCACAACCAGCAGGAAGAGCCAAAGAGCATATCTTCAGGATCTTTTTTATAAATAAACTGAAGAGACAGAGCCTGGTTAAGTATGTTGGCATTTTACTGTTGGGGATGAACATTTCTCCTCTGTCCTTCAAGGTTCTTCTAACTGATCTAAGAATCAAATTGACATGAGACAAACTAACAGGAGAAAAAAACTGAAGTTTTATTATGGACACACAGAGGCCCAGTAATGAAACTGAGACCCAGAGAAGGGACAAAGGCAGGTAGTTTTAAACATTTTAGGCAGAGACAGGAAACCTGTAAGGAATTGACAAGACAAAGAAAATTTATGTTTGAGGTCTTATATTAGTAGGGAATTCTAAACAACATTTGGGCTACAGCAGGAGATTAGTAAAAAAAAGAATGAGGTTTATTTATGCAGCACTCTTAGCTCTAAATCACCATCTCTGGTGATAAGGATGGCTTCCACCCTCCAGGTGCAGGGAGGGCGCCTCTCACAAGGGAGACTGATTTCCTAGTTTCAGAGCAGAAGGTCAGCACGTTCCTCCTATACCAGCTGCCTCTCCAGTTGCTCTGATTCAAAGTAATCAATAGGCCATTGTAACACATCTTGGGGTGGCCTGCCCTGCACCCCTACAGTACCCCCAAGGCATCTAGCTAGATATAAAAGTGTCCTAAGTGGGATTTAAAATGTAAAGTCACTGTTATGTTTCAAAAGCAAAACCTCCAAAATTAATAATGGTTCAAATGCAATGGATTTTCTCCAGCATGCACTAATTTGCTGCTAATTTATAACTTGGAATTACTTGTGATTGCCACAACGCAAGAGGGGATAGAGACAGGGCTTCCTCTGAAGTTTCCGTACTATATTGCCTAAATCAGGTGAACAGTCTCAGCAGAGGAAAGGAGGAACCTCTCCCCGGTAAAGGCTACACCTCTTGGCAGCAGACAGCACCATCTCTTGGATCTCCATTCACCAGGGAAGCGGGGCCTGCTGGGATACGGACTGACCAGAGACAAAACAGAGACTGAAGGATGGTTTTGTCCACCTTGCATCTTCTTCTTCACTTTTCATTCGCCTACTCCTTACTCTTTCCACCCCAACCAAGAACTTAGGTGCTCCTCTCATTGCTTCCTGCAGCTTCCATCCTGGGCAAAAATGGCCAACAGACCTGCTGTAGGTCACTGGTACCTCTTAAGCAGTAAAACTTTTAACAATCCTAAATGGCAGTTGTAAAGTTTGTGGCATTCACTTTTAGGATATGATCTCATGTAGCTCTTTCCTCAAAACCAAGTGGTAAGTATCAACCCCAATTTTTCAAAGCCCCAAAGGTTAAGTCATCTTTCTAGAGTCACAATCTAGAACTTAGGATCCAAATTCAGATGTTTCTATTCATACTCCGTCTGTTCAGTTGCATTGCTTGCAACAACTTAAGACTGAGATTTATTCTGGCTAAATTGTCAATGATTGGTAGGTGTGTAATGTCACCCATGTCCCCTCTTGCACCAGCTGGCAATACCACGGAAGGGTTGACACTGGCAGCACAAGATACTCTTGCAGACCCCTCCTGTGTTCTGCTCCCATCGTTTCATCCTCACCTCTGATTCTGGCAACGCCTGTGCCAAATCATCCTGTGCTGACTTTGACTCACTTTCTGCTCATACCATCTCACCGCAAGCATGAGTCCCATGCCTTTCACTTTAAATCCAAGGCGTCACAGACACTGTGTGGATGGAATAACTGTATGGAGCTTTATTTGAGGCAAGCATGCACAAGTCTGAAAAGTGGGGGATTTGATACCCACTAGTGATGATCTCAACCAAGGGGGACTGAGTTGCTGAGGAGAAAATTATTATCATTCTTGCTCAGGTAAAAAATTTTGAGAAGCATTGTATTAGCTCCTCAGAATGACCTTTGGGGAGAAATCCCAGGTGGCCTTTGGCAGTAACCAATTCCATAATGCGTCCTCATGTTTGCTGTTCCTTCGTCCCTGTCTCATTCTTCTTGGTCCTCCTCCTGGAATCACCCCCCAGAGGAAGTACCTGCACACAAGCTCTTGTTTCTGACTCTGTTTTCAGGGGAACTTGGGTCAAGAAAAATGCAATTGTTGGGGAGGAAGAAATTTCCTCTATTCCTCGAGGTTCTTCTAGCTGGCCAAAGAATCAAATGGACATGAGACAGATTAACAGGAAAGAAAAACCAAAGGTTAATTACATACCTATGGGGAAGCCATAGACATAGATTCCAAAGACAGTCAGGGACAATGAGGTATAAATGTCATCCTGAACCAAGGAGAAGTGGGTAAGGGGCTGAGACTTCAAAGGAAAAGGGAAGCAATTCACAGGAATATGAAAAGAGTCAATGTTTGGCAAACAAATGTTCGCTGGGCCACACAGAAACAATGGGACACTGAGAGGAATATTAACAGACTTAGTCACATCTCTCCCCACCTACCACCCCTAGTTCACATTATACTGTGGTTACCTGTGGTGACAGCTCTCCTCCTAGAGAAGGTCCTCCATCTAAATTATTTCTATGCATTTAGTGGGGGGAAGTCAAAGTTTCTTTCTGAGTCTTTTGGGCCTTGATTGTTTTCAGCTCTGACATAATCTGCACGTCACAGTGGCTCATCTTGGGGTGGCCTGCCCTTGGCCCCTACAGTTGGAAGTGCTCAGCCTTAAGTAGTAGATGCTGTCCTACTGTGGGCTCCATACGGATTTCTGAGGGTTAATAAATTTTTATACTATCCACTTCAAGAGAGCAAAATTTTCCACCCCAAAATATGTCTCTTTGGTATAAGGATGACCTGAAACGGATTGTTTTTAAGCAACAGCAGACACAGGACAAGCTCTGTAAAAGGGTTAGAAGTAACCCTTTTGGAAGAGCCATTTACATTAATAAGGGAAATCTCCAAATCTCCATTTTTAAGGATGTCTCCCTCTCCAAACCGGTAGAGGAGGATAATTCCTAATGTTTAGCATCCCCTATCAATGGGGAAGGCATTGACTTTTGAAATCCGCATACAGCCTTACCTGTGCTCACTGGGCTTCCCCTGGTCGCCTCCTTAACTGACCTCTCCCCACCCAACACCTTTCTTTTGTCTTTCGCTGAAGATGGTGCTTCAGCTGATAGCTGGGAGGATTTGGGGGAGTTACTCAGTCTTCCTGGGTTTCGCCCATATATCCAGGAGGTACACATTTTATTAAACTGGCTTGATTTTCTCCTGCTAACTTTGGTTGCAAGGGAGTTTCAGGCAAGCCCTTAGATGGTAGAGGGAAAAGCATTCTTCCTCCCCCTAAACCTCTATGGGGAAAAGGCACTGTTCAAGCTGCTCAGTCTGGGCAGCCCGTGGATGGGGTCTGACGAACAAAGCAATCCCAAAGAGGAGTACAGTGAGGGGAAAGGGGATGGGAAATAATAGTTTCCTCTGGAGAAGATGTCAGTACCAGAAACTCACAGCCAGTGTGAGAATATAAAAGTAGAAGTGTTTCGGGTTGAGTTCATTCTCCTCCATCTTTGTCCCCACCACAACAAAGAATTGAAAGGCAGACACAAAGTCGTGAAGCAGAGTGAAAGTTTTATTTGAATACACTCCAACGGAGGGGGCCAGAGTCAAGGCAGACACAGGCCTTGATGGGTTAGTGTTGGGGGTTGAGTTTATTGTCTCTGCCTGTATATTGCATCCTGGCTAGGAGGCACCTCTTTGACTAACAAGATGGGGTTATTTGATTGACAGGTCCACCTGTATAGGCATCTCTCTCAGTGCACAGATCTTTACCTATGATGAGGCATGTTTTGGACAGCCCTCAGTTTTGTCCGATTGTGCCCATACTGGGATCAGGTTGGGACCAGTTTTGTCTGGTCCTGATGGGCAAAGTTATTTCCCTGTAAAGCTTTTGCTTTCTTCACGTGGAACCCCCTGCGTGGGCAGAGCTTGGGCAATTTTTCCTTGAACTTTATCTTCTCCTTCCCTCAGCTGCTCATGTCTACCTTTCTACCTAATAGAAGGAAGCAGACAGAATTCTAGAAACCAGAGAGGAAGTCCTCCGATTTCTTCCAGAATTTTAGGCTAGTGAGTTGGAGGAGGAAGAAATGTTTTCTTTAAGCGTTTAAAGAAGACTGAATAGGGGTGGGGGGCGTGGAGTAGAGAGACATGGGAGAATGGGTAGTAGATGAGAGAAAATGTGTTAGCTCCTGTCCTTCCCAGCTGAGAATGGAATGTCGGGTGATGCTGCCTGAGTCAGTTCTGACTGGTTTGGGGTGCTCGTCAGATGCCTGTCACCACCAGGCTGTGTATAAAATGATAACATTTAGTATAAGCTTTACGTGTGCAAGGCGATGTACCAGGGTCATGCGTGTAGGGGCTGAGAGAAGCCACTCCAAAAGGGCCACGGTGACATGCAGATAATTTTCAGCTGAAAACCATCAAGGCCCAAAAGACTCAGGAAGATGCTTTGCATAAAATGCATCCCAAATGCATAAAAAGAATTTAGATGGAGGACCTGCTCCAGGAGGAGAGCTGTCACTATAGACAGCTATATTACAGGGTAAACTAGGGGTGGTAGATAGGTGGGATGTGGCTGAGTCTATTAAAATTCCCCTCTGTGTCCCATTGTTTCTGTGTGGCCCATCCAGTATTTAGTTCACCAAACATTTATTCTTTCCATATTCCTGTGAGTTGCTTCCCTTTTCCTTTGAAGTTGCAATACTCCATTGTCCCAAATGCACATCACTGCATCTGAGTCTCAGGGAGGAGGCTGTCAGCTACAAATCCTCTGAGACGAAGCTAGCCAGATTGGATTTACATTCAAGTTTTCACTTACTTTTTCTTAGTGGCAAATCCCTTAACCTCTTCCAGCCTCACTTTTTTCATATAATAAAATATAATTGAGAATACTTAATGCTAGTAATTGCTACAGCAGCTATAGAAAAAATATGCGCAATAATAAACAGTAGGTATTTTTAAATGTCAATATTCCTTCCTTCCTAATTATCATACCATTTCATCCACCTGCATGACAGCCTTGGGAAAATTCTCGTGGAGACTATGAATCATGCCTATTTTTAAATAACTGTAAAACTGCACCAGTAGAGAAAAAAAGGAGTCCCCTTTTTTTTATGCAATTATAATCAAGCATCAGTATATGTCCTTGAGCCCTCACAAATTTCTTACTTTCAAAAAGTAAAATCTGATTTGCAAACATTCTTTTCATGATCTATAATAAGAAGCATTTTTATATGTTTCAACTTTTATATTTCTGATAGTTTCAAACCTAGTGGATCTAGACTGGGAAATGATTCACAGTGAGTAAAAATCAACATTGCTGAATCTCTCTTTTCATTAAAAAAAATTTCAAATGTCACTTCTGAGAAAATTTGGTGCTCAATTGCCCCACCTACTGGAAGAAGACACACCAAGCTGGCATTTCTGCCACTGTATCTTCAGGTAAGAGGAAATCAGAATTGGAGGGAAAGGTAGAAATGAATGGATCCCACTTTTCATATTTTATAGATGAGATTACTGAGTTTGGTTTAAAGAAATGTGAATTTCTTGAACTTGGAAGTCAATTGGTGGCTGGAGAGGATGTGTATATTTACTCTGAATCTTATTTCCTTTGACCCCCAACATGCCAACTCAGTGGATTAGAGTAATTGCTTCTGATAATATCTTACATTTACCTAGCATACTATACTTTAGAAAGCATTTTCACAGACATTATTCTGATCGCACCTTATTCACTCAGTCACTATTGTCATTCTCCAAGATCACACAGCTGGTAAGAGACAAAGCTGAAACAAACTCAAGACGCCAAACTGTCTTTAATGGTAGGCTGCAGTCTTGTTTCCTTTAAGCTTCTTTCTTTTTTGGGCCTGCACAGAATCCTCTCTAAGGAACCAAGACAAGTTGCAGTGGTAATTTGTCCTATAGCCATTTTGATTCATTGTTCTATTGTCAGATGTCTAATCTGCTGGTGTTTTGTTTGAGGTTGTGCTCAGAGACTGAGACGGTCTTTGGCAATAATTTATTTAACACAGGTTCATGGCGGGAATTATCACTTATAATAATATTTCACAAGTCAGTAGCATACAGGATTATATCTCTTATTGAGTCAATAAAGAAATAACATACTCCAAACCAATGATAGGTTAATTACACTATTGTCCCAGGCAAAGGGATATGAAGAAATGCAGTCTAAATTTAGTTGGGGTGTACCTCTCTCTGAGTTGGTTCTTGGTAGAGTCAGTCCCTCCAACTAAAAGCTGGGTATTAGCTGCCAGCTTAGGTTCCTTGCTGCTGGACCATGTCACTGGCAGGTGATGGCACCTGCGTAGACAGGCAAAATAGCCTGCTCTGAAGATTATTACTCCAGGGGCTGTTACCACAGCTGCCCACTGCCTACAGGGGGGAACCCACCAAGGCAGGAATAGACGGCCCCTCTCTTCCTGACACCGCTGCCCAGTAACACGATGGGCCAGCAGGTGTGGCGCAGCCATGGCAGCAGGGCAGGTGCCTCAAGATCTTCAGGGAACTGCTTAGATCAGCAAGGAGTAGCCTTGTCCAGACTACACACTCTCTAGGTGCTGGCCACGCCTCTTGGTTTTTAAAGTTTAGAAATCCGTCGAGTGATGGGCACCATTGCTCACTGTGGTGTCAATAACATAATGATTCTCTCCACTGCAGGTGCAAGAGTTTGATAAGAAAGTCCTAATATCCAACTTCAAAACAATGTCATCGAAATAAGTTATTCAAAACAAGCTCAAACCACAAACAATGTCGCCTAAAACAAGCTTTCAAAACATGGATTTGAAATCATAAGTTAGTACTCAACAGGTAACACAGCCACTTGACATCGCTCTGGGTGGTTATAAACACTGCTGGTAGAAGAGGTTATTTTTTTAACACATGTATAGTGAAATAAATCTAGGAACAAAGAGAAAGAATAGCAAGTAACATATATAATGCATATAGGGCTCAAATCAGACATTTTTTTTCATGCATGGGATTTCACTCAAATCAAGAAAAACATGCTTGCAAATAAAGGAAATTAACCTTTTGAAGATTGAATAGCATCTGATTTTATAATTGTAACCAATCTCTACACCTCCCCCACCTGCCCCTTCTGGCTCTGAGGACCCTTGGGGATTTTCCTAACTTGTTCACCTTGTGGAATGGAGGCTGGAAAAGTACAAAAAAAGAGAATGGAAGCAAATAACACTGGATGTTTCTGTTGCCTTTAGCAAATCAATAAAGCACTTTCCTGTGCATTGTCTCATTGGAGTCCTAATGACAAATCAAGGAAGGCAAGTCCAGTATAATTACTAGGCCTATTTTACAGGTTGATGAACTGTGTTTCATAGAAGTTAAATAATTTAGATACAGAAAAATAAGGAGCAGCTAAATAATCTATTGACACTGCCTCCCTCCCTAGAATTTTAAAATATGTTGGCATGTTCTTTTTTTTTATTAAGGTATTATTGATATACACTCTTACGAAGGTTTCACATGAAAAAACAATGTGGTTACTACATTTACCCGTATTATCAAGTTCCCACCCATACCCCAATGCAGACACTGTCCATCAGTGTAGTAAGATGACACAGATTCACTGTTTGCTTTCTCTGTGCTACGCTGTTTACCCCATGATCCCCCACACCATGTGTACTAAACAAAATACCCCACAATCCCCTTCCCCCACCCTCCCCACCCGCCCTCCCACACCCCTCCCCTTTGGTAACCACTCCAAGTTCCTTCTTGGAGTCTCTGAGTCTGCTACTATTTTGTTCCTTCAGTTTTGCTTCGTTGTTATACTCCACAAATGAGGGAAATCATTTGGCACTTGTCTTTCTCCGTATTGGCATGTTCTTATACATATTTTTTCTTATTATACGTAGAAGTTTGTTTTTAACTCTAAAATTGACAGGAAAAATAATGAAAGTTTGGGGAAGGAATCCCATAATCATGCAACATGTATTCAAGGAGCACCTACTCCACTCTGTGTCGGGCACTGGTCTACGTGTTGAGAACATAGCAATGATCAAAACAGATACGATCCCTGAGCCATGCAGCTAACATTCATGAAAGATGTTATTCAACAACTAAACCTACAACTATATGGAATGAGAGGTGAATAGAATGATAACAGACAGGTTGAGCAGGCAAAAGAAACAATGGATGGGGGAGATCAGGAAAGGCATTGTGGAAGTGATAATTAAGCTGAAATCAAGATGACAGAAAGCTTGGTATCGCCTGTAGTTAGGAGTAAAGCGTCCCAGGTGGAAGACTGGCACTGTGAAGACGCTAAGGTTTGAATGAATTTAGCCCAAAAGAAGTTAGAGAGTCTGAAGCAATGTGATTTCAAGGGGAAGATAGGTGAGAGGTGAGTTCAGACAGAGACAAAGACATCCTTGTCTTGGGTTTGGATTCCATCCCAAGGCTAATGTCAGGTCACTGGAGAATCTTAAATGGGAGTGATATGATCTGATTTATGTTTTAAAAGATTTCTTTGGCTGTTTGTAAAGAATAAACCATGCGAGGTGTGGAAAAAATAGAAGCAGGGTGAATATTTAAATGTCACAACAGTGATTCTGGAGAGAAATTACAGTAGTAGGGATTAAGGTGATGGCCTTAGAGAGGAAGAGAATTATATGATTCAGAAAGTAAAACTGACAAGACGTGATGGTAACTTTGGGAATCAGTTCTGACTCTTCTCCAGAACTGACCCCAACCACCTTGCGCTTCTGACTTTCACCACTCTTACCTCACTCCTTGGCTCCGCCCCTCGATAGCCCACAAGAAACAGTCAAAACTCTTAAATGCAGATGATTGCTTCGTGGGGATATTGAATGCAATTAAAAATGCAGAAAATATTACTCTGTGAACTAAAAGTATTCTAATATATTGACTGTTGTTTTTATGGCAAATATGTTCTATGGATCAGACATGAAAGGAGTGAACAAATACCCTTAGACCTTTAATCGGACCAACTAGGTTGATAGTGACGCCATCCTCTGACATGAGAGACTGGGACTGATGGGTGTTGGGCAGGGGAATGTGACAATCAGCATTTTGGTTTGGTCATGTTGTTTGAGATGCTACATATGCAAGTGGAGATGGTGAATAGATGATCAGATGTATGAACCTATAGCTCAGGGAGAGATTGGGACTGGACTAGAAATGCAAATTTGGGAACCATCCCCACACAGATGATACCTAAAGCTATGATCCTGGATGGACTAATTTCAGGAGAAAGGGTGCAAAGAGAAGACAATAGGGTCCAGAAACTAGTGTCTGGAGCACTCCAATATTTACGGGTCAAGGGAAAGAGGAAGAGGTAGCTAAGAATTTGAGAAAGAGTGGTCAGGAGAGGCAGAGGGTTATCAGGAAGTGCCCAAGGAAGAGCTTTCCTACAGGATAATGATAAACTCTGTCAAAGGCTGATCAGAAGTCAAGAAATATGAGAAAAGCAAAGCTGCCAAAGAATGAGATAGGCTGGGGAATTTGACAAGAACTGTGGGGATGGCGGCCATGGGGCATGGAGAGTTGTCTTGGCAAGAAGGCAAAGAAACCCGCCAGTACTTGCTTGCTCAAGGAGGGAGGAAATAGGGGAGGTGTTTGTTTTCAGGTGGAAAATTCTACCATAACCATAATAATGATCATATCTTAGGACATTTATTTCTCATTTTTTAAATACGTCCAAGTTTTACAACCTATTTTGTATGTTCCTTTTCCCTTGACGTGATGAAGGCATCATCTTAGCAAGCGATCGTAGGTTCTATACGCAGATTATTTTTAATGGATATATAATGTCCCACTGAATGAATTTGCCATAGTTTGTATATTACTTGAGCATTTGTGTTGCCTCTAACTTTTCACTCTCAGAAATGGATACTTTTGTGTGTAGGTCTTTTCCATAGTTTGAACTATTTCATTAGTTCAATGTCCCAGTGGTATTTCCTGAGACAAATTGCCAAAAAGCTTTTGCAAACTATTGTACCAGTTTGAAAAGCCATCCATAATGTCTCATTCACCCCCCTGTCACTACCACTGAGTCTAATTATTTGGTGAATAGGTAAATTTAGCACTGTGATGTTTTATTTCCTATTTCTCATGATTCTTCGCAACAGTATTTTTTTTTCTGTTTGTTTTGTAGCTGGGACACATCTGTTTATGTTCTTTGCCTTTGTAGCTATGAGGCTTCCAGCGTTTTGTTTTGCTCATTTAAATGTTGGTCAGAAGAGTCCCAACTTTTTGTTCAGTATAGTTTCCTGAGTCTGTCATTTATCTTATCATTTTAGTTAAGTGTTTTGCTTCTTTTTGTCACTTATGGAAGCTTTTAATTTTGATGTAATTAAATACACTGATCTTGTGAATACTTAATTATCTGATGTGTTTTTTCTCCTTCACAGATTGTCTATGATAAAATCTTAACTGCAGACTACAAGACCGTCTCCCCTTTACATCCCTTGGCATATGTTTGAGGAAAGCAGGCTCATTTAATATTGTTAATTTAAAGTGTATATCTGTTAAGAACCAAGAGTGCTGCTATAATAACCATCTAATAAAATTCTAAATGGCACATGTAGTATTTTTTTATCTATACTCAAAACAGTGTCAGAGATGTCCTGGTTTATTGGGATCAGGAACCTCCACAAAAGAAAGGATTGTGCATGGAGGGTAAACACACACCAGCTGGGAGAGGAGAGGAACGGGGTGGCCAGCGTGTCTCTCTGAGCCCTGTTTGGACAAGTCCCACCAAGCTCTGTTAATAATACAAGCCACAGATGACAGAGCATGTACCATATATTAAGTACTTTGTATACATTATCTCATTTAATGCCATCAACAGCCCTTCTAGGTAAAGGTTATTATCTTCATTTTATAACTAGAGGCACAGACAGGATTCCAGGTGTGTCTGACTCTCAGACTCCGCCCTTTAGCCCCTGTGCTCTCTGCCTCTCTCATGTTGCCCCTGCCTGAGGTCTGACTCTTGGTCTAAGACTTTCCTTCATTAGTGATGGTCACCATGAGGATCAGTTCTGACTCTTTTCCAGAACTGATCCCAACCTCCTTGCGCTTCTGACTTTTCCCACTCTTACCTCACTCCTTGGCTCCGCCCCTCAATAGGGCACAGGAAACAATCAAAACTCTTAAAAGCATAGGATTGCTTCAGTGGAGATACTGAATACAGTTAAAAATGAAGAAAATATTACTCTGTGAATTGAAAGTATTCTAATACATTCAGTGTTGTTTTTATGGCAAATACGTGTGTGGTAAATACCTCCCAGCTCTTTGAAAATTGCCAAACTATGTAAGAAACCTAGTGTTAAGATTTTGTACTTTTATAGAGTTGTCAACAACCCTAGAAATCAAGTTCATCTCTATTTCCAGCTTTCTATTTTGGACATGTGTCAGACAATAATAAAACATTCCCAAGATCCCATACCCTCGCAGAGCTGGTACCAGAACCTGAATTCTTTTTGTGCTCATTAATCTAACTGTGGTTGCCTGCTGGTTTCTCCATTCAGACAAGGAGAAAAGGAAATCAGATTTATGGGGCAACTCTTATGTATCTGGCACCTCATTTAGCACTTTACATGTATCATCCCATTTAATCCTCCAGACTAGTATTCTTATCTCACAGTACAGATGAAGAAAATGAGGCAGAGAATTGAATCACTTGCCCATGATCAATACAATGATAGAGCCAGGATTTGAAAACATGTCTGTGTAATTCTGTTCAGTGCACAATGACATCCCACTGATAACAACTAGGAAATCACACAGAGACTTTCTGTCCCACAGCTCACCCACATCAGAATGTGACCCCTTGTGCAGTGACTGACTCCTCCCCACAGTGTTCCAGGTGACCTGTCCTTGGCCAACCACTGCAATGCCAATGGCCAGTGGCCAAAGTAGAACCCCATATTCTGAAGAGGAGAAGCTAGAACAGTCAAGAAATTGGCAATCACAGTGATGTGGCCCAGAGGCAAGGCTGAAGTCATTGTTTTTTTTTAGTCTGAAGAGAGATAAAGGGACTGACTTAATAGCAGTTTTCAGACACATAAGATGCTATTACGCAGAAGATGGTGACCAGCTGTTCCTCACCATCCCTAAGAATAGCACCAGAGGAATCTATATTAAATAGCAGAAATGGAGAAAAAGCAGAGCTTCTTATCTACATAGCAGAGAAGGGGGACAGTCCATGGGGAGGTGACAGAATCTTGTCTGGAGAAGTACATTCATCAAACTCTTGGAAGGAACTAGCAATACCGCTGTGTCTGGTTGTGTAGCATTAATAATGTGACAAAGTTCCTTCCAATCTAATCCTTCAAAGAACCCAGAAATTTATAAATGCTAAAAAGTTTGTCATAAATGTAATAATGATGATAAGTAAAAATAAACATGATTCTAGTGGGCAACTATTGTATTCTACTTGGCAACCTGCCTTCTTATAAGGACATTGCTCTCCTGCTGGGTTTCTCCCAGTTTTTTCACACGCCTACCATAGGAACAGGTCCTCTGGATACACTGGATTGGTGCAGGGGTGTGGCAATGAGTTCCTTCCCTGGGATTTTTGGACTTGGAAAGAAGGGACTCATGCTAGGAACACTAACCTCAGGAAATACATAGTTAAAATTTGAGAGCTGTTATTTCCCATTTATCAGACATAGTGAACCTGGAAATAAAGCAGGAATGAGAGTGAGGCCACCTAATTTAAAAAGAGAGTGAAAACAGCAGACAAATCAGATTCAGAAAGAGGAACAAACATAATTGCCAAGGACCTAAGTACCATTCAAGTCTCTGGTCCTGATTTCTCCTAAGGTGCGAGCACATTCCTATCTCGTGCACTCCCAAGACAACTTGGGTTTCTGCCTTATAAAACCTGAGAGTGTTTACTAATACTATATTAACCATGGTGAGACTCAAGTGGTAGCTACCACCAATTATGTGATCTATGTTTACATTATGATTTCTTATTTTCTGTATTTTTATGGACATCTCACTGTTCTTTGGATACTGTAGGTGTCATGTGGGATAGAGAAAAGTAAATTCAATTAAAGATATCACTATGAGACACTGGAAAAGAACAAAGTGACTCTGGTTATACCAGGAGGATGCCATCATTTTTGAGGAGCAGAACAGAATAATTCTTGGCCTTTGCTTTTTCATGAAACCCAATGCAGTCCAACCTGATATCATGACATTCTCCCTCTTGCTCAGGTCACTGACTTCTCAAATATTCTGAGGCCCACCCAACCCCAGGGCCTTTGCACTGGTGGCCTTCTCTTGAGATACTCTTTTCTCCTAATACTCACATGGTGCAACCCCTCATTTTCATCTAGTTTCTGTTCAAATGTTGATTTCTAGGCTGCTGTTGACAAATGAATTAATACAACTGAAGTCCTAGAAGAATGTTGGACCCTTCATAAGTACTCAATATTGCCCAGGCTATGGTGCCTTGCTGGCATTGGGATTGGAGGGAGGGAAGTATACAGTGAGATTTCCACAAAATAATATAATAACAAAAGATAAATTAATTCCCAGCTAAATTGCTGAGCCCCAGCCACTCTCCAGATCTCGCATGAATGAATTTGGAAGTCAAGTCCACCTGGAGCATCTCTCATGTTTCCCAATGGCAGTCCTGCAGCCTTTCCTTCTGCTGCCCTACCTTGGGATGAGGGATTGGGATGAGGAGTTCCTGCACAGGTATTTCCCATACTTCTGACATGGGCTTCCCAACTAGGTCCCCAGAAAACTCTGTGCTAGGTCAAGATGGGGGAATTCCTCACCTGCATGGGTATCCCTCATTACCCATTAAAGGGCTGCCTGGCTGATGTGTGCCCCCTGAAACGGTTCACTTATTTCACTTTCCTACACTTTAAAACTCATGTCAAATCTAGTTCACCTCATCAGAGACCAGCACTTGGCGCTGGAGTTTTCTTTCTTCTTTTCTCAGCTGGAGCTGCCTTTCCATATGTCTGGTGGGGGAGTGTAAGGGTCAGAGGTGGTTGAGACAGAGGAATGTTTAAGTGACGTTCACTGGGAGGTGCCTCAAATTGCTTCTCCCTTTCAACCACTGCCCTACACACCCTGGGGGGCTGGACAGTCTGGACACAATCTTCCTATCAGAATGAGGTTTTGGCCCCTGAGGTAAAAACCTGCTGAGATTGCTGAGGGGCCATCTTGTTTCCTGTATTCGAAGAAGGAGGAGTAAGGGGACATGTGTCATGTGTCTGGCCAAATGCTGGGCCAGAGGCTGTATTTGCCATTTAATTCTCACCATAACACGATGATGAAGACGACACTTCCTGTTTTCTGCAATGGGCCAGATTCCCAGAGAGAGCCTGACCAAAGCCACAGAGCTGGAAGCCACATCTTTCTCACTCCTGAGCTCCCGGCACCATGCCACCTTCCACACCAGCTGCTGTCCTTCTCACGTGTAAGCAAACAGAGCCCCGGACCACCCCCTCCACCCACCAGACAACATGTGCCATGGAAATGATTAGCAACACAATTTAAGAACCCACCTGGTGCATGACAAATGTAGAGACTGAGGCTTGCATAGGGGAAGTCACTTAGCTACAGTCTCTTGGCCACATAATGTCTGAGATGGCCTCTGTTGACCTTTCCACCAGTGTTTTATTTTCCCTGTAAATCACGACACTGGTGGACTGGGGACAGCACATGCAGAGGGCAGTTGCTTATCTCTGAGCCACCCCCCAGCCCACACTCTCCAACAGCACTGAGCCCAGGGCAACAAATTAGGGCCTAGTGAGCACTGGCATTCTCTGCTAACCTGCTGACAGCTTTGTGCAGCATCTGGGGCTGGAGGAGAGGTGCAGCTTTGGGAATGTCTAAGGAAACCACAGAGCAAGTGACTTTGAAATAAACAAGTGTTTATTTGCTCTTGAAATGACCTTAATTACACCTGTCAAGAGATTTCCACTTGAACAGATTTAACAAGAAAAGTAGAGGGTGAGTGGACATTTAGATCTCCAAATCTGAAAGGTTCAGCAATTATGTTCCTCTGGGGCTCCTTTCTCTGGGCTCTTACCAGTCTCAAGTGCTGTGGGCAGCCAAGAGCAGCAGCGCAGCAGGGGCAGTTGGGACAGGCCTTGCTGGGGAGGGCAGCTTCTTTATCACAGACCCTATCGATCCTGCCTCCCTCTGGAGGTGAGAATCCTTGAGAGTCAAACCCACAAACACAAAGTCCAGGATGCTGAAGCCACTTAGAAGATTATCTAATGAAAATCCCAACCTAATGCCGCCCCAGCTCTACACTATCCCTAACAAGATCATCTGGCCTCTGCTTGAGTTTCTCCATTGATAATGAGCTCGCTGTTGAAACCCACCCTCATTAGGCAGCGATGGGCAGGGAAATGAGGGCCAGACTCTTAGGTGTTAAGACCTCTTGAGTTTAAATAAGGGATTCATGGCTTATAAACTGTGATTTCAGCCCAGTTTCTTCTCTTATCCTCATTTGCTCTGTGAAATGGGAATACTAACACAATCAGAGCTGGTGGGACAATTCAGTGGTAAATGTCTAGACTGTTCCTGACATAGTGGTGGGTGTTCAGTTCACGTTATATCTGTGCTGGCTGTTCCCTTTGTCTTCTCTTCTTCCCATACAGTTTTTCTACAGTATCAGGCAATATCATGCAGTCTAGAACAACATCATGCAATTCAAATGTTTAAGATAGCACCTCTTTGGAGGTTACTTCTAAGTATATAATCCAGGCCTTGATTTTCCCCAAATGTCTTCCCCAAGAGCACCACACATTTAATGAATGTGTCCACCTGAATTTCCCTCTGGCACCCCCAGTGAGCTGGACTTGTTAGTTATCAGGCTAAGCACACGTGAATACACTTTCACTATATTACAAGCTCTTTTTCTGGTTTTTAAACTCCTTCCTCAGTGCCTAGCTCTGTTACCAGGCTCAGAGCTGGAGGACTATACATGTGTTCATGATAAGTGAAGCATATGTATTCAGTGCTAGAATCCAAGAGCTCTATCCTAATCATTGTGACATCTCTGCAACAGGTGCCACATTAAGCACCAGGGAATCAGTGGGTCTCATGAGACACAAAACTTACAACCTATGAAGGAAACAATGTAATCATGGTTTAAATCATTCACATACACACACAATTGTTAACTGGCATATGGAGAGTGCCATGCAGTCAACAAATCCTCTTTCACATTACTCTTGCCTTGACTAAATAGAGTATTAGACTTGCATCCCCTTGCAGTTAGGCAAGGCCATGTGGCTATTTCTTGCCCATGAAATGTGAACAGAAGTGATGTGTATTTCTTCCAAGTTGAACCAGTGTAAAATAGCAAGCAATTCTCCAGTATTTTTCTTCCTTTGCCATACATAATAGTGAATTGCCAGGTCAAATGCAAAGATATTAGAATCTCCATCAACCTGGGTTTCTGGAGTGTCTCTGTGGAGTAGACTCCCCTCCACCAATCTGCACTGAACATGAATGTGTACAGAAAAGAAACATATGTTGGTTTATACCACTGATTTTTCAAGGTTTACTTGTAACTGAAGCTTAAGCTAGCTTATCCTGATTAATGTCTCACTCATTAAGTAGCTTTAAAAAGGGTAGGATTGGAGGCAAGTAAAAGAAAATATACATTATTAGTAGAAAAACATAAGCTCTAGAAAACTTCCCTTCTAAAGGTCACTTATTCAACTCAATTTTCCTAACCACATTACTTTATTTTATAACTCAGATTGGTGGTTAAAAGGCCAGGCCCTATACCAAGGGTCCAGCAAACATAGTCCCTAATAAATAGCCAATTAAAACTATATACATTTATTTCCTGGGAAACCCAGCATGAACTATTTTCTTATTAGTGTAGGCTTATAGTCCCTTTTAACTTCTTAGACTAAAAATCTATCCCATTTGATTTGTGCCACATGTCTTGAATAATTTTTGTCTCCCTTTTCCTGGTCCCTCACATAACTGTTTGTTCTCATTCAGATTCATTTCTAAGCATTTCTTTGGAGCTGAAATTTGACAGCATATTAAAATATTTTCATGGTACAACAGGACATAGGAAAAAGTAAACCCACATCCCGAGCCCCTGAATCAGGTATTTTGCCTCTGTTGTGTTTTTAATTCTTCCTCCCACCAGCAAGGGAAACATCATAGCACCAATATACCTACAAGGAAGCTGGGACTCAGTGCCTTCATTCAAGTGACTGAAGTGATGGCTGAGCCAATATTCCAGTCTGTAAATGTCTTATTCCAGAGCCTGCCAACCAGGGATCAACTATTTCTAACTTCACCTCTACCCAGCTATCTTTAGTGGTAAGAGCCCAGCCATACAGCCATGGGACAAACACTGATTGAATGCTTAAAATTTAGATTAGGTGGCTCACTTCCACTTTTTATTCCTTTTATTTGATCTTCAAAAACGTCTTTTGAATTAGCCTCGTGTGTAGGTTGCAATTTTAGGAGGCAAGTGGCCTGGCTCTGTGATTCACTAACTGTGAGGGTCAGGCACCTTTCACCACTGACTCTGAACCTTAATTTTCTCTTCTTCCCAATTTGGGGGGAGGAAGTGGGGATATTGATTGTATCACCATTATAGGATTATTTGCAGAATTAAACAAGGTATTTGGGAATGCATCAGATGGATGGTTGAGCCTGGAGCATTGCTCGCTCACGGTCCATATCAGCTTGTGTCACAAATGTTGCTTAGTCATATTTCACAAAGGAGATGAAAGTTTAAGAGTAGGAGAAGTTGGGTAGGAAAAGGAAACAAAAGCTTGTCTTCAATGACTTTCCCCCATCACACAGAAGTAAATGGGAAAGAAAGTAACTCACAGACAGATCTCCCTGCTTGTCCACTGTTCAGCCTACCTGGCCTCCACTCTATGGGCCAGGTTAACTCTGTAGGTAGGATGGGCAGTCAGTCACCTGTACATCCTGCAAGACATAGAATAAACAATAAAATTATGTAAAATAAGGTAGTTCAGATTTGCAAAATGCTGGCAGTGTTAATCATAAATTGCTATTACTACAGGGGAAAATCTATCTAGTGGAGTCAGACAGACAGGAGGTTGAATCTCAGATCTGCCATTTTTATCTATGTGACAAGTTATTTATATCCTTGATATCAGTTACTTTATCAGAAAATGAAGATGCCCAGTCAGTGCCATGTTTATCTACCTCATAGAATTTGTGCAAGAATTAAATGAGAGAGCCTAGGCCAATGGTGCTAGACATACAGAAAACTCTAGTAAGGCTGGAAATTCTTATTCTTGTTCTAATGATTTATGCAAAGAGCTTAGCTTGGTGTGTACCACAATATAATAAACGCCAGCTCTAACTCTTGGTAAAGGATAAGTGATTACCAAGGGGAACTCAGACCCTAACAGAATGGTATTTAGTGACATGAGGCTCACCTTCCCTCGTAAGTTGCAACTTAGTAGTGAATTAGTTACAGGATTAGGAAATCATCATTGTCATAAGCCTATGAAAACCACAGCCTCTATCACTGTGTGCAAGTAATTCTATAAATGTACGCCAGTTAGTCTCTGTACCACCCACTCTTCATGGCTTTAGTTCATCTCTTCCTCTTCTTGGGAAGCCCCTTTCCTCTCCAGCCTTCTTTTCCTGACCTTCTTTATGCTCAGTACATAACACATTCAATCTTTAAGCCTCAAAGGAAACTCCATGTCCCTGTGAACCTTTCTTACCTCCTCCTTCTCCCCCAGCAAAAGCTGCATGAGTGTCCTCTGGCCTCTCCGAGTCTATGGCCCATCAAATATCCATTCCTTGGAGCACTTACCATGTTGTATTATGACTTTAAGTTTTATACAAGGCATCAGTTGTGATTTTAAAAAATAAAAATGAGCAGAAATATCTTCCAGAGTTCCAACATGAAGTTCTGGATTTGGGAAGGACAGAAAGTGTGAAGACAGAAAATGGCTAGCTTACACCTTGTCGGAAATTTGTACTTAGTAATTACATACATGTATATCACATGTTGTGCGTATTTTATTCTTTCCCCCCAATAATTCTATAAGGTGCTCTGTGAAGGCAAGAGCTATATATGAATTGTATATGGAATATTCTCTTGAAGGCTATTCAGGTTAGATATCAGTTACATACTTTATATAACTTAATATAAGTGATAAGTAATCTGTGCTCTTTATCTTTAGCCAAAGATAAAATGCTTGTGTAGGGAGGGAGAAGAGAAAAAATTATAGTATCTGTATGTTGTAAAAGAGATTCTAGAAAGGTTTCTTAGAAGAGGTAGCTTGGAGCTGGATCTTAATTAATAAGTGTGTGTGTGTGTGTGTGAGTTGTGTTTGTATTTAAATGTATACATGTATGTTTCTGCATGTACACATATATGTATGTTTATTGTGCAAAACAAGGTTAGAAAAGGAAATTAGAGTCTGAATGTGGGGGATTATTTGTGCTTGACAACTTTTCTAATGGATTCTATAGACTAAAGGAGTTAACATTTTTAAGGACAGGGTGACAACGTAAGAGCCAGACTTTAAATCTAGGAGCCATGTGGAGGGTGGTCAGGCTAGAGGAGGGATTGGAAAAATTAAAATACTGATTA
This sequence comes from Smutsia gigantea, assembly GCA_032199065.1. Lineage (NCBI taxonomy): Eukaryota > Metazoa > Chordata > Mammalia > Pholidota > Manidae > Smutsia > Smutsia gigantea. Next base: position 230,878 of record JAVSCE010008560.1, on the reverse strand, counting down.
AATGAAATTTGGGTTTAAAATATGGAAAATATCAATGCTTTAAATCAGAAAACCATCGACATTAGCAAGGCTTAGTTTTGCCAGATATTTGGGGCATCTACTTCCTTTACCAAAGCCTCAGCACCAAGCACAGAGTCAAATGAAAGAAATTAGGAACATGAAGATTTTGTTCCAAACAAATGATGCTTTAGAAATGAAGTGGAAAACACTGCGAGAAATTGTTTCTAAGGTGTTAATGCATTCCAATTATTTGGAGAAATGTTGAAATTCAGAAGAAAGGAGTGGGGCCATCCTTCTCCTCCATGTAAAAGATTTGGCTTCTGAAAATCACTATTGAAATTGAATTTCATTTCCTTATTGGAAATTCACTGAATCTAGAAAATGGATCAAAATAGAAAATAACTTTCTTATGGAACTATTAGTTGCTATTTAGATGGATTGTTGGAGGATTACATGAGGTAATTAAAATAAAACAATTTCTGTATATGTAATAAGCACCAGATAACTATTACCCACTATTAATTAAATAACTGTTGTAATTATCATCTCTAATCCAAATGCTTCATTCTGAATATGTGGCCTGTCTGGGGCTTCTTCTCTCTGTATCTGTGGTTGGGAGACTGGTATGCAGATTTCTCCTTTCACTAGGAAGAGCTGCTCCCTGTTTGAGGCTTCCCTCATTAGCTGGTGAAATGCTACATCCTGTGTCCCAAATGCTACATCCTGAAGTGCATTAGGGGTATTACTTATTCAATCATTTCACACTCTATTACTTAAGCTATAGTTTCATGCAATATATTCTTATTTAATCAATTCTGCATTATTTCTGCAATGACTGAGAATTTTGACATTTACATCATGCATTTTCCACAAATCTTACTGTTATTCAGGAAAAACGCTAGAAAAGAAATCTAGAAATTCCCATTGTAAATTGAGTGCCTTTTGTATTCTTCTGGACAGGTCAGTGAAGTTTGTTAAAGTTGATATGAATTTGGTGTTGACTATGTAGTTATACCCCTAGTACCTATTAGAGCACGTCACATAAAGTCACTCATGTGTCGGGACCAACTCAGGAATTTTTCAAGTCACTTGTTATAGTTAGGTTGAAATTGGCATCGTGGGAGTATTTTCACCACAGAAACCAATAAATACTACAAATTTGGGCTCCCCCCCACCAAAATAAAAGATCTGGTTGTTAAACATTTACCAGCAAACCACTGGAAATAATTCAATAATTCAATAGTGAATGAATATCTTGTTCAGTAACCAATTCCCCTCCTTTGAACATATCATCCAACTTTAACCTTCAAACCATATGTCAATTACAGAAAATTTCACAGAATTGATGGAGTCTGAGAAAGCTCATATTATTTTTAGAATATTTGGGAACTATCAACTTTAGGTTAGTGGTAAGAAATCAAGTCAGTCCAGTTAATTAATATCAAAATTATTAAATTAAAATAGCAGTATTTTCAAGATTGGGCTATGACTCTCATGCCTGTTTGCTTAATTCTTTTAGCCAAATTGTGCTATAAACTTACTCAGATGCAGATAATAGTTCCTTCATCGTAAAAGCCCACCATAATATTTCCATGCTGGAGGGGATTCTGGAGTGCTCAGTCCCTCTCCTGGGAGTTCCTGCCCTCAGCATGGGCCTAATAAACATGCAAGCATTCTACTAACACAAGTATCGCAGATAATAGAATAAGATACTAAAGTGACCATTTATGCAGCATTTAGGCCTGGGAGGAAGGTAGTTGACCTTGGACTTGTAAGACAAAGGCACAGAAAGCTTTGAGTTCTCTGCCTGAACTGGTCTGAGTGTTCTGTTTATAGGATTGGATTATCTCTGTTGATTTGATTTCCATAAATGTTGCAGCATGCATTTCTTAGGCTGAAAGAATGGGAAAGGAAGGAAATTAGCATGAATTAAGCTTCCAGTACGAGGTACTTTACATAGATTAGTCATTAAATCCTTACTGCAGTCTTGTGAAGTATTACTATCAACATTTTATATATATAGGGTAACCGAAGCTCAGAACAGTTAAGCAACTCATGCAAAGTTATGCAACTGGTAAGTGGAATAAGGTATGCTAAGAGTAAAGAAACAGGGAGATTAGAAGTGAATTAATTAGTGGTATAACGGAGCAAAAATGCATGTGTGTGCAGGTGTGCACATGTGTGCATAAATGTGTGTGTGTATATTCAAAATTTGTCCTCTTTGATTCCTAAGATATTAAAAGAATATGTAAGACACATATTAGGCACTTAACCACTGCATTTTGTTTAAACCTAACAGCAACTCTTATTAGTACCATTTTAGAGAGGAGGTCCTTTGAGGTTCAGAAAGGTGAAATAACTTACCCCAAATCACACAGCAAATAATTAGAGGAGTTAATATTTAAAAAATAGGTGTGTCTACTGCCAAGCTATTTAAAAGGCAAACATCCAAATAGAGACAATACATTTTGTGATGATTTTGCCTTACTTATTGACTTGTGAATTGTCTGTTCCTCCCCAATCCCGAACATAAATTAAGAACCACACCCATGTTATTGATGGGTGTGACCCCAATGCATACACAGCACAGTGGCTGGATTATTGTAGGTAGGTGGTACAATAAGTAATGTTTGGATAAATGTATGGACCCCAAGAATGTAATCAAATCAGACCATCACATTCAGCAGCATTTCTCTTTGATGTGACTGGCTGCAGCATCAGAGTGGATGAGAGGTTGGTAAACCCTGTTAACAGCCAGGAGAGTTGATATGTTTGACTACTGTGCATGTATAGGCAAAATGAGGGGGTCCAAAAGAGTGCAGCCCACCAACCCCCAAAAGAGTGTCCTAGTGATGTGGGAGCTGACCCTACACCCTGAGGTTTCTCCCCAGACAGAGGAGCATGACCTGGAGAGATTGGTGGTTTACCACCAGTTTCCTTTATTGGCTGCATGACCTTTGACCATGGAAATGAAGGAGACAAAATAAGCTCCTGGTGACCTGGATTCTGGGAACTAGGAAACTGGAGAGAACTGCATCATTGCAATGAGACATCCTTGTGCAAAAGGACAATGTCCAGCCCTAGTAGTCATTACCACAGGACAAGGAGGAATGGAAAAAGGAAGAGAGAGAGGGAAGAAAGAGACGGGGCACATTTATTGACTCTACTCCACAGCAGACACTATTATGTAAGTTAGCTCACTTGCTATTCATGACAGACCATCACATAGATACTATCTTCATTTTATTTACAGATACTTAGCTTCAAAGAGTAACCTGATCACATAGTTACTGAGCAGGGGAGCTGGGTTCAAATGCAGGGCAATATGGCTCCAAATAACAGAAGAAATAGTCATTATATGTGAGCACTCTCATGTGAAAGACTCTGGATATTTAACTCACATTTAAGGCTCATAACATTGGAAAGTAGAAATTGAAATCTCCCTTTTGTGGTGAGAAATCTGAGATGCAGAGGGCTTACCATGATCTGTCAAGGTCACAGTTACAATTGATACTCACAGGATTTGAAAGCAGGTATGATATTCCCCTAGGCACCTTCTCCCACTCTTCTCCCACGCTTGCGTATAATCTATTTCAACAGGCAAATTGTCATCTAAGACGGAAGCTCTCCTCTCTGAAATTGCAAGTACTTCTATCAACTTGGAACTCTTAAAGCCAATGCCCCAGCCCTGTGTGTGAGCTCAAAGCATTTCTATTATTTATGATATCATGATTTTCCCACAGCAACACTCCCTTAAGTTCTAGATCTTGTGAGTGAAAAAAGATTAAATCCACTTGGAAAGAAGCTGTGGAATATTAGAACAGAGCAACTTCTTTTTCCAAGCATAATTTTGAAAAACACAACTGGTATTTTAGAAATACGCAGAATGTTAGAAGGATAAAGCCTAACCCACCCAGAACATTAGATAGGGATTGGGAAAATTTATAATGGAGGTATGCATTTTTCTGTGTGGGGAGTGGAAGGAAGAGAGCAAGAAGCATTCTCCACAGTACTTACTATCAAGGATACACTTACACTTCTGCCCTTGGCAAGCTTAATTACGAAGATAAGAGCACTTTGTTATGAAGTGCATCCAGAACCCAGACAAAGTGCTATGTGGAGTGCTTTGCAAACTTCATCTCATCTAACACATATAAACCCTAGCAGAAAACTGATACCCAGAGAAGTTAACTCCTTCCTCAGCTACTACCACAGCTAATAGATGGTAGGGCTGGGATTTCAACTTGAGCCTGCCTGATACCAAAGCTCTGCACTCAAAATGCTCATGCCTGATTAAATCAGTCACCTAGAGATTATTCATACACATTTGTTTTCCACAGTCCTCTGACCTATTGGTTTAACTATTAAAAGCATAATGAGTGAATTTTTGGGTGAGGCAAGGAATGCAGAAAAATCTACATCAAGCAAGGGACCTCTGCCCTCTCATGTGTAAAATGGGGAGATGTCACGAGAATTTTGCAAAGGACTTCCTCAAGGAAATGCGCTTGACAAACACCCAGGTCAGTGGAAGTGGGCACCAGTTTGCAGTCACCTGTGCATGGGCTACATCCCAACCCTGCCACTTTCTAGCTGTGTGAGCCCAGGCAGCAAATGAGCACATCTACCTCCATTTCCCCTACTTTAAAGTAGGAATAAGAATTTCTAACCTGTGAAGTACTGTGAATGCAATGGAAAAAAAAGGGGGGAGGGTTGAAAATGCCCAGTGGATGTCTTGGAAAAGATGATCAATACATTGAGTTTCCTTGAATTTCCCTCAAAACAAGAAGGTTGTGGGAGCCAGAAGAATCAAGCAGGAAGCAGGCAAACTCTTTGGGGTGAGTCCCACCACGTAGATCATTGGCACACTAAAATGTCACCAGTCTCCTCCCCTGGTTCTTGTTTCTATTTTCTCTAATAAGCAGAACGAAAGGAAATAAATCTAGCAATCTGAATAGGACAGGAGTTAGAGGAAAAGAAGCTATGGAGGAAGCTGACGAGGAAAAGCTTGGTCTCCTCCTTCCCATTTCACACCCAGCTGAGTCCCATACTACTCACATGAAGTCCAGTTGTCCATTGAAGAAAGATGAACTAGGAACCACCAGGTGCCCATCCCTGTGCTTGGTGCCCAGGGAAAATGGGAGCTTAGACACAGCTCCTGCCCTGCTTTCAGGGTCCTGAAGGTAGAGATGATGGAGATAGAGCAAACAGCTTTTCATTTTAATGCAGTATAAATACAGCCACATAGACAAAGGAAAATCCGCACATAGCCTGTACTTGAGGGGCCACCAGGAGCAAGACATGTAAGCTGAGGGAGGAAGGTGCATTTTCTCAAAATGAAAATGGAAGATGGTAAATGAGGCTCTGATGTCCAGTCTGGGAACTGGATGAATGGATGGGAGAGACTCTGTGGCCAGGCAGAGCTCCAGGTCTTCATCTCCTGGTCATGGGGAGTGACAGAAACACCACGATATGTTCAGAAGCGGTTTCTACAGCACCAGGTGCATATAGGAAGTGTGTGTGGGCACATGCATGCTCATGCATTTACCCAGGTGATTGTGAGAGCATAGTCGGGATAAATGTGGCACATTTGGTCATAATTCTCCTTTGGGAGGCCCCTGCTTCTCTGGGCTCTCACTTACCTGCTCTGGTCACTTGTTTCCTCAGACAATCTATCTCCTTTCTCTTTGTCCATGGCCACTTTGTGCTCCTTAAGAGTGGTTTCCACTGCGCTTCTCATGGAGATCCCTTTATCTCTCTCTGTAGATGCCTGCTCATCTGCTTCAGTACACGTTTCAGGACCCACATTCTCTCACCCAATGCCAGTTTCATTATCGGTTTCCTATTCTTCCCTATGAAATCCATTTCAGGCACCTTCTTTTCTTCCCAAACTGCACACAAAGGCTGAAGTGGGTGAAGATTCATCAAGAAGAAAGGTCAGTGGTTAATAGGCACAGCTGGAAAGGTTATGTGAAACATTCTTTTCTACAGTTCATAAAGCCGCAGGCAGTTCTAGAAAAGAAAAAATGGCCAGGTATTTCATGCAGAGCTTGCCTCACATGGAAGGCACCCCAAAGCCATATTAGGAAAGGGACCTTCCTCTATACAAGCTAGACAAAGAGCACAGTTTTTAATTATACACACACACATGCACACATGCATATATATAGTTTTTATTAAAGGAATGCATTTATAAGGTTTAAATACACACACATGTGGTTGAGAACAGTGAACTGAGGGCTCTTTGCCCCACACTTTTTACCCTCAAACAACTCCACATAGATAAACACTTTTAATTACTGTAGCTTTGTATTTTTCTTGAATAGTCTATTGTCTTAAAATATGCCTATACTGTTAATATCATTTTGAAACACATTCAGTTAACTTTCAGACTCTAGGACATTTCCACCCCAACTTCCAGCCCTCTTTCCTCCACTGGGTGTCAGACTCCCCCTGCCTTCCCAGGATCCCTCCCCATTTCGTTTCAGACATTTCTCCTAATTAGATGCTTGCACATTGAATTGCGTTTTGGCATCTATTTCTCAGAAGATCTGAATTAACACAGTCTCTTTCATAAATTCTTCTGTGGCTGCTATAGGATGAAGTCCCAAATTCCTCAGCAGAGCACCCACAGCCCTTTAAGATTTATTGCCACTCACAGTCCATTTCAAGCTGTATCCCTTCACACATGAAGCCAGATACCTCACTGACTGTGACCTTCTCCTTCCTCCTCGGTTCTTTGCACATGCCACTCTATTTCTTATATCTGGAATTATTTCTCTTCTCTTGCCTACCAAGGAAATTCCTCATTATCCAAGAATTTGCTCACCCATGCTCTCCTACCCTCCACATACATATGGAAGCAATGATCCACTACTCCTATTGTGCTCTGCTGATATCTACTGTAGCCTGATCACAGTGGGGGTGACTTTCTGTTTTATGCTTGACTTCCTACCTGAGCGAATGATCTTAGAAGGCAGGCAGCATCCCCCATATTGCCTTCTACTCTGTCAGCTAGGATCAAGGTAACGAGGGGGTTATAAAGAAAGAAACCTAGATTTCAATCCTGCCTCTACCATTCATTGGTTGTTTGACTTAGAACAACCAATTTTTAATTGAAGCATAGTGATATACAATATTATGTTGTTTTCAAGTACATAGTGATTCAACAGTTATATACATGCCCTAACTTTTTAAAGCCATTTCTTTTTCTCTCAAATGAGGCATCAACTCTGAGGGAGCCCTTACACCTACTGCAAAAAAGTATCATGCTTAATCCTTGGCGTGGAGACTCCCATGTATCCCCAAACTCTGAAGTTTGATGTCATGTGCAACTAAGTGGGATTTTGGGGTGGTGTCCCTTGGAGGGCTGTGTTATTTATTAGTTCTTCCCCCACCTAAATATTTCTCTCCTCTTTTCCTGGCAAATGGTAGGATTGCACTTTCTTGGCCATGTAACTTGCTTTGGCCAAGGGAATGTGATCAGAAGCAATGTGCGTGCCTTCTGGGCAGCAGTGTTCATAAGCAGTGTGCAATCCACCAACTCCTTCTGCCTCCCGCTGCTGTGCAACTGTAGTAGGTAATGTTCCAAATGTAGTGGGTACTCTGCCAGCTTGTTTCCCAAAGTGAGGGCATTGCAGAGCTTGGTAGAGCCAACCCACAATGCATTTGTTCAGAAGCGAGAAACAAGCCTTTACTGTTTCCAGTCTCTGGAGCTGGGGGTCTGTTTGTTACATGTGGTAAAAAGAATTCTAGAAGTTCCCCCATAAACTTTGCACCCTAGTGTTACTCCCACGATCATAGTACCTTACATAGCAAAAGGGATTTTGCAGATAAAATGAACGTTAATAAGTGGTTGTCAGGGAGAGTACCTGGGCAAGTCCAATCTAATGCATTATAGTCCTTTACAAGCAGAGCGTTTTCTCCGCCTGGTGGCAGAAGAAGTCAGAGAGATTCAAAACATGAGGGAGATTGGATGAGGTGGAGGGGGCTGTGTGGAAGGACCTGAGGATAGCCTCTAGTGCTGAGAGTGACTCCAAGCCAACAGCCAGCAAGGAATTGGATTCTGCCAACAATTTAAATGAACCTGGAAGTGAATTCCTTCCCAGAGCTCCCAGACAAGAGCCTCACCTAGCTGAAACCTTGGTGTCAGGCTGCAAGAGCCTAAACAGAAAACTGTAAACTTTGCATATCTGACCTACAGAACTGTGAGCTCATAAGCGGGTGAGCTTCAAGCTGCGCAGTTGGTAGTTGTTATGCAACAATAGAAAACTATTACATTACAGAGCTGCAACCTAGCTCAGCCAGACGGACGCACAATTCAAATGTGTGGGGAGAACCATTCCATTATGAACTTTTTGAATTCAAAGTTCTTTAAAGCCTTTCTTTAGAGCCTAGAAAAGTGCCTGACACGTGATTTTTATCAGACTAACAAAGCAGGATTAAGGTGACGCCTTCAACAAAGTACCTGACATGTACTTAATAAGGCCTTTTAAATCATGTTTTAATTATCATTTGTATAAATTGAAAAGCCTGCCACAGTTCTGAGAAACTGTTAGGGATGCTTACTCTTTTCTTCATCCCTTCCAAGTCACACAGTAGCATCTGAATAAAGACAGTGGGAATTAGAAGGGTGTGTCCTTGGGAGTCCTTGACCGCTAAGTCTTCACCTCCTCAAGAAGCTTTCCCTGAATCCTCAGGCTAGGTGTGAGTCTTCCTGTTATATTTTTTCAAAGCACTACTTTTGTTTCAAGAAGTTTTCTCAACTTCTGTAATCTATAATGATCTAATCCATAATTAGATAATCTATAATTTGATAATTTATATAATTGATTGCTTAAAATCTGGCTAATCTCTCTGTGGACAGGAACTATGCTTGGTTGATTGGAGCTGTTTCTCCATGCCCTTGATGTTCAATGTAAAATTCTAACAGGAACAAGGAGCAAACCAGGAGATGACAAAGTCAATCTTCACCAATGTAAATGCTACACAGAGCAGGACTTCCTGTGCCAAGGATAGAGACACAGGTGGAGGAACCCTAGCCAGCATTCTGGGGATGGCAGTAGGCTGTCATTCTGTGAAATGGGTATAGCAAAAGCTAGTTATCTTTTTAGAGCCCCAATCCAATGAGATGGTTCAGGGAACTGAAGGACAAGCAAGGAGAGTCCAGGTGGTAACTTCTGGCCTTTAAATTAGGCTGACACCATGAGAACTATAGGGAAACCTGGCTGGAAACAAGGTAAGCTCCTAGGTCAAGTTCATTCCCTAGAGTTTGAGGTTGAGTCTAGTTGACAACTGTGTCCCATTGTTGTCCTAATTGTTGTAGGATCAGTGGATCAGGTATGGGTCTGGGGAAGAGATTTAATTCTATGCTTGATAATTACACACACTACCTGGTGCTGATTCTGTGCTGGGATTTGCTGAAGCATTTTACACATATAGTCACAGTTCATTTGTAGAGCAACTCCTAGAGGTAAATGCTAATATTATCTCTATTTTAGGGGTGAGAACCTGAAGTGGGTTCTCAAGCTCATGAAACCAGTCCCAAAGTTATAAGGCCATCCAGCAGTCAAACATGGTGGACTGAGCCCTGAGCCCACACTCTAACCGACGGCAATGTGAGATGGAAGAAAGGGCGTGTCCATTGGAGGCCATTGCTGGAGGTTCAAATATGGCCTTGCCATTAGGCAGCTGGGCCAACTTGAGCAAGTTCATTAACTCTCTGAGCTTCAGTGTCTTTTTCTACAAAGTAGACACAAACACACTTGCCTCCATGGGTGATGATGGAGATTTTATGATGATAATCACGGAAAGTGTCCAAGTAGATTTTTAATGCATATTGCATACCCCTTTACCTTTTCTGCTTCTTTTGCGACTGATGTGGGCGCCAGAAAGGGCCTTTCTCTGCAGGTGAGGACCCTCAGAACTCCCCCAGCTGGGAGAGTCGGAGAACGAGGGAGGTAAGGGAATGAAGTCTCACTTGCCTTACGACTTCTCAGCCTGTTTGCTTGCTGCTGAATGAAGATAATAGTGCTTAGCTTACAGGGTTTTATGAAGATCAAATGAGATGATTTTGTGCGAGTGCTCTGCAAATGTAATGTAAGGTAACATGTAATATAAGGACATCTCAGATACTATTATTCATCCTATTCTGCCTCATTCAAAAGAATAAAGGCAGGAAGAATCCCGAAGCCTAAGCATGGTTAGAAGAAAGATTTGTGTTTTCAATTGTTCTTGGAAATTCTAAAAGTAGTTTCAGCCTGAATGAATACTGAAACGATTTCAATTTCCCTTTAAATTCAGAGATGCCAAAACCCTGTGATTTAGGCCCCCAGGAAATACCACTGGAGCTGTCTGTGTGCTCTCAGTTTTAATCAGATACTTAGCATTTAGCTGAAAGTGAGGAAATGATGTCCTCAGTCATGGTGAAGTCTTTTAGCAAGACAGGCAAGCTTATCTATTGAGGAACTATTATGGTTTAAAGGTCCAAATTCATTAACACAGTTTCCAAGGCCTTTCACGGTCTGAAACCTCTTTTATCTCTATCCCTCTGCCCTTCTCTCCAGCTTCCAATCTCAATTCTGTTTCCTCGGATCTACTCATCACTCAATTAATACATCATTAAATTCCACACCTCTGTGCTTTTATCATATTTTTCTCTCTGTCTAGTGTGTCTTTACGTCCACCGGCCTTCTACCATGACATATAGACTTCTGTGTTTGTGCGGAAGCCTGAATGTTTCCTGTATTCTTGGCACCATCGAAAATCTTCAAGTCCTAAAAAAGCGTAAAAACAAACAAACAAACAAAAAATCCTGGGCCTCTGTCCTCAAATACGCCTTTGATATTGAAAATTTTCAAAATATTGTGGTTGCAGTCAGTAAATGAGGTAATATTGACAGTTGAGGATGGAAAAGTGACTTTTTTAATGGGTAAATCAAAGAAGACTTCAGATAGGGGGTGACATCCACACTTTGGCATTTTGAAAGATGTGTAAGAAATTGCCTTACGGATCACCTGCAGTGCAATGATTTTCATACTGCCTCATGCTTACTTGGGCATGTGGCTTCCTAGCTCTGGTTCTCTGGGACTCATTTGAGGGCACAGGTCATATGCTGTTATTCATTGTCAGTCCCTTGGAGAATGCCTGGCACTTTGCAATAAATGAATGAATAGATACATAGGGATGTCTTAAGAACAAGTGTCTTGCCAATGGGTTTCAGCCCGGGCAAGTTCACTATGGATTCAATGTGACCAAAGAAATTGACAGCAAAACGTTCTTGGGGTAAAAGGGTTATACCTAACTTGATTTCCATGTGGCAGGTCAGTCACTAAAATCCCGTTCACTCAGCATGCAGCAAGCTGATCTCTGCCTCTGGGCCCCTCTGTCTGCACAGCCGTCCTCTGGGCCTTTCTGGTTGCACAGCCGTCCCGCACAGCCGTCCTCTGGGCCTCTCTGCACAGCCGTCCCGCACAGCCGTCCTCTGGGCCTCTCTGCACAGCCGTCCCGCACAGCCGTCCTCTGGGCCTCTCTGCACAGCCGTCCCGCACAGCCGTCCTCTGGGCCTCTCTGCACAGCCGTCCCGCACAGCCGTCCTCTGGGCCTCTCTGCACAGCCGTCCCGCACAGCCGTCCTCTGGGCCTCTGTCCTCCTGCCACCACTCCAGCCTCTGCTCTCCTGCAGCCTTGCAGCCGTGCCAGAGCACTGGGAGGAGCTCTTTATATAGAGTCAACAGCCATGTATTGCCCACAGGTGTGCAGTGAGCTAGTCAGCCAGGGCCAGGTGAGAATCCTGGCCACAGGAATTCTCGTTTTATCCACAACAAGAAAATATTTCACTTTTTTGAACATAAAGGAGCTCCTGACAGCAAGACAGGAGGAGGTCCAGTCATAGAGATGAGTGTTGTAAAGGCCAATCTCATGCTACATTGTGAAGCAATACTCACTAATTCTATTAAGGACTTAATATGTTCCAGACACTTGCTGAATATTTTTCCTGCATTATTATAATCATTCTATAAAGCAATCTTGGCACATAGGGATTATTATTATCTGAATTTTAAGACTGAAAAAATCTAATACACAAAGAGGTAAAGTAACCTGTCCCAGGTCACACATGTGTGACTCAGCTGAGATTCAGCTCTAGCTTTAGTTCCAGAGCTCAAGTTCTTAGCCACTCCCCAATAATACCATCCACAGTGGCCCTTTGCCAAGTGCTTCAGGGCCTAGCCTGGGGCACTGGGGGGGGGGGGGTCCACCAACACATCAAAGCAAACCCATACCATGCATCTTTACCTAAAAATTCAATTCAGTCTTAGGGGGCACTATGAATTGGATCGCTTGAATCACTCTTCTTGGTACATGGATTCTCTTTCCATAGTGTATTAATGGTGACATATTCTTGTGGCGTTGTGGTTAAACATTTTCTTTGATGCTAGATGTGCCAGTGTTCAAATACAAGCTCTGCGATGCCCCAAAAATCTCTGACCAAAACAAATAAACTAAAATGCTATTTAATTTACTCAGCCTACATTTCTTCACATCAGCAGTAGTATGACACCTAATGTGTCAAAATTAAATGAGGTAACATATTAAATGCTTAGCATAGTACCTATCTCAGGGAAAATGCTTAATAAATATTGGTTAACACCCAATAAGTACATTGTACTGCAGCTTCTAAGAGATGAGATGGAAATGAAAGGAAAATAAATATTATTATAAATATATATTACATACAAATATATAATGCATAGTATGTAATATTTTATTATTTTGATTATATATTTGTATATGATGTAAATATTATATATCTATATCAGCTAATAATATTAAGGACAAGTTTTAAAATCTGACTGCATTTGGTTGACACCTGCTCTATCATCTATTAGTTATGTGACCCACACTGGGGAGGGCCACCTGCTTGTCTCAGTCCACCAATTGAAATGCTAACCTGTTCCAGAAATGCCCTCACAGACACACTGAGAAATAATGTTTCATCAGATATATGGGCATCTCATAGCCCATTTGACACATAATCAATTTAACCATCCCATGCCTCCTGCAGCCCCTAGGAATATGCAGCCACCATCATGGGGGCTTTGTCTAGTGACCCCATCAACTTCCAGAGCAGCCAACATCTGTTTTTATTCATTTCCAGACTCCACTCCCTTTTGAAGCAGCACTTGTGGGATATTTTAGAGGAAATGAGAAACAATAGAGCTGTCATGCTGTGTTAATGTGGGTCTTCTCAGTTACCCTTTCAAGTAATGGGAAAAGGCTCAAAATAAAACTCTATAGATTATATTAATGCATGACTGAGTTAAGGCTAACTCATCTCTATTTGGATAGTTAGGAGTCTAAAAAAAAACCACCTTATATCCTTACCTCTGTATAGTCAGGAAACTATCTTATTATGGCTTTTAATTATGTGGACAGTTAACATGAAAAGTGGTATGAGTCTCTGAGTTTTGTTATTAGCCCTGAGTTGGAATCCTAGCTTTGCCACAGCTGTGAGACATGGGAAATGCACTATACCTTATTTTCCTCATCTGTAGAATGAGAGTGTCGAAGTATACCTTGGATTATTGTATAAAAGTTTAGAAAAAATAGATCTTAAATGTCTGCATTTAATACTGAGCAACAGATACTTCACAATATTTTCTCTTTAGAAAGAGCGTAAATCCTTATATAAGGTGATGATATACTCAGAAAAGAATATAAACACCTTGTTTATCCTGGAGAGAGATGAAAATGGCAGATGAGTCATCAAAAATTGAAGGGAAGAAATTTTCTCCCTCTTTTCTTCTGGAAACCAGACCAAGAACAGGAGTGCTGAAGTCTGAGGAGACAAATTTAGGCTTGATGTGATGAGCCAAAGGAGAAGAGGTGTCCAGCTGAGGCTCTGGCTGCCAGAATGTAGCTAGAGTAACATCATCTCCTATTCATTGTTTTGTGTTTGTTTTATTCATTACATTATTTTTAAGTTTGCGTCTCAGTTATGGTAAGTGATTTGTATTTTCCATTTCAGAGGGTAATTGATGCCAATAGGAAAAGTGAGTCTATTAAAAGAAAAATACTAAATAATAATATGTGTATCCAGCAAACATCCGGCAAAATGATACAGAAATGCCTGATACTTGGGAGATACTGGCACAGTTAAGGAGCATTGTGCTTACCCTTAGATCCTTTTCCACTCCTAGCTGCTATGATTCTACATTCAGAGGAGAGACACATCAGTGCTTGAGGACCTGATGGCAGCAGTTCTCAAGAGCAGCAGTTCAACTCCTCAAAGTGTGTTCTGAAAATGTATAGAGCATATTTTTGCTTGTCCCAAGAATTGGGCACAGTGACCAATATTGGGGGCTAGGATATTATATGTTCTGCCCTATCTCAGGCAGTCTCATGCGAAGAATTGTTTTGCATCCCATATGGTTTTCAAAGAGCCTGCTGTGTAGTCATTAATAAATTGCTTATAATTATTATACACACGGTCTGCTTTACATGACTTTAAAATAAAGACAATTGTTCAGGAATGCAACTACCACCTAAAGTGTGAAAAGAGTTTAATTTTTTAATTTTAGAATGTAACCAAGGGTTGTTACCCATTGAGAAAATCACCAACAGTAATAATGTTGCAGCATTTAAGTTGCAGATCTAACACACTCAGATCAGCCTGTACCTGTAGCTGTCATATTTCTGGTGAGCCTATTATAATGGCAACATTTGACAATTTATTAAGTCTTCTAGAATGTTTATGTGTCAGTAATTAGATATAAAAAATATATCTCACAAATAACGATAGTTATGTTCATAATAAAGCATTTCAAATGCAGTTATGTTATATTTATTGAATTATGTATTTTATTATAAACCAGTTTCATTTATTTTATATATTACATTCAGGTTATTTCTGCTGGTTTTTCTTGAAATCCTCTGTGTAACCTTACACTATAACCTGTGTAGCGTTATATTACCTAAGAATTTTGCTTCATGATTTTGCAAGGAGGTCTTGCAAAATACTGATTAGAAAGTGAAAGCATCAGGACAAAGAGTGTTGAGCAGCCTGTCTAACACTGTGGGGTCCTCCAGTGTGTCTTCACCACCTTCTTATTGTGTGACCTTGGCAGTCCTTGACTTCAGAGCCTGCATTCGTCTCGGCACGGCGGAAATTCTATACTGAGGTTGTATCAAACCCTACCAGCACTTAGCAGAGCACCTAGCACATGGTAAGCCCTCAAAATGTGCTAGCCTCTCTCTAGAAATGATAATTTCACATCGACTACTTAATCCCTCTAAGCCTTGTCTATAAGGAGGGCTAAAAACTTTATCTCAGAAGGATGCTCAGAGTTTTCTGATATAATACTAGCAAACTCAATATAGTGTTTACATCTTAAATGTTAGCTCACCTCTCTTCATATGTGTTAATCCTACCTCCACAGTCATATAATTCTTGTTCCTAAAATCATAGCCCTCAATATGGTGTAAAAGACCTAAAACACCCTCTGTAACTCAATTATATGGAAGAAATAGATGACAACTAACATGTATACAACTCAAGTGTTAGTTTTTATATGACAGTTGCATTTCTAAAACTTTGTATGATTCTTTCTGGTATATTTGGAATCGGAAAAGTAAGCTTCAATATGAAAATTAGGTCTTCAGGCATAAACTGTCTCTACTTTAAGTTGCATGTGCATTTAAATGGCCATCCAGATAGTGATCTCAACGTAGTGTGGAAGCAGTGTGCATTTTCCCACTCAGGGCTCTCAGAGCATCTGCTTACTCATGTACTTCGCTGGAGCTTTAAGTGCCCTGTAAAATACAAACGTGCTTGCACTGGGAAGAGTCTCAAGTCTTCAGTAAGTAAGAGAATCAGTCATATCCCCCTCTTGCTTGGCATGCAATTCATCTGTCTTAACACTTGGGCCTAAATATTAGTGGTATATAGGATGCCCGAATCTCACCAGTGATGATTAAGGACCCCTGGAGCATAAGGAATATCCCATGGTCACTTCCCCTAGACTGCCGTTTCTCTGATCTGAATTCCCACCTCCTCCTTAGTCTTCAAGGCAAAAATCATAAAGAGATTAGATTTTCAGCTTAGATGTGGGTTTGAATCCTAATTCAGTTATGAATTAGCTATATATAACATCATACAAACTCTCATTGTCTCAGTTTCCTCATCTATAAAATAGGACTCTCATATATTTTTATAATGAAATGACACAGTAAACAATTGAGACAAGAAATGATGAGTATATGACACACAAACTTTTTTTCCAAAAGGGAAAGTTTTCTCCCCTAATGAATTTTTTCTTTGCCTTTTAATCCACCCCAACTAATCCAGGAGCAATTGTGTCTCCCTACATATATCTCCAAGTTATCTGAGTTTATCAGGGGACACTCAACTGTCTACCTGATATAATACTCAGTTCTGCTCCCTCCCCTCCAATCGTCCGTAGAGGAAAGAAGCTGTTGATGTTGACCATGTCTTCTATTTGTGTATCTCTAGTCCTAGAAGTTTCTGGCATATAATTGAAGGCAAATAAGTGGTAGGTTTTATAGATATGTATTTCAGACATACAAGAATAGCAAAAAACCATCAGTAAAATTAAATATTCAAAAGAATCCATGTTGGCCAGAAGCAATAGACATCACCTTTAATTTATATGTCAGCTCATAATCTATTCAAACATCTTTCTACAAGCTTTACCACTTTCCAACAAGAATTAATATTCATATTTGATAGGGGAAGAAACTGAGAAGAGGTATGAGCAGATTGCCTGGCCGGCTACCAGCAGTGAAGCTGGTGAGTGGCTGCGTCACTTAGGAATCTTTCAGTAGCTGGGGAACAGAAAACCTAATTCAAATTCTCTAAGTCAGAAGGGAATTAGAGGCTCATGTAAGCTAAAATGTCCAGGTGTAGATCTGGTGTTAGATGAGCCATGATTGAGGGTCCAAATGATATCCCAGGGCTCCACTTATTTGCTCTGGTCCCTCTGCGTACAACACATGCGTGGCTTCTGCCTAGTGATTCCCACAGCTTCATATGATCACCACCATGGCATCTGCTCAGGACAAGAAACCAGCTGCTTTCCTGAACTTGCCAACAAAAGTCAGGGAACCGAGGCTTGGTGACAGTGAATGGCCTCACTTGGATCCTTTCTCTACCCCTGGAACCTATGTCTGTGGCTGGAAGAATTGAACGTATTGACAGCATCACCTAGTTGAGGCTTATACACCCGGAATCCAGGGGCAAAGGAGTTGGGGAGGGAGAGTCAGCTTTATTTATCCCATGCATGAGGACCAAAACCGGAGGGACTGTTCTCCCAAAGTAAAGTCAGAGTACTGTTCTTAAATGAATACTATTTTGATGGGCAAAAATAATAAAATTCTACTCCAGTGGCAGAATCAAGAGAACTCCCTTCTCAGGAATGGAGATATACCTCTAGTTCAACAGAAGGAATCAAGGAAAAGATAATTTTGTATGTACACATATACATCTGCATGACATATGTATATGTGTATGAAGCATAAGGTGGCTCCCACAGGACTGCCATTGGTCTGCAACAATGCCCAGAATTTGTGTATCACCTGTTCCTTTGGGTTAAAACCTCAAAGGTCAGCAGCAAAAGTGTAAAGAAACTGAATATATAGGGCCAGAAAATTAACTGTTAGCCAGAAAACTGGCTCCAATCTGTACTCTAAAAATGATAATCAAAGATTGTTGAATGAGGAAAGGACACCAGTGATTATTAGGTCAATATTTATCCTTCCAGAGAAAGAAAACTAAAGGTTCAGTGTCTTGCCCATTATCACATTGCTCTAGATTCTATTTTTTCCCCAAGTTATGTTAGCAGCAACCTACTTATGAACTATATTGCTTTAGTTTACCATAGAATTAAAAGTTAATATTATATAAAATTAAAAGCTAATATAATCTGTATTAATAATAACCATTACACTGGCTTTTAATGTTCGATCAATGTAAGGAATAATTGCCTAATGAACATTTCTGAAATTTCATGTATCAGTTCCTAAAGACATGGATTGTTATCTTCACCAAAGGTCCCTAGGTAAGACTATGAGATTGAGCGAGATAGAATCCTCTAAGTGATTAATGACAAGTCAAAAAGTTCATCTTTCTTGAAAAATTCATTAGAGTTCCTTGTATAAGAAAGAAAAAAGAATTCTGTATGATGAAACGGTGTTCCTATCTAAGCACAGTGTTCCCTTAAAGTGATCATTCATTCATTTAACAAATATTTGTCAAACACCTGAATAATATTTCAGGAAATGCAAGCATGGCAGTGCCAAAGACAAAATCTCTGTGCCAGTGGAGATTCCATCCTGGTGGGTGACAAAAAATATATAATAACTACATAATATAATATCAAGTAATAATAAGCATATTAAAGAAAAGATATGCCTAGCATAGGTTTTTGCAATACCCATTTCTTCCCCAGTACCTCACTGACCTCTCAATAAAGTCTTTTAAAGTTTATCTTTACTCTAAATCCTTTGGAATACAAATTTTTAATTGTGAACTGCCTTATTTCTTTTTGAAATTAGTCTTAACATAAATGTAAATATCTCCTTAACTGGAATCACATGGTTAGATTTTTCCTATTGTATCCAATATAATGGACTCATACGGAATGCATTCTGTGTACTGAGCACAGTTGCTCAGGGTTGGGGGGAAGATGCAAGAATATAAAAATTGCAATAAAATACAATGTGTTATACTAACCAGAAGGAAGAGGAATTCCAGAGGCAGATGAGAGCCCTCTAGGTAGGCAAAACAGCATAATCAAATACACAAATGCAAAATACCTTTAATGCATCTGGAATATGGGTTGGTTAGATTGCTGCTGAGGGAGCAGTGGCAAATAAGAGAGTGATTAGGCTGGAAAGTCGTGGGACAGGAGCCTAATCACGATGATCCTTGACCTTCATGCTAATGAGCTGGGACTTGATCCTGTGGATTTAATGCCAACAATAAAATCCAAATGAACACAAGGCTAACACAATGGCACACAAATGATATCAACTCATTCTGCTCAGTCTTCGACCTTTTCCTAGTGACACACAGCTTTCAGACACCAAGCTTTCTGAATCAGCACTAGACCTGGTTACTTCTCTTAATAGCTCCCCATCTTAGATACAGTAAGAACCAGAGTCCTTAAGGTAGCTTGCAAAGCCCTAAATAATCTGGCTTCATGTTATTCCTCTAGTCCTCTGTACTGTTTTCCCCTTGCTCATCCTACTCCTGCCATACTCACCTTATTGTCACTTAACAGGCTAAGCAATCTTCCTCCCTTGCACTGGCTTTCCTCTTGCGTGGGATGCTCTTTCACTGGGCGCTCATATGAAATGCTTTCTCTTCTCTTCCAGGCTTTGCTCGAACATCATTACTCTGAGAGGTCTACCACATCCACCCCATTTAAAATCACGGTACTACTCCCCATTCTCCCTCTCCTATATGCTATTTAATGTTTGGCCATAAAAACTGGTGCCCTCTAGCATATTAGATAATTTACTTACCACGATTATATTCTGCCTCACCCTACTAGAGTATCAAATCCAGAAAGGCAGGAGTTCTGCCTCTTTTATCCTCTGCTGTATCCCCAGCAGTGCATAGCTCTTGGTAAGAACTTACTAATGTTTGTTGAATGAATGAAAGAATAAATGGATTCTTCAACTCTACAATCACTATTCAAAACTAAAGAACCACTGTTTCTTTAATTTGCCCTCAAATATTCCTATTGGGTAACCAATTCATTCTGAGGGTAATATTTCACTGCACACAATTTTATTGTTATATTTCTCCCATTTATAACAAAATTACTAAAGAGAAATGAACATGATGAAAATGGACAAAAGTAATGCACATGCTATCTAGGTGTGCAATTTTCACTTGAATCATTTATTCCTTTTTAATCAGAAACTGATGATGCACAAAAGCAATCAAGATCTAAAAGAACTCAAGAGAATCACAAAAATCAATGTGCTGATATCCAACCATGCATTTCCTTTCTGTTAATTACTTTCATTGCTTAGACCCTAAAATCATTCATTAAATGCTCGATTTGATGGGCTGTCTCCTTTCTTCAGGTTGCATAATGACATTCTTCAGGCACTCATGTTCCCTATGTTCCTGATTCAAAATTGTTTAATGTCTTTTCTCTTTCCAAAGCAATCCAACATAGTAATATGTTCATGGTATATTTAGTACCTTCTCTTTGTTCTTGGTAGCAAGTAAGGATATCTTAATTTTCATTCCTCCCCAAACAGTTTTGTGGGTTTTTTTTAATTTTTATTTTAACTATTAAATATTGATGTTCCTTCTGGAATGTCTGAGTAAAGTGCTTAGCTAATCTTAGCTCTAAAGTCAGCACTAAAAGTGGATGAAACTCACCAAAGCAACTCTATCAGAAATTTGAAAATTGGTCAAAGGCATACATCAAATTGAGAAGCATTTGCTCAACAAAAAAATGCTATAAAAAATCCACTAAACGGAGGAAAAATATTGATTTACTTTTCCTGTTTTCCCTTTGGGATTCGCCTTCCCTGTCCTTTCCCTGTCTCCATCAGGCAGAAACTCTGTACTTAATCAGGTGAGTCTTACCTAATCAAGTAGTGGTTTTTACCTGAGTTTTAGCTGCAATTGCCATGCAACTTATAACAGGGACTCACTCCTCCAGAAAAGCCAAAAATCAACAACAACAACAACAAAAAAAAAACACTGGAAAACACATCTGATGTGAGTCACCTTTGTAAGTTTCTATTTTCCTCCATAATTTGCCTGCTTTTGCTTACTTTTAAGAGTTATAAAGTAACTCTTCCTGTATTTTGTCCAGAGTTTTTATTTTTACTTGTGAAGGGATAGGCTACAGGAAGTTTATGCATCCAGAGAGGAACAGAAACTTCCTAATCAAAGGTTAGCAAACACCTTCTGCAAAAGTCAGTTAGTAAACATCTAGGCTTTGGGAGACATACATGGTCGCTGTCATATATTCTTACTTTTTAAGCAGCCCTTGAAAACTGTAAAAACATTCTTAGCTTCTGAGTTATTTAAAAAGTGCATAGGATTTGCCTCATGGTCCATAGCTTGCCAAAACCTACCCTAGGTCTTTGACTTTAAAATTAAACTTTTTATTTGGGTATCATTTTAGATTCATATGCAGTTCTAAGAAAAAACAGAAGAATTTCTTGTACCTTCTATCCAAGATGGTAACATCTTGAAATTTTATGGCACAATATCAAAACCAGGATGTTGACATTGATACAGTCAAGAAAAAGTCATTGAGTTTAAAACCTCTGTAGTACTTAATATAAACATTGACAGTTAAAGGGTTTCTCCTAACCGCTGTTTTGGCTGCATGCAGTAAGAGAGGTGTTTTGCTCTGATTATCACTCATTTTACCATATTCTCCACTTTCTTTTGTGAATTCTTCTTTAACTGGTGGATTAGTTATATGTGTGTTGCTAAGTACTATAGATTTGACTTGGTTTCTTTTTTCAGAATATCTGATTGATATCTAATTTCATACTGATGAAGTCAGTGAACATATTCTCTAAGACTTCATACTTCTTAATTAGACTTCTTATGGCCCATCCTGTGGCCTAGCTCAGTGAGCATCACATGGGCAGTTGCAAAGTTGTATGTTCTGTAGTTATTGGGCTTACGTTCTGTTAATGTCATAAATCCAGTTGATTGCTATTGTTGTTCAGGTCTTCTAAGCTTATTAATATTTTTACATACTTTTGTTATCAAAAATGAGAGAAAGATATTAACATCTCCAATTATGATAGCGGATTCAATCTATTTCCCCTTTTGGTGTGTCACTTTTTGTATATAAATTTGAAATCTCCGTTACCTAATACTTGTACATACATATATACTTAGAATTCTTATTTCTTTTTGATGAATCCTCCCTTTCATCATTAAGATATGTCCCACTTTAGCCTTTATAATACTCTTCATTCTGGAGTATATTTTCTCTGATATTAATATAGCCAACTCAGTTCTTTTCTAATCAGGGTTTGCATGATAGATCTTTGTCATCCATTTATTTTCAACTCATTTGTAACTTTTATTTAACTTATATCTCCTGTAATCAGCATATAGTTGGTTCTTGAGTGTTCATATAGTTTAACAATCTTTCACTTTTGATTGGAGTGTTTAGCTCACATTTAATGTATTTACTGATATGATTGAATTCAAGTGACATTATTTTTTCTTTTTCATTTTCCTTGGGATTTGTTCCTCTGTTGCTTCTTCCCTGCAGTTTATTTTTGTGTGTGTATTTTTTAGTGTTTCATTTTATTTGGTTTATTATATTTTTAGCTAGGCTTATAAATATAAGTCCTCTAAGGTTAAAAATATGAATCCTTAAATCATCAAAATTTATTGAACTAAGGGAATTGAATACAGCCAAAAGAGGGGACATGGTAAATTCTAAACCAGGTGATCTACTAAGAAAATGTACAAAGAATACACGGACAAATTCAGTGCCATTACACTTTCAAAGAGTAAAAATCTTTTGCTTCATTTATAATTTTGATTAAATTAGCTTCTGTCCCCAGAATTTGTCTAATACATTTGTATAAAGAAATAAAAAAAAATCTGGCAATAAACTGGAGGAAATGCTTGCAACCTATGTGTAAAGTTTCCCAGTATCTCATTTATCAGATTTTTTTTGGCCTGTGGTCTAATACTTAATCCACTGTGATTTTTTCTCATTTATTCCATTAGGTTGCACCATAGAGTCTAAATAATTTAGTGAAACTCTGACCAGAGCTTTCTCAACTTCAAGGTTAAGGTTATCCTTAGAGTTTCAGGGTGGCTCTCTATAAATTCTAGCCCTACATGCTTTATGAAACCTCACCCCTGTGAATCGCCTGTTCTCAGAAATAGGGACAGAAATTTGTCAGTGACCTCTATATCCTATTGTTTCCCTGATGATGGAAATGATGACAACATCACAGGATTTTCTAATTCCATGGATGTGACAAGACTTTTTAGTCTTCCAGAATATAGAGCAGTGGACAAAGGATGATTTGTGGCATGAAAATCCAAACCACGCCCTATGGTGAAGTCTAAAGATCTGAACTCAAGACCCTATTACAATGATTACTGCCGTGTGACCCAGAGCAAGTTTCATAGCCTCTCTGTGCCTCAATTTCGCTCAAAAGGATACAGTGAGAATTAATATAGTAACATTTGTGGAAAATTTTTGTAGCTTATGATGGACTCTGCTATTGACATGTACATTTTACCATGTACGGAAACTTTCACTAACTGTAAACACACTCAATGAAAGTATATCAATGAATATTTAGAAAATAGAGGAAAAATATTGTCCAGGGATTTTTCAAAGAAGACATCAGGAGAAAGAGGGAGGGGGAGAAAATCCAGGATCCTTATAGAAGGCAGTTGTTGAGACTCTCCATATGTAAGAAGGGCTGCTTGCATGTGATCTAGCCCACAGTTATCGCAGGAAGATTAAAACTATCTAAGCAAGACATCATGAACCTTACATGGGTCAGAGGTAGAAACATGCAGGAGATAATTTCAAGTCATAAAAAAATTCAAGTAACCAAATCAGTGCAGGAAAAGAGAAGACAAGTGGGAATGGAGAACAAAAAAAAAAAAAAAGAAAGAAAAGAAAGATGTTAGATTTTAACCTAAACATCAATAATCACATTAAGTATAAATGATATGAATATAATTAAAATCAGAGATTATAATTGTATAAAAATGTCACAAGATCCAACTACGTGCTGCTTACAATGCACTTCAAATATAAACATTCACATAGGTTAAATAAAAAAAGATAGAAAATATATACCATGTAAATACTCATCAGTAGCAGCTATACCGATATAAGACAAGCTATACTGATAGGCAGAAAGAAATTCATCTCATAATGTAAAGGGGTCAAGAAGACCTAACAACCTTAAATCTTTAGCCACCTAACATAATACAGGATGTAAAAAAATATAGAGAGAATTACAAGGAGAATTAGACAAATCCATGATTATAAATTAATATTTCAATACTCCATTCTCAGGAATTGATAGGACAGCATACTAATACGACTTTCAAATTATAGGAACCAAGTATCCTTGGAGGTATGGCTCATTCTAGGTTGGGGGCAGGAAATACACAAAATGAGTGTAGAGCATTTTGTAGTGCCAGAAAATAAGAAATTGCTAAAACAAACATATAACAGCCTAAGACGCCATGCCCACTCTGAATAATGAGGATCCTGCTATCATCCATCTTAGAAACCCCCAACTTTGTGTTCTCCATCACCCACACCTTTTATTATGTCATGGTTCTGTAGCTAAGTGTCGTTTACCTTCCCTTTCTCACACTTCAGTACTTGTGCAAACAGTACCCCTGACATCTGAGAAGGCAAAGCCTCAAGTAGAGACTTTGTGCAAGGTAAAAATAAACTTCCTCACTTTTAAAAGTCACTGTAAGAAACACCTTGGGAATAATGTCCTGACAACAACTGTTCTGATTATATGTGAAGAAACAAATACACACACTCTTACCCTGTTAGAGGATATGCCAAAGGGACCCTCTACCTCAGGCCAGGAAAAAGGAAACAATAAATAAGGTAAGGTATTGTGAAGCTGATGGCCTTGATAAAAAGCAGCGTTGTGACATTTATAAAAGGTTCTTTTATTTTTTTTAATTACCTTGGGAGGACAGGAGGAAATGTCCCCAGTTCCCTATTTTTTGAAAGTCATTTGTACAATGCACCTCTGAGGTGTGGAGAACAAGGATGTAGTAAACCCAAGATTCTACATTTGACTAAGCCTGTTGTGCTTCTTGGGACCGTTACAATCAGATTTTTTTAAAAGAGCCTCTGGGTTATCACCTGCGGTGTTTGATTAATTAAATAGGCATCAGATTATCAGTAAGAATGATCACACAAGTCTGATTCAGAAGAAAACCAGTATCATTGAAAGAGCTCTGGACACGGGGTCAGCAGAGGACGGCTGGATCCTGGGCTCTGGGTGCTTCTTGGATGGCGAACAGCTCACTGCCTCCCTCAGCCTCAGCTGACACACTAGCTCAGCTACAAGAACACTTGGAAGTCTGTCCACTTTCAGGACACCTTGAATTTTTCGTTTATGAAATGTAAAAGAACTTTATATGTATTTTTCCCTGTAAAGATAATTTTAGCATTTATTAAACCCTTACAACATACCATATACTAAGCTAAGTACATGTGTTGCCTAATTTTTTTCAGCTTAACTGAGGTATAACTGACAAATAAAATTCTGAGATATTTAAAGCATACAGCCTAATGATTTAATCTATGTACATACAGTGTGAAAGGATTCCGCCAAGTGAATTAACTCATCCATCACCTCACATATTTACCTCATTTTTGGTTTTCTGGTGAGAACATTCAGTTCAACTTTTTTAGCAAATTTCAATTATACAGTACAATGTTATCAACTATAGTCACTATGTTGTATATTACATCCTCAGATCTTATTTATCCTTTATCTTTTATCTTTCACAAGAGCAAAAGTTTGTATCCTTTTACCAACCTCTTATTTCTCCCATCCTCCAGCCCCTGGCTACCACTATCTACTCTGTGTCTGTGAGTTCAATTTTTTACAAAAAAAAGATTCTGCATGTAAGTGATATCATGCAGGATTTGTCTGTCTCTGTCTGGCTTATTTCATTTGCAACATGCTGTCACAAATGACAGGATTTCCTTGTTTTTAAAGGCTGAGTAATATTCCATTGTATGTGTATATATGTATACCACATTTATAATAATACATGTTATTATTATATGTTATATAATAATATAGTTATTAATATATTTTACATAATATATTATATACATGTGTGCATATGATATATAATACATTTCCCCTATCCATTCATTCCTTGATGGACACTTAGCCATATTGGCAATTGTGAATAATGCTACGATGAGTACAGAGATCTCTTCAAGATAATGATTTTATTTCCTTTGGATATACACCCGGAAGTGGAATTATGATCATATGGTAGACTGCTCTTAATGTTTTCCACAGTGGCTATACCCATACGTTACCACAATGTATGCATTCCCACCAACAGTGCACAAGGGTTCCTTTTTCTCCACATCCTCACTAGTGTTTGTTATCTCTTATCTTTTTTATAAAAGCCACCCTAACAGGTGTGAGGTGATATCTCACTGTGGTTTTGATTTGCATTTCCCTGATGATATTTATTCTCAAACACCTTTTCATTTACCTGTTGGCAACTTGTATGTCTTCTTTGGAACAACGTCTATTGAGGCTCTTTGCATGTTTTTTAATTGGCTTATGTTGGTGGGTTGTTCTGTTCGTCTGTTTTTGTTTTTGTTTTTGCTGTTGAGTTGTATGAGTTCTTTATATATTTTTTATTTTAATCTCTTATTGGACGTGATATTTTGTAAATATCTTCTCTCATTCTATTAGTTGCCTTTTCATTTTGCTTATGGTTTCTTTAGCTCTGCAGAAGCTTTTAGTTTGTTGTCGTCCCATTTATTTATTTTTGCTTTTTTATTGCCTTTGGTTTTGGGGTCAGATACAAAAAAGCATTGCCAACACCAGTGTCAAGGAGCATGCCAACTATGTTTTCTTTTAGGAGTTTTACAGCTTCGGGTCTTACATTCAAACCTTTAATCCACTTTGAATTGGTTTTTGTGTATGGTGTAAGACAGGGGTCTGGTTTCATTCTTTTCCATGTGGCAATCCTATTTCCCAACACCATTTATTAAAGAGACTATTCTTTCTCCATTGTGTATTCTTGAGTCCTTTTTTGAAAAGTAATTGAACAGGCATGGGTTTATTTCTGGGTTCTCTATGCTTTTCCATTGTTCTGTGTGTCTGTTTTTATGCCAATATCATACTGTTTTGATAACTACAGCTTTGTAATATAGTTTGAAATTAAGATGGGTGATGCCTTCAGTTTTGTTCTTCATCAAGATTGCTTTGGTAATTTGGGATCTTTTGAGGTACCATACAAATTTTAGGATTGCTTTTTCTCTTTTGTAAAAAATGTCATCAGAATTTCGATAGGGATTGCATTTGACCTGCAGATTACTTTGGGTTGCATGAATGTTTTAACAAAATTAATTCTTCAGTCCATGAGCATGGAATATATTTTTGTTTATTTGTGTCTTCTTCAATTTCTTTCATCAGTCTTAGAGTTTTCAGTGTAATATATTGTTTCACTTAATCTTCTCAAGAGCCCTGAGAGTAGGTAGTCTAAGTCCCTATGTTATTGATGAAGTGACTGAGGCACAGAGAGGTAAGTAATTGGTCCTAGCTTAATTGGTAGCAAAGCAATTGGTAGAACTTAGATTTGGATCCACATAATCTGAGGAAGAATGAACTAGGTAAATAGGAGACCCCCACAAACTACTAAGGGGGACAGAGGAGAGAGGCTTAATGTGTGTGTCTTGACATCCTACATCCAGATCAGCTTTCCTCAAACAGCACTCTTTCATATACTTTCTTCTATTCTCCACCTTTGTCCTATCCCCAGGTTAACTGGTAGTCTTAGTGGAGCTGTTAGTCTGCATAAGCATCTCACCATAGCATTTTCCTGGTTCTGAGTACTAATGTCTGGAGAACCAGGGTTTGGCTATGCCAGTTATATATTCAAAGAAAAACGTTGAATAGAATAATTTTTAAAAGTAAGTTAAAACATACTCATCAAAAACTGTCCTATCTAAAATAGTCTTACATATGAGCTCTGTACTTAGTGAAGCTCCAGATTTGCTAGTGGTAAGTCCCCAATAAACATTTGTTAAGTTACATTGAATCCATTTTAATTCCCAATGAAAGAATTTGGGCCCAAATTCACGAATTATGTTGCCTGCTCTAAGGCAATACACAGTCTCTCCCTTTACACTCCACAGGGGAGAAAGAAGCAGATAGAAAGAAAGGGTCAGATGCTGAGATTATGAAGGGGCAGGTCTAGCAAGAATTCTTGAATTCAAGCAGTCTAGAGAGCAGAAAGCATTTCTCAGCTGAGGTGCAACCCAGGAGCCTGCCATTTGCTAGAGTTCTTGGAGGAAGTAACGCTCCGGTGACAAAGCCAATTAAAGGTGAACAATGCCCCAGTGGGCACGTGGAGACAAGTCTATGTGTATTCTAAAGAAATGACATTCTTGAATAGACTAGTAAGGACAGAGAGAGAAAGTGAAACACAAAGACCTGACTCAGTGCACCTGGATGGTGTCAAGGTGACTATCTTAGAGATTAAGCCCCTACTTCAGGGTTTCTGCTAATTAAGGAGGAGTAACTCTTACATTTACATCATCAGATCATTTATGGAACTGTAGCATGGGGGGTATATATATTGCTTTTACATGAACCAAATAGGAAGACAGACATACTGAGCACTTATCCCAGAACATGGATGACAAAGTCTAAGCTAGTTTTCATAAAATCTGAGGTTGAAGAAAACCTCGAGGTATCATAGGCAGATACATGAACTGGGTAAAATGTAACCTTAATGCCAACACTTGGTTGCAGTGCCCAGAATGTCAAATCAGTTACGAAGTTCCCTGATATTAAAGAATGAGACTCATTTCTCCCTGGATTGGCCACCAAGACCCCAATATAGACAAAGGGTAGAAAGTACCAAAGATATGAGAACATTTTAAGTGAAAATAAAGGAAAAGAAATAAATTTTATCTGACTTTGATTTGTATGAATTGAGAAAAAGCTAACTCAGAGAGAACTGCTTACAAAGTCACGTTTAGGAATCCGGCCTGGTTCATTGACGACTCAACCACAGATTTACTAATTGACCTTGACTAGTTATTGAACTTCTCAAAAACTTCAATTTACTTATTTGAGAAATAAGTACAAGCAAAACATTAAATCTCATAGAGCTATGGTGAAGTTTAAATGGGATGGTAAGTCCACAGCAGAGAGCCTGCAAATAGTAATCATTCATTAAATGGCAAGGTTCTTTCATACTTTTGCATCAGAGCTCTTTGGTCCACGTTCTTTATCAAGTTTCCAAAGAAATCTGGTATGCAAAACACAATGGTGTTTATAGCAGTTGAGTTCTATAATTTTACAAATAGCAGTGTGTTCTTAGGGACCTTTTAGAACAATTGTGAAAATCACAAGGAAGAATCAAAATGATAAGGAAATTTCCTCAACATTAGTTTTTAGTTCTTCTTGCATTTCATAAACCTTTCATACCACTTTTCCAGAGAAATTTCAGATAAATTGGGAGGGTTGAAATAGCTCCATCCTTCCATTTTAATATGGTATGACTTTGCCCACCAGACTTAAAGAACCATTCAGCTGTCCCATAGACAATGTAAGCAATGATATACACTTATTGTCTTAAACCATTGAGTTCTGAAGTGGTTTGTTATACAGCAATAGCTAACTGATAGAGGAACTGTAAAATCTCTAATCCTAACTCCCATATATTAGAGCCCCATCTCCAACATACCTGCCAAATGCTTATCTGCCCTCTTAGTTCATGGCTAGCAACATGTCCTTTTTCAGTGTATAGATCCTCTCCTGATATAAATCATTCCATCTCTGGATAGCTTGGACTGCTGTAAAGTTTTGCTTTACCTTCGGCAAAGGTGGTACCCCAGAAACGTATATCCCTCAGACTTACTCTTTCCCTTGGGGTTGCCCAGAAGAGGTCTAATTGCTCATGTACATTTTGCCCAACTGAAAGCATTCCCTATTAACAATACAACTAAAAGTGTTCTGAGCCAACACTCTCTCCCTATAGGATGAGAAAAAATTTTCTTTGTTGTTCCTGTTTTCACTTTATTAGGCTTGGTCTGGTTTCCGCTGTGAAAAGAAAATTAAAGCATTGTGGAAAGTGTTCCTTCCACTGCTGAAGCCAAGAGATGTGAGAATCTTCAGGACTAAATCTGTTCTGGTGAAACCAAAAGAAGGCAGCTTCCTCTGGATCAAAGATGAAGAGCTAATAAGGACAATTAGTGGGTATGGACTGACTCTACAGGCCTTTAAGAAGTGAGCAGGCCCTCTAGACTGCTAAGGTTCTCCATGAGGCTGCTTTGTGGACCTGGGAGAGAAGAGATGCTTTAAAGGGTGGAGACGTCTGCCTACCCACCCAATGGCCACTCCCTGAGCTATATTAACCAAAGCAGTAGCTTTGACTGTAGATTCACCCTCATCAACAGATTGCTCCAAGTTCAGTGGTCATGTGCTGGGTTGAATTCTGGACATTCATTCATTTGGTATTTGAAGTGGAGAATTTATCACTCTTGAATTAATTTCCCCATTCATTCATTAGACCTCTGCTCCAGTTTCCTATTTTTGCATTCTGCTTTCAATCCTTGACCTGTCTTGTTTTCCTCATACATGGGAGCTGGTCTTTGGATCTTTATACTTATAGACAGAGCTGGAGTCTGCTATCAATGAATAAATATACCAGAATTAATATGTAGTGATGATGTAAGTACAGTTTCACTAATATCAGGAAACACATTTTCCAGCATTTTATTAATGGTAGAGTGATTAAAAGTAACAGGATTTAGAGAGAAACAGAGCAGTTTCTACCACTTTTAGGTTATGTTATACCTGTGGTAAGTTTCTAACCTCTCCAATAATTCAGATTCCTCTTTTTTAAATGAGGATTGTTATTACTAATTCATGGAGATGCAGTAAAGACTAAATGTGATACTGTAGGTAAATCTCCTGGGAAAGAGCCTAGAACACAGATATTCAATATCTGAGAGCTGATGACAGACAGTAAGTATCAGTATTAGTGCTATTGTCAATATAACTATTATATAGATCAGCCCTCTTTCACAAATCATAAATCAACACTATATTTAATCCCAAAGCTTCCAGTCCTGGCTTTTCTCCTCTTTAAAAAAAAAGGCTCATGTAGTTAAGACTGCCTCAAAACTGAGTTCATTTGAGTCCTGATGAGTTTCATGGAGGAAGGGTGCACATGGAGAATGGCAGGCTTCTATAGAGAAACTAACCGACATGGAAGCAAGACTGCTGAGTGCTACTTCTTCCTGAAGGTATTCAGAGTCCTCTATGAGTTACAGTGCAATGCTGGGGCAGTTTCTTGTCCTTGAGGCCTTCCAAGAATCAGGAATGTGCAAAACAATAGACGTGCCCACAGTAAATTCCATCAATCAAATTAAAGCTTAGTCATACATAGAGCAGAGCTCCAAGCCAGCAGCCTATAGTTTATTAACTCTAAAATTTTCATCCAGACATGTTAAGACAGCTCAAGGACTACAGGGTACACATTGTAGGGAACTATATGCATGAAGACCAAGAAGTATATTGGAATATCATTTGGAGGGAAAAGAGCTGGAGCACTTACCTCTGCTCCAATGGGGCCATGATGGGATTGTAATAATTCTAAATACAGCTCAGGAACTGTTAAAAAATGTTTGATAGCCTTGCTCTCATGAACACACTCCTGACTTCTATAAAGAAAAAACTACAGTTAAATAGAGAATGAGACCAGCACAGATCATTGGAAGGACAAGAAATGGGGCAGAGGTTTCTAGAGAAGCACCAGTTTTTGGAGAATGGGGAGATAGAGGGTGGCTTCAGCCAAAGTAGGAGACCCCGGGGCTTTCCTCTGTACCCCGGGCTATGTCCTGATAATGCAATTATATGATTTCTATTATTTGGATCTTTTCTTTCAGCTTTATTGAAATATAATTACAGTAATCATTTTATGGTAGGTAAGTGTATCAAATTAATAGGCTGTACACCTTAAACTTACACAATATTACACATGTATTAATTGAATCATTTCTTTACATATCTAAGGTAATTACCTGAAAAGAAATATTCTACCAACTTTGAATGTTTTTTCCTGATTATATGAGCCACATAGGTTCTCTGTAAAACTTAAAAATAAAAAAATATAGATAAATCTTGTCATTTATTTATTGAGCTATTTTATTTGATTATAAATTAATATGAAATCTTTCTGTGTAAATAGGATACATGAGACAGAATTACAGTACAATGACCAACATGACTTGAAGAAAGAAAAACTTTATTTTTAGTAGAATTTTAGAAGGAATGTGTCCACGTACCAAAAACTTCCAGCACTTACTGCGAGATAAAGTGAGAACAACCCTGGACCAGAGAAAGTGACAACATGGCCAGTAATTTGCCACATCTCAAGGAGCAAGATGCTTAGGAATTGCAAACAAGGACCCACACAGTCTCTGAGAGAAGCTCTTTATCATCCCATTCATGGAAAATATAAGGACTTCAGTGGCAGAATGGGAGATAAAGAAAAATCAGGGATATGAGGAAAAATACCAGAGTTCAACATCTTATGAAAATGGAAAGTTAGAAGACAAAGGAGAAACCTTTCACATCCTTAAATTAATTTTCTCATCAGGAGTCAAGAGGATTTAGAATATTTAAAACTCAAGTTTGTAGTCATACAAAGGGAGTAATTTCATATCAGGAGAGACAAACAGAGGTGAAAGGCATGTGTCATATTAAAAAAAAAAGTATAAACATTAGTTTGAACTAAAAGAACAAGTCCACAAATTGTATCCGAATTCAGAAACAAAGTTGAAATTCACAATAGAACACAAATGACATGAAAAACAGAAGAAAGTAAATAATTCCAATAATAAAATATAATAATAATAAAGCTCCCAGCTTAAAAAGAAATATGAAGCTTGTAAATGAAAATTATACACCAGGCAATATTAATGAAATGACACTAATTTCTTGGCATAACTTGGAATCCTTTTTAATTTCTAAGTATAAAGAAAAAAAAATGCCCTTCAACTGTTTAGGAGGAAAAAACAAAACAAAATAGTTTCTTCGCAAAGGAGCAAAAGGTAATTTTGACCCAGAATGCACTTTTCCCACAAATAAATGTTTCTAAGCTTAAGCGTAATATGGTCTTCAGCCCCACTTTAATTATTCATAATTGTCAACCACTCAGCTCAGTGCTCTCAGCAAATTGTCGTAACTTGGAAAACCCAGAATGTCTCAAATAGTGTGAAAAGTACTTGTGACCCCAAGCTGAATAGTGTACATCTTTCTCCTCAATGAGTTTACAGAGTGTCAGGTAGAAGCATAGATAAAGAAAAAACCAAGTGTGGATTTCAAGGATGAAGATATGCTCAGACTGTAAATGGAATCCAGAGCAGTGGGACCAGTCAGGTAAGCGTTGGGAGTGAGAGGGTCAGGGAATATTCTGTGAAGCAGGTGATGCCTGAGCTGCATCTTAAATAGATGTAAAAGTCAATCAAACGAAGAGGGCATGGGCAAAGGAAGGGCAGCCACACGGAGGAAAAGGCCTGAGTACCACTGGGTCTTGAGACCAAGGAACAAACACAGTTTGGCTGAGGGGTCTTAAGGATGCCCAGAATTTACTAAACCTCTCTAAGCCCCAGCTTGCTCAACTATAAAGAAAGACAATCCTAGTATTGTGAAAACAAACCAACGTAACATGCTAAGCCTGGAGCCTGGCAATCAGTATTTGTTGCTATTAAAAGTATGACGACGGTGATACTCTTTATCATCTTCATCCTTATCATCCTCGTCCAGTCCAGTAGATGTAGATAGTTACATTTGAATTCAGCATTGCCACTTCCTGTTTCATCTTCAGCACATTAATTGATTTTTCTGTGTGACTGTTTCCCTCTCATTAAAATAAGGTTGACTTACTTTATTTGAATGACTCATTTTATTACCTTGAAATAGTCATGACTACCTCATGAAATTCCTGGAGAAATTCAGTGAAATAAATAATACATGTAAAGTACCTGATGTATAGAAGGGGTTTAGAAAGGTGCAAGTTCTTTAACAAACTCAGTGTACTACAAGAACAAAGATGTAAGTGCAAAGAAACTCATGAGTCTGTTTTGAACCCAATGTTTAAGAAAACTTAAGATACTCTTGGGATCCTATCAAACATCTCAGAGTGGTTTACTTCTTCAGGCTGATTTCTCTCCACATCTCTTCTCATTCTCTTTATTTGATTCAAACACAAAGAACTCCTGGTTCCTCCAATTCACCAAGACCCCTATCCCTCTGGCTTTCATACTAGTGATAACCATGGTTTGGGTTGACCCCGTCGATCCCCAGGATCACAGGACAGGATGAGGAACCTCTCTTCTGGGGCCCAAAAGACCTTTATATCCCTATCACAGCACTCACCAGGCTGTGTTGTGATCATCCGATTATTGTCACACTATATTGAACTAAAGATTCAGTGGTGACGAATTAAAGGGCTGCTTTGCTCACCATTACATCACCTAGAACACAGTCTGATGTCTAACAAATAACAGATTCTCAACAAATATTTGTGTAATAAATAATTAAACAAAAGAACTTTTGTTTGAGTTTTTATTTTTAGGATAAGGGTGAAACTTTTGATCAATGTGTATATGTATGTAAGTTCATCGTAAGTACATATTCAAGTCACTTGTCTTATGGCTTCATAATTTTTAATTGTCATATACAGACTCCCCACTAAATTTGTGATCTCTTGAGTTTTCTGCCATAGTTTCTATAGCAGTAGGCTTTGATGCTTGGTTTTTCTTTATTTCTAGTAAAAATTACTTAATGCTAAGTTAATTTTGTTCATTTTATACCTTCACAAATGTTCTATATGTTATTGATACTTACATTAAAATGTTCCTTTAAGTAGTTTAGACTATTTAAGACATGCTCTTACACCAAATTAATTTTAATAAAATAAACTTTTACATTACTATGGGGTTAAAATCTGAAATATTCTTAAAAGTAACATTATATATCCACATATTATTGTTTATATATTTTCTTCTTTATAGCTGTCATTTGTTTCCCCTTATAAGAATCATCTTTCTTTTACATTTTGGCAGATCTGCTCAAGTTTGCCCTGCATCACAAATTTTTTGTCCTGTTTTTAATTTGTCCCTTCACTACCTCCAAAGGAGATTTTTATTCTGCTATTGAATTGTTGGTTTCTTTGCAGTCCTTCTTTACCATGTTTAGCTCTCTTGTCTTCTCAGTCTGCTGTCTTTGCATCTCAACTAGTTCTTTGCCTAACCCTTTCTGTTCCCATCTTATAGAGGTCATTATTCTTGCATTCAATCAAAACAATTAGTTTTCTAACATTTTACTCCAATTCCTGTAAAAAAATATATTTATAGGTGTGAAGATTTTCTGGGTGTTCAGGATATTTTTTTCACATGTTTTGCGGTAGACTTCATGTTTATTTTCCACATTAGTCACTTTCAAATGTGATGAGATTTATATATACTGTGTCACTGTACTATATATCCATACACTAAATGTTTGCCAGCCTTAGTTTTCAGGCACTGTTCATTTGGGTGTTGATTAAATATCATTCTCAAGGAAGAAATGGAGATTATGCAGCTCTAAAGCCATCTGTAGGTGTACTCAAGAGAGGTGGAGTTTTTCCTATGCCCACTATCTAGTTCATTGTTCTTTGAACCAATGGACCACAGTGGTGGGGGAGGAGGGAGGGGGGGTTACAAAATAAAATGTACAAATTTCTTTTCCTAGCCTCACTCATGATTCTTTACATGAAGTGCTTCACTTTCCAAATACTGTATCGCTGCCAATTGTCTTTTTTTTAACCATAGCTTTTTGTAATGGGTGAGAGGATGGTTGTAGTCCAAGAAAAAGCAGTGCTGAGCACATTATTTTCTCCTAGGCATTATGCTCTCCGCTAGGCATTAAAAAACACCATGATGAACACAATAGACATAACCTCTGTCCTCCTGGAAACCATAATTTACTTAAGAACCAGGTATTGGACAAGTACAAGTATGAGATGTTCCACATATACTAGGAAGAGCTAGCTGTAGACAAAAAAAAGCATAAAGCGGAAAGGATAGGAATGTAAGCTTCATGGTGACTGCTTTCAACAGGATATTCCATAAAAAGGAGAGATATTCATTCCATTTTCTGTTGATTTAGACTTTGTATTTCAGAATTTCCTGCTATTTTTTTCAGAGTGGTAAATTTGACATGTCTCCACTAGTTATATAGGAACTTGCTAAAATTATTTTTTTATTTTTTTAATCTCTGGTAATTTGTTGAAAGTCATTTGGATTCCACTGATTTTTAACAGTTTTATATTTTGATGTTGACAAGTTTTATCTTTTCTTAAGTGTATTTTTAGTGATAAATTGAAAAGAGACTGCATCAAGGACTGTTAGCCAGAACAACTTTAAAATTAAAGTGAGAAATCATATTTAAGAGATGTTTAAGAGGTAAATTATAGAGAACTGGTAATAGATTAAATTGAGAAACAGAACAAAGTGTAACAAGACTCTTAGGTTTTGGCAAACGAATATATGAGTGTAAACTTTAGGAGGAAGCTTGGGTTAGAAATAAGAATTTGAAAGGCATGTTGTATAGCCAGTTGCCATCTGAAACCCAAAGGTCAGCAGTTGAAGATCCCAAAGCATTTCTTTTCCTTACATGTTGAGTCTTGAAATATGCCAAAAGATAAACCAGGTGAATCAAACTTTGCTCTTTGTGATACAATGTACACTTAAAATAATAATAATAAAACAATGACTGTATTTCTTCTACACCTACCAAGGGTCTCTTGCCTCACCCATTTCTCCTTAACCACAACCCCTGCTCAAAATGGGTCCCATTCACCTTTAATTCTGATATCCTTCACCCATTTTAAAATAAGTCAACTAGCTTCACAGTGTGGACTTTAATGAGTAGATAGGTGACTCTGCAGCAGAGAGTATGGTATACAGTGAAGAGCTCTGATACTTCCATGCACCTCCCACTGCCTTCCACTTTTCAGAATCTCGTCTCTTGCCATCCTTATCACTATGACAGTCTCCTTATTGGTCTCTCACAATCTTGTTTTTCTCCTTTCTAATCCACTCTCCACTCTCCTATTAGATTTGGTCTGTTTGTTTATTTTTCCTAAAGCACAATGAAGAGCTCAAGATTTGGTTCATGCCTTACTAGGGAAAAAATCACAACTTTCCCAAGAATATTTCTCTATAAAATAGGAATAATTAGATTGGCTTGCCTTGCAACCTTCATAATAGAAAAGAGTAAAGGAGACAACATATTTGAGAGTGAGCAAATTCTACACATATGATGATCTATTAGTTAGGATAACACTGGCAATGTAAGAGATAAACTCTGACATCTTAATAGCTTATCAAAATAAGATTCATTTTTCCCTCACGTGATAACCCAGTGGGTAATCGTTACAGTGATCCAGTGTCCCAGGCTTTTTTCTGCTCAGCTTTCCTCAGAGCCTCATAATTCTTCACTCTCTGCCAGCAAACAAGAAAAGGGACTATAAGAATAACCCACGAGAGGCTTTTAAGGGCTAGGATTAGAAGCCACATCTATCACTTCCAGTCCCATCCAGTTGGAACTCAGTTACATGCTCATCGTAAGCCTGAGGCTGAGAAATTTTGTCCAGCTGTTGACATAGGATGAGATAGACATGGACTTTGGTGAATACATAGCAATCCCTGCCATTTCTTGATATTCCTATAACTGTACTAGGTGAAGGTTACACCAGTACAATAAATCTCTGTCTTAAAGGAAGTCAGTCATTGGAATGAATCAAGAATACAAATTACCAGCTAGGATTTAAGACAAAATAAGTGCTAAGTGTTAGGTTCAAAGTGCTGAGGACAGGTAGTACACCAGAACTTACTAAGAGCTTACTAAGTGCCTCCACTTTTTCTGTGTATTTATTTATTTATCCATATACCATTTTTACATTTACAGAAGAGAAACATTCCAGTTTGATTAAATCAGATTGGTCACCCAAGTTCAAATGGCCATATATAATGGTATATCTGCATTCAAGACCAAGATGAAGGATGGGTTGATTTTGCCCTGGGACTTGAGGGAAGAATGTTTGACAGAAGAAACAGTTCAAAGACCCACAGTTTGAAGTGGGTCCTGAAGGAGAAGTACAGTGTAACTTTCACATAGCTGACAGAGAAAAAAATTTTTTAAGTAAATCAGAATTTGTTATTTCCCTGCTTAAAAATGATTAGTGGCTTCCATCACCCTTAGAATAAAATCCAAACTTCCTCCTAGCACAGACTTGCAAAGGTTTGTGCAATCTGGTTGGTGACCATCTCTGTGGCCTCATCTTGTATCGCTTCCTGCCTTGTCATCTCCATGCCAGCCTCTGACCCATTGTCCATTCCTCAGTTGTGCCAAGATTACCAGCGGGCCTTTGAAAATGCTATTTCCTTTGTTTGGAATGCTCTTGCTCTTACCTTCACGGGAGAGACTTTTCCTGACACCCCACCATTTTCTATTATCTCACTCTGTTGTAATTCTCTTCCCAACATGTGTTGTTATCTGATCTCTCCCTCTCTCTCTCTCTCTCTGGCCTCCCTCTCTTCTTCCCTCCCTGTTTTCCTTCCCTCTTCTTCCTGCCTTCTCTCATGAGAATGCAAGCACCTTGAAAACATGAACTTTTCCTACTGTGTTCACTGCCATAGCCACCGAGGACGGACTTACAAATTATTTGTGAGTAAGGGAGCCCCGCCTTGACAGGTAGAGAAGTAAGGAGAGTAAAGATATTAGAGACTGAGGGCAGTTTTGAGAGGTAAGGCAAATTATACATCCATAGAAGGGTTTATGTTCTTTCATACCTAACATTTCTCTTAAATTTGAATATGTCGTATTCTTTCATTTTTATAAGACCCAGCGTGTCTGTTGGTGGAATATTATGTACAGTTCTGGTACCCGTTCTTTCAGAAAGACCTAATGATGCTTGAGATGTTCTCCAAAAGGGCAGGCGCCAGCAGAGGCTGCTGTACACTTCCAGACTAAAAATATCAGGGCAGTTTTGCCTTGAAATATTAGTTTGAGGAGGGGTGGGAACAAAATCTGAAGGGATTTGGAGAGACTAAACATAGTTTTATTCAGCAAAACTCAAAATCCTATTTTCAGTCTCCTATGAAAGCCTGAAAGGAGCCACATTCAGGGTAAATAAAACAACATTACCCTTCATTGACATGCAACTTTATGTTTACCAGATGCCTTTCCTATTTCATTTTTTTTCAAGCTTGGGCTCACCTCCAAGCTGTGCGTTCATGGCATCTGGCCCCAAATTGCATACATAGGCTTTGAGAATCAAACCGTGGGGTACACACAGGTACCCATCTGGTACACACAGGAGGCGGATCTAAATGGTCCTCCAAAGGCTTTGGAAATTGAGCCTACACTGGTTTTTGTTCGAGGTCTTGCACAAGGTCACAGAGATAGTGAGCAGTGAAGATGAGAAACACACTCAGGAAGTCTGTCTCCAGAGAACAATCTCTTAACCACAACGCGACACAGACTCTTGGCCCACCCAGTGAGTCAACCTCTCCTCTGCCCTTACAGTCTTAATGGCAGTCACTCTGTGGCACATGAGGGCTCCCCCGGCCGTGGTTTGGCCTTCCTTAGTGTCAGTCACTTGCGGGCATCCTCCTTCCTCCCACCCTCCATGCTGACCGATTGTCAGGAGGTCAAGAGTAGCCTGACACTACATCACAATGTCTGCGTCATTCACCTCACCTTACCTCACCATGGAGGCATTTTATCATCTGACATCATGGGAAAAAGAAAGGTGAGAGCAGTACAGTAAGGTACTTTGAGAGAGCGAGACCACATTCACATAATTCTTAGCACAGTATATTGTTATAATTGTTCTATGTTATTATTAGTTAATTGCTGTTAATCTCTTACTGTGCCTAATTTGTCAATTAACATTATCATAGGGATGTATGTATAGGAAAAAACATAGTATAAATAGGCTTTGGTATGACCCTTGGTTTCAGGTATCCACCGGGGTTCTTAGAATGTGCCCCCTGCAGACGAGAGGGTCTACTGTACAATGAACTTTTTTTAAGTATGTGCAGTTCTTGGCGTAGTATCTCATATATGCAGGCCTAAAAGTATTTCAGGGAGGAAAGCGCAAAGCATAATATAGGTTGGTCTTAGTCTGTTTGGGCTGCCATAGCAAAATACCACACACTAGGTGGCTTATAAAGAATAGAAATTTATTTCTCGCAGCTGGAGGATGGCAGTCCACAGTCAGGGTGCCAGCATGGCTGGGTGAGGGCCCTCTTCCGAGTAGCAGCCTCCTTACTGTGTCCTCACAGACGGGGACAGGGAGCTCCTCTTTTATAAAGGCACTGATCTTATTCATGAGGCTCCTATCTCATGATTTCATCACTTCCCACATGTTCTACCTCCTAATACCATCACGCTGAGCATTAGAGTTTCAACATACGAATTTAGAGAGGGACCCAAACTTTCAGGCCATCGCAAGGGAAGTTATTTGCAAACATGACTTACTATTTAATAAGACTGTACATTTCTCAATGGAAGAAGCTCTGCTAACATCCTTATATTCCATAGTACCTTGCTTCTGGCACATACAGCTACTTTTTAAATCGTTTTAGTTTGATGAAGGAGGCATAACACTGTACAACTTGTAGGAAAAACAGTAAAATGGAAAGACAGTTCACCTCTAGCACCAGCTAGTTTTCTAATTTTGGAGAAGTGGCTCAACTTCTGCAGCCTCAGCACTTTTTCTTAAACCAAGAGAGTTCCAATAACCACCCGGAATCTATTGTGGAGATAAATGAGGCAGCGTATGTGAACATGCTTTGAAGAGCAATACACAAATGGCATTTCACTTGATTTAACTTATTACAAAGCAACAGGAATAAGTAAAGCCTATTTGATAAAGAGCTTGACAGTCTAGGAGAGGGAGAGATGACTTCCACCTGGGAGCACTGAAGAAGACTTTGTGGAGAAAGAAGACTAAAACAAGCTGGGAAGCAGTTGTTGAGCAGAGAGGAGGCCAGGGCCAGAGTTCCAGAGAGCTATGTCCTTGCAGAGTAAGCCCCCACCTCTGGACTTATGGCTGACCTCATCTTTGCCTTGGAGGTTGGCAGGAATATGATCTCAGGGAATATGCTCAAAATCATTGCGACCATTTGGAACATTTTGTAAGCAGAGAAAGAGAGAATACCACACTGATGAAATGCAGGCGATGAGGGAGGGAGATTTTAAGACCAGCAGGCTTTTTGTAAAACATATGCTTATCTTTTATTTTTGTTAATTCTGGGGGCTTCTCTTTTCCAAACTGAGCCAAATTCATGTCTAGTCTGGTTGTTGATTCTTCTCTTCTATACTTCAGCACAGATTTCATGCCAGTGGTTAGCATGAATAAGAATACCCAGAGGAGCTTATTTTTTAAAAAGGATTCCCAGGTTGCATCCCCATTGCTACTGATACAGAGTCAATCTGAAACTGGACCACAGTTCTCCATTTTAACACATAACCAGGTGCTCCACATGTCGGTGGTCCCTTCTTCTCACTGTGGACAAGACCAAAGGTGGATCATGCCAAAGCTGAGAGCAAGGTTATCCGTCCTCTAAGCACTTCCCATGATGCTTAGATTCCTCCCTCCCTGAACAGCAGCTTGGGGATGTGGACAGAGGGAGATTTGAAATCCATATTGGACTTTTCCAGATTGCCTTATTTTATACTTTTGTCTTCCCTTCAGCTCAGAAGCAAGAGGAGGAAGAAAACATCTCATTAGTTAAGTTTTCCTTTAAACTTATTTATTTTTTATTTTTTTGCAAAACCTGCCCACTGTACTACTCAGTCCAGGAAATAAAATAATGCAATCATGGTCTTTACAAAACAACTTGAGGACACACTATTGTTTTAATCCCAAGCCAAATGTAATATGTAACACTCTCTTTTTTGATCCCATAAAAAGAGAGGAAGAAACAATCAAGAACTAAACAAATAAAATGAAAATTACCTCCATTTTATATTTTGGGGATGAAGAATGTTTCAAAGCACTCTGAGAGCTCACAGATATGATAATTACCTTCTGCTTTCCTGGGTAAGCACAGGGACACTTGGACTGTAACAGTCTCATCAGAGTTGTATAAACTGCAACTTAAGCAACAAAAGATCTGTGAACATCTGGGTTCTGTCTACCCTTT
This sequence comes from Smutsia gigantea, assembly GCA_032199065.1. NCBI lineage: Eukaryota > Metazoa > Chordata > Mammalia > Pholidota > Manidae > Smutsia > Smutsia gigantea. The sequence continues at coordinate 188,871 of JAVSCE010008560.1, read as the reverse complement.
AAAAGGTTTGTGAGCATCAGATCAAGCAGATGTTAGGATGTTTTGATTTCAGGCCTAAGGGTAGTAAATAATAGGAGCCCCATACTGAAATTGTATCAAGTCTAAATAAAGCTCTGGAAGTCACCTGTGAAAATCACTCTCATGGCCAGAAGTCACAGATGTGTCTAACCAAATCACGTCTCATCACGAAAAATTAATAATTTCTCAACCTCACAGCACTTCTTACTCCAGTTCCTCTTGTGGATATAGAACACCCATAGTAAAGAACACTTACCCTGGGCCAAAAAGTGTGTGCTGGAAACTTTGCAAATACTACATTATTTAATCTGACCTACAAACTTATAGGGCTGCAATTATTATTTTACAATTATTTGCAATTATTAATTCGCTATTTTACAAATGAGAGAACTGAGATTCTAAGGGGCTACATAACTGGCTTGATATCCAATGTAGAGGTGGTAAAGCAGTGATCCAGTATCGACTGATTCATACTAATATTGCAAAATTCAACTCAATCACCACCTGCTGGCAAGTCTTTTATAATCCTGCCACCCTCAGTCTGAGCAGAATGTCTTTCTTTTCCCCCCATTGCAGCTTGTGCCTAACTAACAGGGGCCACAATCTGGAAGATGTTTAATTGGGGATTCACTTAATTGTTCCCACCAGTAGTCTTACGTAGTTGGATAACAGAAAGCACATCTGGTGTTATAACTTCTGGCATCAAACATAGGAAGTACATATATATTCTGACTCCAACATTTGTGACCTATGCTTACAAGGGACAAGTTTTTTGCCTATTGTTCTACATTTTTGAGCCATAGTTGTCTCATCTGTAAAATGGGAGTAATAATCCTGCCTCCAAAGTCACTGTTTGGTTTAAGCAAGAGCACGTGTAATGCAGGAAGGACATAGCAGCACATGGCACATGCTCCACAAATAGTTTCCTACCCACTTTCCCAGCTGCCGCAGTGTCAGGCGTACAGTAGGCACTCAGCAGGTATGGTTAGCTGACTAACACACTGATGGCGTGGGAGGTGAAGGGACATAGTAACAGCCTTCCTCTTTCCCACCCAAGTTCTAAACCAAATGAAATATAAGACAAAAGAATAAGGCTCCTGGAGGCCAAAACATCATCTTGATGACTGATAAGCTAATATTGGAGAGTTCAGCTTCTGTGTTTGGGCAAGTGGCCTTCCTAAGGCTGAGCCCCAGGACCAGGTACATCTACTCCCTGCTTCACAGGCGAGAGTGGAAAGCCTCCGTAGGCTGAAGCCGCAGCGTGACCCCCACAGGGAGCAGAAGGAAGGCGCCGATTTGTGCTCAGCTCCTCTCCTAAGCTGCTGATTGAGCGATTCTTCCCTCCTATCCCGCGGACCAGCAAGGAGTGCACAGTCTGCAGGAGCCATTCAGGAACATGCTTCCTCCAGGGGCCCGGGAGTGCACAGGAAATCCTCAGCCCAGAGGCCTGACTGAGGGAATGGCCAGACCCCTTCCTTACCCCAGGCTGCCACGCAGTACCCAGGGCTCTCAGGGCCACCACCCTGCCCCAGGCTCCTCCCCCAACCTTCTCACGTGGGAAAATGGATGGAGCTAATGAAGAAGCTCATACTACCCTTGGCCTTACTCTGGCCTTGTGATTCAGTCACCTTCTGTTCTCTTAATCAAGTCCTCACCCCATGTCTGACTCTGAATAACTGGGGCCCTTTTTTATTTTATGCCTAGACCCTCTCACACTCCTTCCTATAGGAACGCCAGTTTCCCCAAGACAAGGCCATGCTCCCTGATGTGCAGCGTTCCTGATGCTAATGTTCCTCCAAGGAAGAGTTGTTAAATCTGGAAGCACACTTTCCAGAAAAATGAATTAAAGCCCAAAGAGAGGAAGGATTTACATGATCAGAGGGGGCTGTAACTCACGCTTCCTGATATGCAGATCAATGTTCTATTTAATCACCAAGTAAGAAGTAAATGGGAGAGAAGGTAGGTCTCATTCCCACCATCTGTGCAGCCTAGAAATGGAATTCTGTAATGGTGTCTGCATGTAGGAAGGCCGAGCAAGCAGAAGCCCTCTTCACACAGAAGATCCCCTAGACTAGGCCACGGAGGACACCAAAAAGCACCACAGTCCATTGGAAGAAACACAGCATTCTTTCATTCCTTCACTCATTCACACATCAAATAAATATTTATTGGGTGCCATATGTGACCGGCACTTTTGTAGGTACTAATAAGGCTTCAAAGACTGAGACAGACAAAACCCCTGCCCTCGTGGAGTCTTCATCCTTTTAGGGAAAAACAGAAAATATACCAAAAAGACAGGATAAAATGCTATAATAAATGCCAATGTAATAAGCAGGGAATTATAAGTAGGAAGTTAGGGAAGGACTCACTGACAAGCTGACATTGTGACAGAGACCTGTAGGAATTGATGGAGCAAACCTTGCAGACTCTGGAGAAAGGAGGGTTCCAGGCAGTGGCATTAGCAAGCGCAGAGGCTTGGAGGTGAGTGCGTGCATGCGATGTGTTCTAGGAACAGGAAGAATGCCAGTGAACTGGGAGAGTGGTGGAAGGCAGGTGAGCACGGTTTCAGATTGTGTCCGCCCTCGTCATCCGTTGCATATGTTCATTAACAAGCTCATCAGGATCACCCAGTAGTCAGGATCACTAAACTCCAGTCCTATAAAAGGCTTCCTTCTGTCCACACATTGGAAAAGAAGTGGGAGGGACATTAAAGTCTCTTGGGTCAAAGAAATGAAGGCAGAAAGAGGGCAAGTGCCTGGGTCAGGTATGACCTGCGAAGTCTAGGACCCCAGGGGTGCTAATGTGGCTGCGGCTGGTTGTAGGATTCTGATGATCCCCAAGGGCATGGGGAGAGAGGGGCCATGGGGTGGGGATGGGGGATCAGTGTAAGCAAAGGTGTCACTCATACTCCCTAAAAAAGTCCTGAACAGGAAGTGAGAGAACTGGATCATTTTGAGCTCTGTTACTTTCTAGTTATGTGACCCTGGGAAAGTCACCTTCCCTCTCTGGACCTCAGCTTCCTCTTCTTTAAAATAAGCAATTATACAAGAACATCTCCAAGCCCTCCTCTTCTTCTGAACTTCTGGAAGTCTATACCTTTGCCATCCAGGTCATAGAAGGAACAAGGCCAGGGAGAGACCAAAAATTAAGGGAAGCATACCCAGATATTTTGCAGTTTCTCAGAAGCAGATAAATAGAATTCAAGCTTTGAAAACAAATTAAAAGCAGTTTCCCACCCCCACCCCTGTCCCCAGCTCCAACCACTGTCTAAGGGATCTCAGAAAATTGAAAACAATGTGTGTTCCCACTGGAGTTCTTTTTAATTTCTGAATGCAAATATTTGGAAGGAGAGGCTTAAGGCAAATACCAGTAAAGTCGAAAAAATGCAGCTCCCAGCAGGATGTGGAAGAACAAGTAATGTCGATCTACTCTGATGGCTGGTTTGAGGCAAGTAGGTAGTTAGGTAGACTGACAGATGGACACATGCCTATACGAATGGTCCATGATTTTTCAACTTGACCATGGGCCCAAAGTGATATGCAGTCAGTAGAAACCGTACTTGGAATTCTGAATTTCAATTCTGAGCCAGCCATATGTGGTCACGTCCTTTCATGATGCTGGGCAGGGTAGTGAGCCACAGCTCCCAAGCAGCCACATGGCTGATTCATGCGCTTACAGCCACTCTGTACCCATACACCTGTTCTGTTTTTCACTTTCAATAAACTACATGAGATATGCAATACCATATTATAAAATAAATTTCATGTTAGATGATTTTGGCCAACTGTATGCTAATGTAAGTGTTCTGAGCATGTTTAAGGTGGGCTAGGCTGAGCCGTGATGTTTGGTAGGTTAGGTGTATTAGACACATTTTCAGCTTGTGATGGGTTTATTGGGAAATACTCTCTCACATGAGGAAAGATATATATACATACATATATATATAGCAAGTTTGTGTTTGTGTGTGAAATTTTGCTTATGAATTTTGCCTCTGATTTCCTCATTTTGGAGCTGATTCTGTAGCAACTGGCTCAGCTGTTAAAAAGTCTAATTCTCCCAGCAGATACATCTGTTATTGTACATACTATGACCTACTGAACAGATATTATCACTTTGATGCGAGTCAGACTCCATCCACATGTATGTATCTCTTATAGTTGGGCTTACTTACGTATCTCACCAAATAAGGTGAAGTGAGGCCACATGCCTGTCTGTTGTAAAAAATTACACATACATACTCCTATACGTTTCTACTGTTCTCATACTTTCCATGAGAAACTCAAGTTCATCTGCTGGGAAATCCTTGCAGTAAAAGGCCTAAAGGTAACTGTAGAGTTAAAACCCCTGCCTGCCAGGGCTGCAGAACAGAAGGCAGTGATGCAGTATTTATTGAGTGCTAGGTACTTGGTTCTATGTTGTTGCACTCAAACCTTAAAAAAGAATTTTGTGCTCCTTCTGGACCAAAGAAGGGCAGTCCACAGTCAGTAAGCAGATGTGAAATCCCCACGTCTGCAAAGACTCAAATACCTGAAGCTCTACAACAGCCTGGTGCACAGTATATGATCAATAAATACTAGCTCCTCCTAAAGCAGCCATTCTCCTTTATAGTCAGTCATTTAACCCAAGTCTGGTGAGGGATTATCATTATGGCTTTTACCAAAATTATCTTCAGGAGCCATTTGATGTATTCCAAACAGTCCTTTGGTAACACGGGCAACTGGTGTTCTCAACCTGGAGGGCTGCTCTCCCAATTCCAGAGCCATTTGGCTACAGCCAAAAGCTAGAGTTAGTGATGGAGGAAAGTACCATTAAATGGCACTAAAATTAAAGTTCTAGGTAACATTATTTGAGTTTCAATTACCATCTGTATGGCAGACTCCCAAACCTTTGCCTCCAGCCCAGATCTCTATCCTAAGCTTTGGAGTTAGTCAGTACCACCTAACACCTGAGGGCCCACATGGAAAATGTCCAAAAGGCAATCATCCCTTCCCTACCACCACATCCAGAGAACTGCATCTCCCCAGTGTCCTGTGTTTCCCCCATCAGGTAGATGACACATTCATCGTCTTAGTTGTCTCAGGTAGAAACTTACCATTTAAGTAAGAAACTAGAAGTCAGAAACTTCGAGGTGCTTCCAACTTCAACTTCAAATCCATTTGCTCAATATCTGTTAAACACACACTGTGTTTCAGGAACTGTGCTGGATGCCAGGGGAAGTGGTGAGGAAAAGAGCCATGATCCCTGACTGCCTGGAAGTTGAATTCTAGTGAAGGATTAAGCATAAAAAAATTAATAAACCCCTTCCCCCAACAAAATTATAAAATAGAAAGGAAAGAAACTATTTCCTATTAAGAAAACAAATTCAAAGGAAAGAATAATAATGGAGCCCTAATTTTGATTAGTAGACCAGGAAATCACTGAGGAAGTGATTTTGAGCTGACAGATAAGAGATAAGTAGGAACAGGACAGGCAAAGAGTGAACAAATTTCTGACATAGAAGGCATCGTGTGCAAATGGCCTGAGGTAGAACAGAGTTGTGTGACTAAGAAACCAAAATACAACAATGTGGCTAACACTTAGAAAAGAAATGAGTGAATGGTTGAATTTAAGGCTAACTGGGTATGTAAAAGCCAAATAACACAGGGCATTCTGACCAGGGAAGGGAAGTGGGATTTTATTAAATACACAGATTGTGTTACCAAGCTTTGTAGCAATCCAGATCCAGGGAACATTGTCATGTTGACTAGATTGGTGGTAGTAGAAGTGGAGAGACTTCAATGAATTAAATATCATTCTTGAAGGTAGAATCAACAAAATCAGGTAATAATCAGTAAATGGGGGTAAGAAAAGGAACGACTTCTGGGTTTCTGGCTTAGCTTGAAAAATAATGGAACTGTTTATTGAGATAGGGAAGACTGGAGGACAGAGCATTTGGAGAATGCATTTGAAGAATTCAGTTGTGTATTTATTGAGTTTGAGATACCTGAGAAATCCACCTAACAAGTGAATGCATTAAGTGGGCATTTGAGTATGTTAGTCTGATTGTTAGAAAAGAGGTTTAGGCCAGAGATTTCACACACACACACACACACACACACACACACGTTGCACAGAGAAGGGAACTGGCATTTAGTAAGAGGAGAAACATCTTCCATTTAAGCAGAAAGGAGGTAGAAAATAAGTACCAACAACACAGATACGGTGTTTGGGATGAGAATATGCCCCTTTTCTGTCTATTTATTCAATGACAGATCAAGTGACACCCTCTAGGAGGGAGGGAGGTGTGGAGTTGGCATTGAGAATTGAGTATGAACTAGTCCTCAGGAATGGGAATACTTCATTTACTGAAGAAACTTGGTAGGAATATTGAAAAATGTCATGTGCTACTGTATTCATCAGCAGTCATAAATTTCTAGTGACACCAATTTAGGCAGTGTGATTTACTCCAGCTCACTCACCATGAGTGCACACAGAGAGAAAGAGGTGGATGGGATCATCCAGGATGATTTTTCCAGGTAGGTGCAATGAGGAATGGGGTAGAGAGGTGGGGCGGGGGTAAGAAAAGTGGGGGAAAGTAAAATAAAATAATTCACCATAAAAATCTAAGGTAGAAACAGAGGGCAGCTCTCAGAGGAGAAGACAGAGAAGAGGTTGGGAGAGAATGAGGTTAAAGACAAGCGTGCAGGAAGGCATCTGATTGGGAGAACAAAGTCCTTGTCAGTTGGAAATTGAACCATTTGAGAGTGTGATTTTGAAAGCATATTGTCCAATAATGACAAAATCAAGCGTGTGACCATTAAAAGTTGGTGAACTTGATGAAGATCAAAAAAGTCCCTCAAGATAAGGAGGACACAGAACCAGGAGGCCTGAGTATTAGATGGAGATGGAAGTTGAAGAGTGGATAAGACTTAATGTAGAAAGAAACATTGAAAAAAAAGAGAAAGAAACATTGTTACCAATACATTTTCAGGAATAGCAAGGAAGTGGAGAGTAGCTATTTTATGGATATTTCAAGATGAGGATAAAGACTGTGAGGATCATGGACTGGGAGCTTTGAAGGGCACAATGGAATGGTTCCAAGAATTGAGTTGGGAAGGAATGGGGAAAAATAAAATATTATTCCAACCAAACAAGGGGAGAAGTGTTTAGGGTGTAATGGATGAGCAGAAAGGCTGGGACTTCTGCAAATCTTGAGGTAGATAGGAAAATTAGGTTGGAATTAGTGTTGAGGGTCTCATGGAAGTTGGTCTCTCTGCCGACCCCCCTAGCCTGCTCCAAGATCTAGAAATCTGATCTAGAAGCTTCGCAAGAGAAGAAAGGCAGCATCCTACCTGGCTACCATCCCAGGTTACTCTATGGGGCAACTGCCATCAAATCTACCTCCTAAAACTTTCAAATCTTTCCACTTCTCTTCAAGACAACTACTCTATTCCAGATAATTATCAGCATTTGTCCGTGATGGAGTTCAGGGCAGGTTGCCCCCAAATAGGCCACTTTGGCATATTGATTACTTTGAATTAAAGTTAGTTAAGAAACAGCTGGTCCAAGAAGAACACACTGATCTTCCTTCATCCCCCTGAAAGCTGGAAATAAATTTTCAGTGTGAAAGGTACCCTCCCTGTACCAGCAGAGAGAGATTTTTATCTCCAGTGGTAGGCTATTTAGGGCCAAAAAGGCTGTAGAAACAAACCTGGTAATTTCTTCACTAATTTACTGCCCCAGGTCCAAACTTCTCTGTCAAGTCTTCACAAATCTACCATTTCTTTGTCTGAAAGGTATAAAAGCTGGCCCTCTTTTGTCACTTCTCTGAGTGTCCTAAGTTTTTGAGTTTTCTGTTAAGTTCCCGTATATGTGACATTAAATTTATTTTTCTCCTGTTAATCTGTCTTTTGTTAACTTAATTAGGAGGGCCACCAAAGAACCTAGAAGAGAAGAAAGGTTTTCCTTCCTGCACCTGGATAACTAGCATAGGCTGCTTACTGGTAGCTAGTTTTCAACACGGTCCCCTTTTAATACCAGTATAATCTTCTCAATCCTGACATTTCTTGATTTCAAAGCCTTCAGAATTTCCTCACAGCCCACAGGTGAAGGGACACTCCTCAGTGTGGCTTACAAAGCTCAACCTCAGCTTCCGTCACTGCGTCCCTACCGCCTCCACAGCTTCCTTGCTGACGACACGCCAACTGTGGTTAGTTTCTTTGTGCTCCATCCTCTCTCTTGGACCAGTGCTTTAGCACACGTTGCTTCTCCTTGGACCTTCTTTATTTGTCCTTTGTTTTATTCACTTTTATTCATCCTACAAGTAGCAGATTTGATACCGTTTCTTCCAAAATGCATCACCTGTTGATGGTATGCTCTGGGTTTCCCTTGTTGTAATCATTGTCATTCTATATTCTAATTGCCTGTGTATCCCTTTGTGCCTACTGTTACATTGTGAGAACCCTGATACTCTCACTGCCTAAAAACATGTCTTATTCGCCACTGAATGGCCAATCCCTAACACATAACTAGTGACCTTAGAAGTTCTCAACCACTCTTTGCTGTATTTGTTGAATTAATGACAGGATGGGGCTGTCACTGGTGGTTTGAGCGGTGACATTGGGAATAATACTAATGGGGGAATTTTAATCCCAGCTTCTTTATTCATAATCTGAATGTATTTGGTTAGGCGCTGAGCCTTGTTTCCTTGTCTACAGCAAGGACATACAGTTATGTACTCTATAGGATCATCATGAAGATTTAACTAGAAAATAAACCTTAGGCGTCATGCAAATAATTGTTGCTTAATAAATAAATAAACAGGAATCTTTCAGATTTCATGGTATCTTTTCATAAGATCTTTCCCTGTTTCTTTTCTTCTGAAATATTGCCCTTGCTTTTTATTACAGCCAGATTTCCCCTGAATAACCATTTGAATCAGGAGTCCTGGGAGGTAGAAAGTGGGTTGTAGGTGTGATTTGCTCCTGGCATAGTAAGTCCTGATTCTGAATAAAGTGGAGCTAACGTTTTCTTGCCTCTTGAAACAGTTGCCACAGAGTGTTAAGTTGTCCTCCCCAGTTTCAAGCTAATTTGTTCCTCTGATTATTAGGAAACTACATCTGGATCCAGGGAAATGCCAGTGGCATCAAAGTCATATTAGAAGGGTTAGGGCAATGATACATGACACGTGAAGTCATTCAGGCACACTCTGCCAGATTGATGAGAGGGACGCCTCTTCTTCATACTGAGGTCACTCGGCTGGCGGCCCCAGGCCTGGTGTCAAGGGTGCTGTAAAGACAGGACAGAGGCAACTGGACAAATGGCTTTGGACAGAAAGGGCAGCCCTTTCCTGGTACAGGAGAAACAAGTGCAGCATGTAGAATCAGAAGTTCTGGGTTGATGGAGGCAGAGCAACGGGAGGAAAGAAAGTGAAAAGCTCTGAACCCCCTCCTGAAAACAAGGCATTTATGGGGAGTCACGGACTATTTCAATTGGAAAGTTACAAACCCTGCTGCTGGGAAGCCTTGGAGACCATGGGAAGTATAGATGGGCTGAGAGCATCCAGAGGCAGATAGGCATGCTCCTGATATGAGGTAACAAATGATGGAATTTGGTAGAAGGAATGGGAAGGAGAAAGTAGGGTTGTATCAGAGAGAGATAACAAAGAAGGAACTGATAGAGCTTGAACCCTGATAGAGGCTGGGTTTAGAGACATGAACCTCCCAGACTGCGAGATAAATAGAGCCAACAGGAGGAAAATCAAGGTCAGAAGACACATCTGTACATGTCAGCTCACTAAGGACATCCTGTGAGGATGACAAGTGAAGGACAAGAGATGGCTACATTCCTCTGGGTGGCTGCAGAGCCACATGGGACTTGTGTCCACACAATGTCACAGTACCTAGTCAATCTGCTCTAAAATTCAGTCCAACCATTGATTGCAATCCCCCATAGAAACAACAGACTGGCAAGCTGAATTCTGCCTTTCCTCATGGGATGTCCTTGTCCAGGCCCACTCAGCCTGGCCATTGGAAGACAAAGAACTGAGACATGACAAGGACAGTGCAGGACACCGGGCAGCACAGACCATGTCTGTCTCCCAGGGTCCTCACTTTCTTTGTGCATTTTGAAGGCTTGCAGAGTTGGGGGAAAGGAACTAGAGAAAGAGAAGCGAAAAACTAAGAAACAGAAAGGTGACATTCATGGCACGCCTGGCAGCAATGGGTCTATTTTTAAATCCACCACATGGGGCAGAGGGCTTACATTGTCATTTCAAACACTGCTTCCTCTTGACCAAGGCAGTATTATATGTGACAGCACTGAAATCAGAATATCTCTCCAGGCAGCTGAGTGGGAGGACTTCTAATTGCTCTGGGTATCCGAAGTTACAACAACCATCTCAGCTTGTCCCAGCTGCCTGGGAAAGAGAGATCATTAATTCTGTAGACAGAAAACACTGAGGTTTCAAAAATATGAATGAAACACCCTACACAACAATGGCCTCATTGTGATAAGGTCTGCTAATATTACAAAGAGGCTCAGTTTAGCAATCATAGACCCTGAAATAATCCCTATCTTTTTAAAAGTGTCAAAAGAAACTGGGATCCAAGAAAGACAAGGAGAAATGTGTAAGACCAATATCCTAGGGGCATAAAAAATGGATTCTAAAAATAACAATTGCTACTTTGTGCACCTTTCATTTATTTCTGTATCGCTAGTACCAGGTACCATTATCTAGGACTTTAATAGGTTTCGGTGGGCTGAGTGGGTTAACAAAGTAATAGTGTTCAATGTTATTCCCCAACCTGGAATGCTTTTCTTCCATTTCTTTGACTAGAAAATTCCTACTCATGTTTTATGTCATATTACAAGTCCTATACGAAAGATCACTATCTGGGAGAAATCTTTTCTGTCAACCAAGACTGAAAGTATCTCTCCATCATTACCTTTAACACAGCTTTGGTTTACAGTAGAAGCCAGGAGCAAGTTGTGTTTTATCTGTTCTCTTGTTTATCTCTGAGAAACCAGATGACAGAAACCATTTCTTATTGTCTCCATTGCCTGGTGTGGTCTTGCACATAGTAGGTTCATAATGAATATGGCTGACAAACTGTTCCAAAAGACAACAGAAAAAAATACTGTCAGAGATTAATAACGGATGGAATGCAGGGACAAAGGAGAGGACGAAGTCAATGATAAATAATCTCTGGCAGTGTTTTTTGTGGCCTCGTTACAACATTTCTTTTCTTGACAGTGGTAGATGATCCACACATTCCTTACAAACCTACTATGATCTGTCAGCCATGATTTCCTGCAGTATGGCTTTCTGCCATGAAATTGCAAATACAAGATAAAAAGTAAATGATGTTTTCTGTAGGATAGTTGCCTTTTTGATTATATTTCCCAGTTGTTTCTAAAGCCCAAGTTTGCGTGTGGTCTTTTGGAGGAGAGCAGCTTTCCTGTCACTATGAGCTGGAGCAAAGCTCTGAATGCCTTCCCTAAAGGGAATCATCCCTTGCAGCTGATTAGATCCTACCCCAGGCATCTCTATTTCCTCCTAAATCACCATATTTTTTGAAGTGTATGTGCTGTCTGTTAGATGGATTACCACTCTCCTTCCATAAAGCAAGCGAAAGATCAAGAGGCAGATTTTCTCTGCAATTTCCCCTAAAATGTCAGCCCCACTCATGCCCTCGTTTTGTCTTTTCAAGGGAATCACCCTTAACTTTAAATCATCAGCTGAACTCTCTGCATCTTCAAGCCAGTGCGTTCCACGGTGTCTTCATCTGCTGAGCCCCTTATCCTCAGGCATGAGGCTGGCTCTCTCCAGGCACCCAGCCTCAGAGCCAGAGTCCTCTTGTATTAGAATGGCAGGCTCCCCATAAATTGCCTGGTCGCCTGTCTGCTGCACATGGCCTTCAGAAGCATAGTCATGAAGTGCCAATTCTTTTACTATAAATTCCAAACTCCTCTGTCTGGCTTTCAAAACCCTGCACAGATTGACTCTGAGCTTCCACTCAAGGCTATCTCCTGAGAAATCCCCCAAGACCATTCTACCGAGTCACTCTATTTTCTCTTCAGAAAGCAGTCCCCCACCCTCAGGCCTCATCCTAGATTAACTGCCTTTCTTTCTTGGGCTCTTGTCCCAGTGCCTGGGCTACTTAGGGCCTTGGGCCTGATGTTTTGGCAAGTCTGTCGGTTTGGTATGATTCCACTCCAAGCTGGGATGCTGGTTGACCATGGTACTTTGACTCTACACTCAGAAGGTCACAGGCCAACCCAAATCCATGTACAGCCCTCACCCTGGTTCCTAGGACTCAAAGCAAGGGACAGTGTCCAGGGGTGCTGTTTGTCAGGAAAGGAAGTTCAGAAAGTAGCTAATTAAGTGCATCTTGGCATCAAATGTAAAGATGAAAGTGGGACCATAAAATAAAGAAAAAGTAAAAAGTAGCAAATCATAAGATAAAAAGACTTGAAAGAGGGGCTCTCTTGTCCCCTCCTGGTGTGAGCTGGGAGCTCTTTCCTCTCGCTTTATTTCTAAATAAAAGCCTGCACCTTGCTCTCCTTAAAAAAAAAAGACTTGAAAGAGACATTTCAGATGTGGTGCACCATCTGGGATAATTAATCAGCGCCCCTACCTTACAACTGATGAAGACCTAACTCAAACCAGCTTGAAGGGAAAGGAAAGAATTGGCTCATATCACTTAAAAATCCATGGATATATTTGGCTTCATGTTTGGTAGACTACACGTGTACAGATGCCGTCCTCCAGCATCGTTCTCTCCCTGTAGCTTGGTTCTGCCTTCCACTCTGTTTTACTAGGTGGCTATTTTCCTTTAGTGATCAAGTTCTAAGAGAGGAGTGCCTCTTTCACAATCGTTGTGCCAAGTTTCAGGATGGTTTCTCAGTGAGATGGCTTAGGCCCTACCCCATCTCTGGATTATTCCTGTGCACCCCCATCACTTGGCCAGTGAGAAGAAACATACCTCCCAAAAGTAAGCACTGTAAGAAGGAAAAGAAACCTACCAGGTGCTGGGAAGGCTAAACAGCCAGTGCCCAACGATGGATCCGGTACATTAGGTGACTCAGGATGAAGTGTGTGCTGGAGGCCTTGTGGGCTGGGGTGATTCTGGTTCCATGCTTGGTCTTTCTCCTTACCTTGCTACATGCAACAGGGGTCACAGGTGATAGTGAACCAGAAAAATACACCTTGGCCATCTTGATGATTTGAAGCACACCAAAAAAAACCTGCTTGTAAGTGGAACTACATCCTATGTAGAATAATTCTTCAGAGGAGAATCTGTGCATTGGGCAGATGTCTGGGGCTGCCCTAGTCTAGGTGGAAGGATGGGACGCATGGGTCCAGGAGGACCAACCCCAGAGAGCTTTAATAGGCAACAAGCCTTTCAACCAGGTTATTCCACTTTTCCCACAATGCTCCCCATGCACCTGCTCCTCTTTGGTTGGACAGAGCTTCTCCAGGGAACACTTACCTCTCTAGTACCTTTACTCTGGACCAGACCCCTTGCTAACCACACCCCAAACCCTCTCCTTGTTCTGTGTCAGGGATTAGGACTCAGGATCCATGTGATCACCCCCTTCCCAACCAAAGCCCTGGGTTAAGTGCATTCCAGCATGTTTCTTCAAGGCCCAGGTCATATTCCTGTTTCTCCTGCAAGCGCCCCCAATACTCTCAAGTTAGTGTCTCCCTCGCCTAAACTCCATAGCATGTTGTTTGTTCCTCTATGATAGCACTTATCACAGTCTGCTTTTGTATCAGAGTTGTTTAGGTATGTGTCTGTCTCCACGGATAGATGGTGAGCTCTCAACAGGCCTGGAATAGCTGGTATTCATCTCCGTGTCCCCCACAGTGTCAAGCGCAGCCCTTTATACTGGACAGATACTCCATGAATGTTTGCCAGGTTGCTGAAACCCATCATGTTGGCTTCTTGCATGGGATTTTTCAAAGGTCCCACATTAGCTTCAGCACTGCTTCTAAGTTTTTAAAAAGCCGTGTGTGCTCCCTTAAGAAATAAAAATCTCGCGCCTATTGGGATTGAAGGGATCTAATAAATAATCCCATCTCTTCTCCACTCACGTTCTGAACCAGTTAAATATTGGTGATGGGGGTAGGAGGACAGTTGAAATAAATGGAGGAGATAAAGAGGTCCAAGCAAGCAAACAAACAAAAATTAAACAAGGAAAAAGACAGAGACGTAAAGAAGTCTTATTACTGATAAAAGCTGAACCAGGGAAGTGGCTAATGTGGACGGCAAGAAAGCGCTTCTTGTTTCTGAACACCAGCCACAGGTCTCCCTGTGTGTGGGCACGCCCACGTGTGTTGTGGGCAGGGGGCTTCCAGGAGGAGGCTGGGTCTGCCTGGCCTTCCTCAGTCCACATTCACCAAGCCACTGTCCCTCCCATGAAGAGGTGGGAAAGAAGAGTAAAGACAGGGCTTGAGCATCAGTATCATGAGAAATCCCTGCACATGGGAGGGAAAATCAGGAATATAATATGTCTTCAACAAATCCCTTCTTTCATTCGTTTGTTCACTAAATTCTGGAGTAAATAGCTAAGAGCTCACCTCAGACATATTGTGGCTTTGGCTGTAGGCCACTACAATAAAGAGAATATCACAACACAGCAAGTCAAATGAATGTTTTGGTTTCTCAGTGCCTTGAAAGTTGCATTTCCACTGTACTGTAGTCTGTTCAATGTGCAATAGCATTATGTCCAAAAACAATGTATGTACCTTAATTAAAAAAATACTTTATTGCTAAAACATGCTAACCATCCCCTGAGCCTTCAGCAGGTCATATCACTGGTCACAGATTACCATAACAAATGTAGTAACAATGAGACAAGTGGAAATATTGTGAGAATTAGCCAAATGTGACACAGAGACACAAAGGAAGCAAATGCTGTTGGAAAAATGGCTTCAGCAAGGTTGCCACAAACCGTCAACTTGCAAAAACCACCGATCGATCTGCAAAGCGCAGCGGAACAATGTGTGCCTGTATTTGTCATCTGCTTTGTCGCAAGCACTATCGTGTTAGAACTTGGGATACAGCAGGGAACAGGCAAGCGCAATCCCAGCATCCAGGGACTGTTGTCTAGAGCTGTGAGTGACAGCAGGGTGTGACATCCAGAGCAGCACCACTAGCGGCTGTGGAAGCGTCCAGACTGAGGGGTCCAGGAAAGCCAGCTGAAAAGGTGACATTGGGCTGGGACCTGGTGAATGCTGGGTTTTAGATAGGCAAAGAAGACAGGGAGAAGTTAGTAGAGAGAGGGAGGTTGGAAAGCGAAAGTAGAGAAGGACATTCCAAAAGAGGGAACAGAACATGCAAAGAATCTGAGGTCCAGTGTCTATGTGGGCATGAGGGAGTACATCCCATGCAAAAAAAAACCTACAAAAAACAAAACAAAAACAAAATTCCTCAAAATCCTGGCTTTTTTCCCCAGCTTCCAACTTTCCAAAATACTTCAAAACTACATACAGAGGCCCAAGAAAGAACAAATCACATCCTGTAGAAATGGGCCACAGTCACCACACACATTTCTACAGGATGTGGGATTTGTTCTTCTTTATTTTGCTGTGGTGGGGGAATATCATTTTACCAACTCTTCCTTGTATGTGGTGTCAGAGTGCAGTGTGTGGAGGGTTCCTACAGGTTATGAGTCTCCCTTTGCTCCTTAGAGGAACCTTGGCCAGGGAACTAGTAACTGGTCAGTGTTCTGTGGCTTCCCAAAGTAAACGAGAAGTTCTTATTTGAGCTGGAAGGGAGTTTTGTGGGTATGCCGCATTTTTGTTAGTACCATGGTTCTCAGCTAAATTCATACAATGGGCCCTATTCCTGGAGGTTCTGATTTAGTTTGTCCAGGGTGGTATTTTCAAAGGCTTCCAGGTGACTTTTGCATTTCCATGTCTCTGCCTAACGTTTTGAACATATGGGATATTGTTATAATAATGGTATTAATGTTTTTTTCTGCTAATTCTCACATCAGTTCTGGGCTGCTTTCAGTCAGTTGTTCTCATTATGGGTAGTGTTGTCCTGACTTTTTGTGTGTCCAGTAATCTTTGATTACATGTCAGACATTGTGTGGATTTTACCTTTTTAAGTGCTGGGTATTTTGTATTATTATTTATAGTCTTAAGTGCTTTTCATTTTCTGAAATGCAATTATGTTACTTGGAGACCATTTAATACTTTTGGGTCTTAATTTTATAATGTTTTGGGTGGATCCAGAGAAGTGCTCAGTCTAGGACTAATTTTTTCACTACTCTTGATACAAAACTTCCCTGAATATTTTGCCAAATATCCCATAAATTGTGAGTTTTTTTCTGTTTGGGTGGAGCTCATCAGTACTGTTTCTGGCCGTGTGTGGACATGTGACACTGTGCCCGCTCAGCCTCTCAGGTGGTTCTCTCTTGGTACAGGTAGGCCCTTACCTGGGTCTGCTGATCAGGACTTGGCTGGATATTCAGGGGCCTCTGTGGAGCCCCAGGATGCTCTCTCTGTGAATCCCTCCCAGTTTGTTCTAGAGTGAAGCCAAGGCTACACTCCCCTAGTTCAGTGTATCAGAAATGGCCACACAGAGGCAATTTGCTTGTTTGCTTGTATGACACCACTGTGTTTCCGTACTTCTCTGTCAGTGAAGATATATCAAGATCTCTGTTGGCATTGTTGAATGACTTTGAGATGAATAAGCAAAACAAACCCGTGACCCAACACCAATCTGATTAAACTATTCATTAAGGAGACCTCTACTAAAACATGGTCCAAAATGCTCCTAAGAAAAGTCTTCATCTGAGATTGGGAGGTTAGTTGTAGTGAACTTTGATTAACTAAACTAGTTATTTGCTTCTTCTATTTGTTCTGGTGTTGTTGAACTGAATCATAAGCTCTGTAAACAAACAAGCACATACGTATTGATTTTTTTGCCCCCCCCCCCATGTTATACAAATCAACAGCTCTTACTAAGGTTGTCTGTGGTTCTTGACTGAAAGGGACATAGCAACATCAGAATGTACGTAAACACAGAGTCTCTTCCTGGCTTTTGGATTTCAAAAGTCTAGGCTCCTAGGCAAACAGAAAAACTCTGGGATAGTCAGTAGATTTGGGAGGAAAGAGAGAGCAGACTTTATTGCCCTCAGATAAGGCACACATTGTCAGGAAGATGAGGAGGCTGGGTGAGCTGAGGCTGGGTGAACTGAGATGAAATGAAAAAACCCCAGTGGTCACCAGCTGGCTCTGTCAACATGGCTCATGCTTTGCTCCCTGGACTAAATACCAGGAAAGGAAGCTGAGTCCAGAGAGGCTTGGTGGGTCCCAGAAGAGAGAGAAACAATTGCCCTTCTGCTGGGGATGAGTGAAAGAAGGTACAAGGGAAGCCACAGAGTGTCTCAAGTTCTAGCACATGGTTGGGATAAAAGAATACCCTGTGTGGTAGGTGTGGTAGGGAGGGACTCGAGGCCGGAAGGGTCTGTGTGAACGAGGACGCCTCCAGGGTGATCTGAATGGGCCACCACTGAGGCATGTCTCAGTAATAGGCTGTCTGGATAGATGACATCAAGAACCATACTGGCCCCTGCCCTCTCTCTGTCTTTGCACTTCTAGAGAAGTTAAACTTCTAGAACTTAGCTACATCTGCAGGAAAAAGGGCTTAAGTTGAGTTTTGGAAAAATGAAGTGAATGCAATATGTTAACTCTATGAAACAATTGGCCAAGATGCCTACCTGCCAACCTCATTTCACCACATTAAAAAAATCTGGTGGAAGGCTGTATCAGTCAGGTATTGCTGCAAAACAACCAACCAGTTGCATATATTAAAAATCTCAGTTGCATATTTAAAAAAGCATTTATTTCTCATGTATCTGTGTACTGACTAGAATGGTTTTGCTGGTCTTGTCTGGGCTCTGCTTGGCACTTCTAGGTTATTGTCCTAGACTTAGAGCTAGTCCACTGTCACTTCTACTCACATTCCACTGGTCGAAACAAATAACGTGGCCAAATCTAAAGCCTGGGTCCATGCTGGCAGGCTCTGTGTTTAGCAAGAAGAGCTGAAGAGCTACCTGTCAAGGGCATGGGTTTGGGAGAGGTCAAAAGGAGGGCCAGTCAGTCCACCTACTATGGAGGTCCTCACAGAGGGAGGTTAATGCTGACATACATCTGGAAAGAAGTTGTGGAGAAGACAAGACTGTTCCTCAAGGAAAGAATAGAGTTTGTCCAGACGGCTTCCCATGTGAGGGGCATGGGCTGAGCCCAACATTGGCGCTAGACGAGAGAAAGGCAGGTTTGAGTAACAGCGAGTTTGGTGGTAGCCATGCCATTCCAGCAAAGCATCGACGAAACCTGAGCTTTGTAGAACTGATTGCAATTTGTGCTTTTCCATCAGGACAAATGAAAATGGCACCTTGATCTTTAAGTAAATATAATTTCTGAGAGCCCATAAGGTATTATTGGTTAAACAGAAGAAAAGTGTAGTAAATTTCCCAGCAGGAAACAGTGTGGTTATTCTTTTCTATGGAAAATAAATACTAAGTTCTAAGTGGTATTTTTGGATGCATCCATTGAATAGCTAAGTCAGCTACTCCTCTCCACTGTGTCTCATTTGGGTGATAGACAACCGCTGAATTGCTGCATGCAACGGGTAATTTTGCCATCCACAGCCTTACTCTGCTCATTTAGCATTAGGAAACCTCAATACTTTTGTAAGTGACTTAAAATATTTGACATGCATGTCTCAGTCCCTTGAATACTGTGGAGGCTGTGGGAAGAAATCTTTGTTAAAAACTTGGCTTTTGAGGAACACTGAGCAGGGCGTGCCAGTAGGAGAAGAAAAGGTGCATGAAGTAATGAATTCAAAACGCTTCACTACTGACTTGCCTTTCCTGTCTCAACAAATTTAGCATCACCCACCTGGACGTATTTTGGGGGGTTGATGAAATAACGGGAACTGCTGCCTCCTGACCCCTCTGAGCGGATAAGACCTTGTCATTGTTGACATCCATGAGGCCGTTGTCTCCATTGGTGATGCCGGTGGCAGGCCCAAGGACTCTGCACAGGCGCACTCTGGGTCATCACAGGTATCACTGGCCTGCAGGTCGGTCCCGCTCCCCACAAGGCATCGCTCTTTGCCAGCAGTGTTGAGGTTTGAGAAGTGACACAGCACCTGTGGCCCAGTGTCCGTGGGAATTAGAAATGACGCACCCAGAGCTCAGAGGCTGAGATCCTAGAGGTGTCCCTGAAGAACTCCAAGAATGGAAAATCTGCCTGGGAGACCAGTCAAGATGAAAGGAAGCCCTGCTCACAGTAGTGTCCCTTTCCCGGCAGTCCTGCTGCAGACCGAGGTGGCCGCGCCGCTGCCGGCTCCCTGCACGGAGGAGGCGAGCGCAGCAGGCTGTGGGGTAATGGCATGACGGCTCCATCACCCGACTGCCTCGGGAGGGCTTAGTCCCAGTACCAGGGGCCTGAGGGCTCCCCGAGTTTCCCTCGCTGACCGGGACGAAGGCGCATGAGCTTCCCAAGGACTCCCGGGTCGTGCACTGGGCTCTGATTCACACCAAAAACCCAGCTCAGACTAGGTTTAATCAGTAAGGGGGGCACACAGGTTCCCGTGAAGGAGAAACCGAGCGAGGGGCTGACTTACTTCGGCTTGTGTGGAGCCCTGACATGATGCTGTGCATGTCACGTTGCGTCCCGTCAGACACACACGCCATTAGGGGTGGTAAGTTGGTCACTAGGTCGACGTGGAGGTGTCAGGTCCCTCCGCTGTGTGATCACATTCGCCTCCTTGCCAGTGAGTCACCCGTGGGTTATGATCTGACATCCACACACCTCCAGCTCCCCATTGGCCCTTCACAGGCTTCGCAAACTGAATATTAACTCTCCCGACCTGAGTATCATTATGCACCCGTGGTTTCCCACTGGGCTGATTGGTTCTGACCACGAATGACCGTCACTTTTCCGATGGTGGTCGCGTTGTCTCGGGATGTCCGTTGGGAGCCGCTTGGGCTCATGCTTGTATCCCTCTGACATTATTTCTGAGCACTTTAGGAAGGATGCTTGGTCTCTGGCAACAGGCTGCTCCCGGATCTCTGACCTTCCTCTTCTGCGGGACATTGAATCAGTTGCGCTCTGAGGAGTCCTGGGCCCCCTGCAGGAGGAGACAAGTGCTCAAGAGCAAGGCCTGCTTGTGTCCCCGTGGCTCCTCTGCCGAGGGATGTGGGGAAATACTTAACAACCCTTCACAATTTGATAACTGCGTCACTAGATCTATTAGACACATTTTCTTCTGATGTTAAACAAAGGGATGCTTTTACCCTTGTTAACGTTCACCCAAATGTTGCCGTGTGACTGTGATTGTGACTGTTATGTGGGCCATCAGCCACCCAGCTGTGGTCACCTTGTGGACCTGGTGCCCTGCTTCCCTGACCCAGAGCGCCCTCTTCTGGAAGCTGCTTGGTGCCCGACATGGAGCGCTGTCCCGGAACAGGTGCTGAGCATGGCATATGCATGCACTGGGCCTATGGAGTCCAGGACTCCGCCGAAGACATGCAGGCTCCTGCATGGTGAGCTGTGAGAACCTCATGAGTGGCGGGCAGCTGCACCCTGGCTCTGAGCGGAAACAGGGAGTCAGGAAACGTGGCCATGTGCTCAGTGCCTCGAGGACTCCACTCCTTTCCTCTGTCCATCTTTCCCTCCCCTTGCTTCTGCAGCCCCCCCAGATCCTGTTCAACGCCCTCTTTCCATACAGGGACTGCTTGCTAAGCCCCGGGTCCCTCACCTGCAGTGAGAGTGGGGTTCAGCATTCTGTGGGTGGCCCTTCCCTTCAGATGGAGCCATGCTCCTACAAGGATGCGTACAAGTCAGAAGACCAGAAGGAGGTCCCTAGAGTGGCTCATGGGAGGTTATGAGACTCCTGTCTGTCTTGCCAGTGGGTTTCAGCCCTAGGCAAGTTTAATCTTGATTTGGTGAGACCGAAAAATGAAAATGGAACGTTACTGGGGTGAAAGGGTTTGTACCCAACTTTATTCCCACGATGGCAGGTCAAGCGCTAGAATCCCGACCACTCAGAGTGAGTCTGCGTGCAGCAAGCCAGTCTCTGCCTCTGGACCTCTCTGTCCCCGCAGCCGTCTCAGTCTCTATCCTTGGGCGCTGCCACCACTCCAGCCTCTGCTTTCCTGCAGCTGTGCAGCCCAGAGCCTTGGGTGGAGCTCTTTATACAGAGTCAGTAATAATGTATTGCCCACACATGTGCAGTGCACTGGACGACCAGCGGCCAGGTGAGAATCCTGGCTATAGGAACCTTCACTTTCTCTACACTGTCCCTAGATAAGTTCAGGAGAACAGTAGTTATCTCCTAGACATTTTAGGTGAATTAAATATGTACATGAGTATGATATCTATTCCCTACAGGGGACGCCATGTAACTGACTCATGGTTCCCAAATTTTTAAAGGTGATCTTTGAACATCCGAGACTGACTGGTTTCTCCTTGAAACATAGATTTTGTTAGTTAATGGACTCGTTTCAAATTCTTAGGATTTTAAAAATTTATTGAGATATTTAATTTTAAAATAGTTCCATTTAAAAACAAAATTTTCTTATACTATATATTACGACTACGATAAAGAAGGAAAAGCTTCCCCCCAAAACCTCAAGAACACAACCCCCCGAAACTAAGAGGACCAAGCAACCCAGAACCACAACAAAAGGAGGGAAACAAGTCAAGAAATAAATCTGCCAGTGAATAGATGGTGTTACAGCAACTGAATAACAGCAGCTGCTGGAGGAAGAACCCAAGATGTTGTCAGGAACAATCACCCTTCCAGCAACTTGATTCTAGAGGATTAACTCAAAAAAGAGTCAATCAGAAATGAAACAGCTGTGCTTAATGGGGGAGGGGCCGTTGTTGCCTCAGGGAATAACGGGGGGGGCGGGGGAGGAGCGGGTCTGCAGGGCACTGAGAGGGCGGGCTCTCCGCTGGGGGCACAGCCCTGACCACTCTCCGGGGAGGCAGCCCAGAGCGGGCCAGCTGTGAGTTCCCTCTCCACCCTTCTGATGAGACAACTGACTTAGGAAAATGAATTTCCCTAAAGGTTTCAAGTCCAGGTTCCAGTGTTTAGCTTTTCCAGGGACACCTGCGTATTCCTCTGGCTCCTAGCAGGAGCCCAGAGGCTCAGAGTTGCCGGGCACTTCTTTTAAACTGGGCAGTGGAAAGTTAGATCCCAGTGAATGCATATGGTTTTGATGGAGGATGAACTATAAACTGTATTTCAGCTTCATTCCAGAAGGGCTGGAATGCTTGACATGACCTGGGCATCTGGGCACCAAGTGCCACCACGAAAATTGGGGCTGATCCTCACCTGCGAGGCGCCCAGCACTTTGCTGATCTCATTTGGCCGTCAACCCAGGAGGAGCTTATCTGTGCTCCACAGAGGCAATCGGGGCTCAGAAATATCATGAAACTTGTTAAGACTCAAAGCAAGGCAGTGACAGTTGAGGGATGGAGGAGGCGGTCTAACCCTGGGCCACCTTCCTGACCATAGGCTCCCTGGCTGACCCTAGGAGCTTCCTCAAAGTGTACAGAGCTGGGGAGGGTTTGCTCATTTCTGGCTGGTGTCTCTGACCTGCGCCCACTGCTTCTTCTGTGTTAGCTCACGGGGTCAGCATGCTAGAATTCAGCCCAGATTTCTCTCCAGATAAAAACAGTCTGTGCCGTATCTTCCAGAGAACTGCAGAACTGCATTTCCTTATCTCAGTGCCCATGCCTCGGGGCTGGCTACACACACTCCCAGCAGCATCTTTAGAATTCTTTCGGGCATCACAGAACTGGGGGGAGAAAGGTGGGCACCAGCAATGCGATTTGCATACACCAGGGTCTCCTCTGTGGTCAACAGTGGGGGTCTGTTTCCCATTCAGAGACGGCACACACGGTGGGACAAAATGACACATCTCCAAAATGTCCTTACTTGATAAATTGTATCCTTCTCTCCTTGTGCACTTGCCAAATTTCAGTATTAATTGTGTGCAGATCCCTTTTCAGGCCACAGGTAATTATATCCATTAAGAATTTATTGCCATTGTTCCAACCATGTGCTCTCCCTGTCTCTTGTTAAGTGTTTTGCTTTAAGCATAAAGAAGCTAAACAGTGAATTTCAAAATGTTGGCAAGAAACACCCGTCTAAGAATCTGTGATATGAAAAACAACACATCTATCTGGAGCCTTCAGCTGGGCACTCAGGTTGCTTTCCCCAGTGTGTTAGAAGGGGTGGGGTCATTTCTAGATTCAGGCAACAGTGATGGAAGTGCAGAACCGGGCCCCCCACCCCTGTCTCTGGGTGTCTGCCCACCTTCTCCCAGCAGATATGAAGCCCTTGATAAGCTCCTGGGGGCCCCGGTGGACCGGGAGTGTCTTCCAGGTGATAGAGGAGGGTGTTGATGGCCTCCGTCTGCAGGGGTGCCAGTGCCTCCAGGTCAAAAGGGAACGAGCCTCCTTTCCCACGACTTGCACACGCAGTTAATGTTCCGAAGCGAGCAGCGCTGGGCAGGAAGGACTCTGGCGGTGCCAGATTCTGGCGAGTGCTGGCCTACCCTGGACACCTTCCAAGCAGTTGATGACCAGGTCACCATGGAAACATTCTTAGCTCGTGAGCAGAACCTGCGTTGGCTAGTTACTCAGATGATAACTTGTGGGAAGGCAGAGGCATATTCTGCCCATTAAATCAAAGTTTTGGAGTTTCATCTTAATAAGATGTCCAGCTAGGTCCTGAGTGTAGGAGCAGCCAGCAATGGACTCGGTCAGAGGGGGCGGGACACCGGCAGCCCAGACTCTGGCCTCCTCCTCTGTCCCTGCTCCCTTCCCTCCTGAGCCTGTGCTTTGTCCTGTCCTGTTCAACCATGAGAGACAGAGCCACCGCCAAGCACCCCCCAGGGCTGGGGCTGCGGGGCAGCCCAGGACACGGACATGGAAACAGCGAATGAGACCCATGTGCTGGTGGTAGGCATGGGTGCCGGTAAGAAATACAAGTGGGGATGACAACACAGGAGGCAGGCAGGGGCTTTCAGTGTGTGAACGTGTGTGTCAGTGTGTGGGTGGGTGTGCGCGCTAGTGAGCCAGGTCAGTGTGTGTGCATGTGCGTGGGTGTGTCTGTGTGGGTGTGCGACTGAGTGTGCATGGATATGTGCGAGTAGTGTGTGCTGTGTAGGCATAAGTGTGAGTCTGTGAGTGTGTCCGTGTGTTTGTGTGTGCATGAGTGTGAGTGTGTGTGTGAACAGGTGTGTGGCTGGGGAACATTTCTATTCAGTCCCAGATGGAAGTGAGCTTGGCCTTGTGAGGCCACGAGGAGGCCGCATGTGGCTGGAGGGCTGGGACCTTGTTAAAACTCACGGTAGTTATGGAAACTTCTTTGTGGATTCGTTCTGATTTTCAAAGAACCACATCATCTGTAAAGGAAGACAGTTTTCTTTGTTCCTTAGCTCCTCATGTCTGTGGCTTCCCCCTGCCAGCCTCCCAGGGTGGTGTCGGCAGACACGCTGCAGGGGCAGCCCCCGGGCTTCGGGGAAGAGCATCGAGTCTCTCACTGTTAGGGTTGTTGTCAGCTCTAAGTTTGTGTTTTGGAGATGCCCTTTATTCGGGCAAAGATGTTTTCTTCTGTTTTCTAGTTTGTTAACACAGTTCATTAGGAATCAATGTTGAATTTTGTCTGAATGAGTTTTTTTCTACATCATTAAAATGATCTTTTTTTCTTATTCATGTTGTTAACAGGGTGAATTACACGACTGTACTTCTGGCTGTTGAACCAGCCCTGCATTCCTGAGTGAAGCCCAGTTAATCATCATGTGTTATATTTGTTCACTATTGCTGGATTCAAAATGCTTTATTTTTTGAGAATTTTTGCTTCTATGTTTGTGAGGGATAGTGGTCTGTAGTTTTCTTTTCTCCCTTTTTCCTTTTATTGGTAATATCTTTGGTGTTGGTATTAGGATAAACCTGGCTTCAAAACAAAATTGAGAAGTGTCTGCTTTTCCTTTAGTTTTAGAAGATATTATGCAGGCTCAGTATTATTTCTGGATCTCATGTTTCATAGACTTTGCCAGGGAAGTGATATGGACCTGGAGGTTTCTTTTGTGGAAGTTTTTAACTAACTTACTTTCTTCGGTACATCTGAGACTATTCCTGTTATCTATTTCTCCCTAAGTCCTGGTAGTTTGTGTCTTTCAAGGAATCGGTGCATCTCATCGAAGTTGCTGAGTTTACCAGCATGACATTGTTTATAATATGTCCTTATTATCCTTAATACCTGGGGAGTGGTAGGTGACCAGATGACACCTCTTTCATTCTTGATATTGATAATTTGTGATTCACTCTTTTTTCTTAGTTTGCCTGGCTAGAGAGCTATAAAGTTTATCTACCTACCTTTTGTTAAGGACCAGCTTTTGATTTCTTTGATTTTCTCTACTGTTTTTCTATTTTTCAATTTTATCAATTTCTGTCATCAGTTTTTTAATTTCCTTCCTTATGCTGCCTTTGGAGTTCATTGATATTCCTTCTCTAATTTCTCAAAATGGAAGCTTAGGTTATTAATTTGAAATCATTTTAGAAATATAAGCATGTAATATTACAAATTGCCCTCTAAACTCTGCTTTACATGCATTCCACAGATTTTGATATGTTGTATTTTTATTGTTATTAAGTTTAGAATTGTTTTAACTTCCCAGGAGAATTTCTTTTTTTAAATCCATGTCTTGTTGAGAAATATTTATTTGATTTCCATATATCTAGAGATTTCTCCAGATATATTCCTGTTAATTGATTTCTAGTATAATTCAGTCTCTGTCCGAGAATATACTTTCTATAATTTTGTATTCTTTTAAATTAAGATTTGTTTCATGCTGTAAAATATAGTCTCTCCTGGTGAATATTACATTTACATTCTAGAAGAAAGTGGTTTCTCTCCTGTTGGGTGGAATGTTCTATAAATGTCAATTAAGTCGAAATGGTTGATGGTGGTGTTAGGTTCTCATATCCTAATGGAGATTTGCCTTCTTGTTACTGAGAGAGAAGTGTTGACATCTCCAGCTGTAAGTGTAGATTTTTCTGTCTCCTTTCAGATCAATCAGTTTTTGTTTCAAGAGTTTTGAAGCTGTGGTGTTGGTTTACATTTAAAGCCTTCTCTCTCCTTGGGAATCGATCCTTTGTCACTAAGTAATATTCCTCTTTATCTCTGATAATATTCCTTGTTTTAAATTCTGCCTGGCATAAAATTAAATTAATATAGCTGCTCCAGCTTTCTATTGGTTTCTGTTTGCATGGCATGTTAATTACTTTTAATATATCTATGTCTTTATATCAAAAATTGATTCCTTCTCGATGGCATAGGGTTGGGTTTCCCTTTTTTTCTTAACCAAATTGACAATCTCTGTCTTTTACCTGTTGTATTTAGACCATTCACATTTAAAATATTTGTTGATATAATTGGATTAAAACCTACCATTTCATTAGCTGTTTTCTATCTATTTCATTTTTTAAAAACTTTCCCCTATTTCTGCCTTCTTTAGGTTTAACTGACCATTTTATAATTACATTTTATTTCTTCTCTTCATTATTTATACCTCTTAAGTTTTAAACTAAGATTTATAATATACACTTAAAAAAATCAAGTTCACCTTCAAATAACATCAGACCATTTCATATGTGGCATATGGGGCTCACAGCACTGTTGTCCTAATCTGCCCACCCCCCCGCCTTTTTGCTATCATTACCATATATTTCACTGTTACTTACGCACATGCACAATACTTGGTGGGTTGGTAAGAGGGTGCAAACCCCTGCTCACGCGTGTCATCTCAATATACCTTACACTCTCATGTTTTCCACACTTGGCCTCTATCAATTAGTTAACAGCTTATAGGTAAAGATTCTTTTGAGTGTCTATGCTGCCAGGCAACAACTGCCCTGTGTAAGCTAGTGCTTGGGTCTCCTTTCCTCCTGCGAGCATCTGTCTCTCTCCAGGTTTTGGGTTTTTGTTTGCTCTGCAACCTAGGTTCTTTGAAGAGTTCAAGAAAAGTCAGTGGCTTTCAGTTTGTTTAGCTCCTTTCTTCCAGAGTAGATGGAAGCAATGATCTTCCCCAGTCTCCCCATCACTGGAGGGAAGTCTGGAGTCTGACTCCACTTTGCTTGGATTGTATTTCACTCTTTCAGCATAACAAAAGTTCCATTATAGAAGCTTGGTCTTATCTGACTATCTGGCTGGTGCATCTTCTAAGAAACTGTCAGAGTGTCTGCCACGGCTTGTGAACACCTACCCGTTGCATCTCACACTGGAGATCTGCAAGGTGTTAGCTCAGCTTTTATTACTTGCAAGATTTCTCTCTTTTAATCTCCACAGAACAATTCTCAAGAACCTTTCAAAGCACCCTTAGAATGGCAGTACTGCCTGGATTAGGCACATGTGCTTTCAGATTCATGTCCCATGACTTCTGTTGAATCAAAAAGTCAACTGTCCTAACCTAAGTTTTCTTGGAGGTGGCGATGGTGTGCGATTGTGCATTGCCCCTTTGACATATGTGACGACCTATACAGCCACCATTTTCTTTATCTTGTATAGTTGCTCCTATTAAATAATCAACATTTGAATAACTCAGTAAAAGTCCCAAAGTCATTTGTTTTCGTAGGGAGGAGTCTTTGGTGGACATCCATGAAGCACCAGCTTCTTTCTTACTTGGAACAGCTGTGTCTTCATCACCCATAACCTTTTCTTTGTCCAGAGCTCCACACTCCAGCCAGCCATTCCACCATCCACCCAGATGCTCAAGGTCAAAATCTAGCAGCCCTTCCAGATGCTTCTTTCTCCCTCAACCTCATATTCAGTCCACCTCCAAGTCTTACCTAGCTCCTACATTTACTGTTGAGTTTCCTGTCACCTTCTGGGGGGATCCCCCATGCGCTCCACAGCCCCTGCTCGTCCAGCCACACCTCTCCCTGCTCCCTGACTTTAAGCTCTACTTTGCTCTCTGCAGCTAGCTAAGACCTGGCCACTGACTTGTAGTAGACACTCAATAAATATTGGTCATATAAATGAGTGAGTGAGTAAACAGGAGTCTTTACTGCAGGAAAGGGGATCATGTGATAGAGAGAAATAATGTGCAGGCTCACAGCCAACGTGGCCATAGCCCTTATCACATGCTCAGCACTGTTTCTGATTAAGTAATTTAACACATGGCATGCCTACAAGACAGGTGCTGTTATCTTCACTTTACAAGTGAGAATACTGAGGTCTGGAAATACTAACAGAGCATGCCATTGCATGCATGCCCCAGAGTAAGTGGACCACTCTGGATAAACGTTTAGATTGTTTCCAGTTTTCTACTATCATTTATGATTATTCATATATGTGTGTCTTTGTTCATTTGTGATGTTATTTCTAAAGACAGATTTACAAATGGAATGGGGTTAGTGGATATGCACGCTTTCATTTCTGAAAGATACTGTCCAGCTGCCCTGTAAAATTTCAAAAAATCCAACTAAACAAGCAAAAAACAATGCAAAAATGTCCCATAGACATACTCTCTCATCAACAGTGAGTAAGGGGACCCATTTCCCCATACCCTAGGCAACACCACATTCCAGTAATAGGGCTGAGAGCCCTGCTACTTCCGTTAAGATAATAGGGTGGTCGACCCTATCATCCTAAGGGCAGTTGTTTGGGCAAGCTGCCGTGTGGACAGATCCTAGGGGATCCATGAATAGAAGGGCAGGGTGGCAACAGCATGTATTTAAAAAGTAGCTCAATTTGTAAAGGGACAAGTAGGAATTACTGCTGTCAAGAAGCATTTTATTTCCAGGCCAGGGCCCCACAGCTGCTCTGCCATTGCACATGGGCGCTCACACCCCATGTGTCAGAGTGACGGCTGATGGAGCTGGACGTGCACCAGAGGGCCTGTCCTCCACAGCCCCTGCTCACAGGTGTGGGCTCTCAGCCAGGGGCTGTTTCATCTGTGTTGTACGTGATTATGCTGGTTGTACTTGACCTTTGACCCAACTTCCAAGATGTGAACCCGCACAGCCAGCTGTCCGGGGGGCCTTGTCGTTGCCTGCATTTGGATCATAGCTCATTGGCCAAGGAGACCGCTCTTCTCCAGCTGTCACTAGGACTGCGTCTCTTCTGCCTCTCTCTGTATCTATCTGTCTCTTTGTCTTTCTGTGTCCCTCTCTTTCTCTGTCTCTGTTCTCTCTCCCCTCTTCTCTCTCTGACATGCTCACACCCCCCAAAACAAAACACAAGACCAAGTCTGCATGTCTTGCTGGTGACCTTCACAAGCCCAGGACCCCGCCCTCCCCCGGGAGCCAAGCCCTTCACTGGGGGCGACAGCAAGCTCGCTGCCCAGCTGTGGGGGCCTCGGGGGGTGGCAGGCTGTGCTGAGGCCCTGGGCTTGCAGCATCCATCATGCCCCTGGTTCATGGGCTACAAACAGTTGGGTTTCTATGCCAGCAGACGTAACCCTTTCATTGCCAGGTGGAGGCAGGACCTGGGGGGAAAGCTGGGACTTGGAATGTGGGAGGCCCCTTCCTGGGCTCTGGTTCGAGGTGAAAATCTGGATACTTGAGGTGTTGAGACTTCCCTCTTCCAGATTTGCTCATTTCACCATTATTCTTATTCTGAGGAAATTATTTTCATCTGGATAGTCTAGAATTTTGCTTGAGTTTTGAGCTGAACTTTTGGAGCTGCAGGAATGTCTTTCATGGACGATCTGAATCAGGTATGCGGGGTTTTATAACCCAATTCACTGGTGGTTCGGCAGCATTTCCCAACTACTCGCAAAACCTCTGGGAAGAAAACAGCTCATGAGCCCTTGGAAATGGGACTTCATCTCGCCCTCCTTGCACGTTCTGGCGTCTGGAGGCAGAGCTGTCCTGCGCTCTGTGGAGGGTGAGACAAAGGCACTGAGCAAACCCTCACCGGGGCTTCTTCAGCATCAGGGCCAGGCCAGCAAACAGATGAGCAGACGAGGGCCTGCAGGTGGCGGGTCAGTGTGATGATGGATGTGGGACGGAGGCACTTTGAGGGAGAGGACCCAAGCTGTGGCGCCAGGGACTGGAGGTCCTATTTATTTTTAGGCTCAACAGAATTTGCACAGTAGGCACCAGTTGATAGATTGATTCACTCCTTTATTCAATCAGAAACTTACTGAGAATGGGCTGTGTAGGCAAAATGTGCTGGGGCTATGATAGTGAACAAATCAGATGAGGCCCCTAATTTACTGCCTACCAGGAGACAAACATTAATTGAATAATGACATAGATTATTAGATAACTACAAATTGTGGGATGTGTGTGTGTGTGTGTGTGTGTGTGTGTGTGTGAGGTTTACAGGCAGAATACAGCAGGTGCAAAGGTCCTGAGGTACAGGGGATCCAGGCATAGGAGGGACTTCATCTCGCCCTCCTTGCATGTTCTGGCGTCTGGGAATCACAGACTGCCCAGGATGCAGTGGTGTCATGGTACAAGGCCAGGTGGGCCCACAGCACCCACACCATTTCTTTCAGTCTTGGTGGTAGAGCAAAGGGAAGGCCCTGAAGGCATGAGGACCGGCCAGCGGTTGATCAGATGCTGTTCTAAAGACCCTCCCCAGAAAGCTGCGCGGGAGGCTGACCAGCCGGTGCAGGCCCTGTCAGGAAGGGGTGGAGTCTGTGCCTGGCAGCTCCATGCTTCCTGCCGCGCCCCCCTTACTTCTGACCCTGCAGCTCTGTGGTTTCCATGACTGGGGAGGAAATCATTGGCACCTGTTTCCTGGGCTTACTTTTGGATTTTCATAAATGCAGATTAAAATACTTTTCTGCTCTCTAGAGGCTTGGCGTGTTTAGATACCCATCATGCCGTCAGTGTATTCTGGGGCTGTAGGAGTCGTCATCATTCTCCAGGCAGCGCTCGCATTAAATCCGCAGGGGAGTCATTGAGAGACGGCTCCTTCCCTCCATTTGACCGATTCAGCAGTTGTAATGTATTTATTCAGGATTTAGAAAGTGGAATTCAATTAGAACTGAAATGGGGTTAAATTAAGTAATTCCGATTGTATTTGTCTGACGGTCAGGGTGGCCTGACCTGGGAGGGAAGGGGCGCTCCCCGTGGCCCCGGTCCCTCCTGCTGCCTGATGGATGTCTCTAACGGGGTGGGTTCTGTTTACTGGCCGAGTCACACTCTTCTTTCTGTTAGTGACATCTAAGAACCACATGGGTTTGTTGATACAATTTGATACCTTAAGAGGAATGATCGTTTTTATTCACGTTGTCTGGTAGAGGCTCAACTTTCACAGGATGACTGTCAGACACAAGGCATGTGACCAGATGGTGCTCCCTTTAAACCGCCGGTTATGAGGGGAGGGTGAGACCGCTGGTCACGCCAGCTCTCTTTCTATTTCACTTTTTTACGGCGGTGGAGTTTGAGGCTTCCATGACAAGGAGACTGCAAGCTATTCGGAAAGAAGCTGTTCTGATGCCTTGGTCTGTTGCTATCTGCCCAACAATAAGCAATTATTATGCATCTGGAGACAGAACTGTGTAGCGAATGGGAAAGCAAAGTTAAAAATAATAATTTGGAGAAACTAAACAGTAAAAAGAGAAAAAAAACCATGGATTTTAGGTTTGGCCATCTAGACGCCATGAGTACTTCCATGTCGGTTCAGTTTCTGCCGTCTGCCGCTCAGCCACGTTGCAATGTGCCTGTTCGGATCTTTACCACGGCAAGAACATCCACAGAGAGGGGTCAACCTTGCACTGCCAATATGACAACTGCATGGCCAAATGCATCTTCTGAAGACATCCACATCGTCCTGGGTGGCAGACTGCACGCATCCGCCTGGGCAGACAGCCAGAGCGCCGCAGTGAAGTTCCACTGGCACCACTGGGCTCCCCCTCTGTGAGTAAGACGATCTATTTGTATAGACAGAGAACCAAATGCAGTGACATCTTCTCTAGTCTCAGAAAATAAATGGTAGATAGTTTTGTTTTGGAGGAAAAGGAGGGAAGGTGCAGGGCTTAAAGCAATAGAGAAATGATAGGAAATGCTTGCTGTCCCTTGACAAATAACAACCTCTATACATTTTTCATACATGCAGGGTGAGGACGGTAGACTGGGCAGCTTTCAGAATATTTCTGCACTCACAGAAGTGGCTAACATGTGATAAATACCCCCGTAAGATGTGGACGATACCTTTGGGGTGTCTTGAAGCAGATGGTTTGCCTTTAAAAATCTGGAAAAGCACAGGAGAGCTTAGGGGCGCGGACCCTGGCGCATTCAGCTGAGCAGGACGCTGTTCACCTGGAAGCTGAGGCCAACTCTTTGCTGATCAGGAGAAAACCGGTGTTCAAATGCGAGGTTATTTCCCGCAGACACACTGAAGAAGCAGTAACTCATCACGTGGACTTTTGTTGCTCTAACATATAGGTTCTCAGGGCCCACTTCCAACAATCCTAGACAAGCTCAGAGCAGGTAGTGCTCGCTCTTGAAGAATGAAATCGTGGGCTGGAAAACCAGATCAAAACCCTGTGCGCCAAACAACCACAGGGGGCCTCAGCGCTTGCACCCCGCCGAGGGTGCCAAGCCGGGTGTTGGCTGTCTGTGGGGCTTGCAGCGCGGAGTCCTGTGGGCCTGTCGCCCTCTTCTCACCGTGTCTGGTGTAGTTCGTAAATACAGGTGGGGTGTTCAAAGGAGCACGTATGTCATTTAATGAGACGGATGTGTCACTTAACATGTCGTTTAATATGTCATTTAATAATCAGCTTCCTTCTGGACGCCACATGTCTTGAATCCCAGACAGAAGGCCACAGCCCTCCCTCCTCTCCAGGTTTCCTGCCGGCCCCGCGCCTTTGGCTCCAAGCAGAGCCGAGCACATCCCTCCAGTGCTGTGCGTCCCCACAGCTCCCCTTACGTTCTGATTATTTGGGGCACTCGTTATTCCTATAATAGCCTGTGCTTTGTTCTAAAGGAAACCCCACAGCTCTAATAGTGGTTCCTGTGACGGCTGGGCTGCCTGAAGTGGTGTACAGGTTCACATTAATGTCCTGAAATAGGCGTGATGACTTCGTGCCATGGCAGCTGTGCGTCCTGAAGGGGACCACCACAAAAACATGCCCCTTAGTTGTCCCCTGGCACAGACCCTGGTCCTGGACACATTGTCCCCAGGTGGCTTTACCAACTGAGCTAAATCCATGTTTCCTTCCTCGGCAGTACGAATGATCATAATACCAGAGTCTATGTAAAGAAAATATAAGTTTCCAATACTGCATGAATCATGAAATGCTTCACCCCCCAGGAGTAAAGGGTACATCTACTGAGAATGTGCCCTTAGCCATCGTGTCTCCTGAGCACGTGGCAGGTGCGCACGGGGACAAGGATGGGGTTTCATGACCCTCCTGCAGGTGCACACCCACCTGCCCATTCCGAGTCAGCTCAGGCGGGAGGCAGGCAGCAGACATGACCTTTCCCGGCTTGCATCCCCTGGGTCAATGTTTAAGAAACGTTCTGAGTCACTGGTACAAGGGCCAGTGCCACCCAGTTTGTTTGTCTATTTATTGATCCACGTCCTGTCAATTCCTGAAAGTTGGGACATAGCAAAACATTAGTCACATGAAGCAATAATAATAGTAGCAATTTGCTTGCCTTGAGTTTCATGTTACCTCATGGAATTCTTACAAAGTAGGAGTTATTCTAATTTTGAACATGAGGCTTAGCAATCAAATAACCTTCCCAGACAAATGGGGAAGCTGGGATTTGAGCCCCTCACGCCTTAATTGTTAACTTTGCAGGCTCTTGGCCCTGAGAGCCAGCACCCACCCACGTCTGCTGGGCGCCAGGCACTGTGTGAAGCACGGTAGGTATGCTGCTCGACATGACTTACTGCACATCGATTGGGTGTGTCATGTCATTGCACGTCAACCCGGAAAGATCATCGCTGAGTGATAGTTTCTGAAGCCAGTTTTTTCCCATACGTATAGACAAGCCCTCTGAGGGGGGTCCCGTTGCAGCAGAGACAGGCTCCAGGCCACCCTGACCACTCTCTCTCCTCACCCTCCCACGGAAGGGACTGGCTCCTTGCTCCCTGCAGCAGGGTCTGTACTGTGGCCAGAGAGACGGAAAGCTTGTTACCATGACCCTGGTAAGTCCAGGTTCACTTGCTCAATTCTTAATCGCCTCACCAGCCATGTGACGAGACAGCCCGGCTGAGGAGCAGATGCTGGGTCAGGCTGCACTTTTCACAGAAAATAAATGGCCAAGAAAAAAAAAATCACATCTTCCCAAGCGCATGGCTTCAATCTTTCCCTGGTGATTTAAATTTTAAAAAGCTTCTATTATAAACCCCAATGCATGGCTCCTGCAGGGTTCATCCTGAAGCCGCCCTGTAACAATCCTGTCCCTGGAAAAATCAAACTTAGGTAATAATAGGAGAGTTGAAAATAGAATGATAAAGCCTTCTTCCAACACTTTTTTCGCCATTCAAGTCGGAGGGCAATTCTGTTTACTTGCTTCATGTAAAATTCTAGTCTCATTGTGAGCTTTTTAGAAGATTGAGAAATTGATTTTCTCCCTGTACAGCACAGAGCATACAAACGGTTGTAATCTCTCTATAATCTTTACAGTGATACATAAAGCAGGCCACCACTGCATATAAACTTACGAGGGACAGGGCGGCCTATAGTTCCCAACCCCTGAACCAAACGACATTGAACCATCTAATAGGTCTGTTAGGGAAGAGGACAGTCCACACTTCTGTGTGACAAAGCCAAGCATCACTGGGGTCAGGCAGGGTGTGTACATTAGGGAGATGCCCTGGGTGTGCGAGGCAGAGGGAGAAATTCCCTTTTTCCTCCATCCCTGTAGTGATGGCAAATTCTGGTCACGTGGGAAGGTGGCCACAGTGCTGTTAGCTATTAATTTTCCATGAAAAGCCAGGAATCAGAGTTTTATGTGAACTCTTCCAAGTCTTCAGTATTGGCAGATCATTACAGGAGAAAATGAAAAGCGTTAAAAAAATCAGACAAAACACACCAGCAGGCCGCCTGCGCTGCCAGACCACCCCCGTGCTCGTGCTCCAGGCCGAAGGTCAGGGTGGATCTAAACATTTTCTTGAACTTCATCCTTGATGGATTAATTACTCTGAACGCCTGCCTGTCTGGACAACATTTTATACTCACACGTTTTCACCTTGTATTTATTAATACGTCTAGTTTCCCAGCGTATAGCTTAGCCTCATGATCCATTGTCAGCCAAATGATTGTTATCAGCAGCTTGACCTGGTGGGTTATCTCAGTCCTGCTCACATTATTATTCTACTCACATTATTCTGTTTTGCTCTACTGTATACACACCCAGAGACATATCAGGGAGCTTCAAATGCATTCAGCACCAAGCAATTTATTTAATAGAGTGATTGCCCTTTGCAACAATTGTATTTAAAATGTATCGGCCTTTTATTTACTGGTCCGCCGGCACCCTCTACTTGATGCTAACATTGCTTGACTTATCAATCAATCATTCCGGAGAACAACTGGTTTCCCTGAATGCTCCAGCAAATGCTCTTAATTTCCTGGCTTTGATTCCCAGAGTCATTGATATTAACTCGCTGATCTAGTGAGGTTATGGCTTCACAGCCTTCGGCTGTTGGTTGAGAAGGACCCGTATGAAACGCAAAAGGGGATTCAAACTTGTGTTTTTCAGTAGGTCTATAGTTTCTAACTCTTCCTGCCTTTCATTTTTTATTCTCCAATGCAAGCTACTTAATTTATGCTCCCTAACATAACCTCATTTTAAATTCATATGGGTTGTCATTTAAAAAAATAATCAAGTCACATAGGTATCTAAATGTACGATAAACTCCCGTGCTGTATAGGGAATGGAAAAATTTAGAAACTGTTTCCTATAAATTTTCCATGAAGATATGTGCTAGAACTAGAAACATAGAATGCCAGTGGCAATTGCTTTTTCTAGCAATTTGCTTTTACAAATAAAAGATGTGATCTCAAAATTGGATATTAACAGTGGTACATTGGAAATTGACATGAGCAATGTTTCCACACAGTGTTGTTCGGTTTCTTGATGCCAGTGAAAAGTTGGCTCAGAGAAAATCGATGATTTTATTAATATATACAGGACCCGGATCCTCATGGTGCTTAGAGGCTTTCTAATGAGGTCGATGCTGCAAACACGGGGTTTTGAAGAAAGTGGAATAAATGGCATGTCAGTTCTGTTAAATCATGGTTGGCTGTATGCTTTTTCCTTTTTCTTCCCCAAATGTAGCAAGGTATATAACCGCAGCACTTGGATGCCATGTGGTCTTATTAAAATGGGCTGCTTGCTCCTGAATTAAGTCACAGAACTGAGGCTGAGACAATGTTGTATCCTAAAACCAGGCAAAGGTCCAGACCCGGGGTGCCTGCATCATGCTGAAGGTCACGGTGCCCACCCTGTCACGACTGGGGTGATGCTAACTTTCAGAGCAGCTGAGAGGTGTGATGAGATGGAATGAGGGATCTTTAAACACCTCGGGCTGTGGATGACACTGCCCGGGCGGCAGTGGGAAGGCAGGACCGAGGGTCTCCCAGAGCCTCAGTGGGGGTGTGCCCACACCTCTGTTCGGATGGCTGGCGCCTAGACGGTGAGAGGGTGAAGTTCTGTTGTTTGACGCACTTGGAAAGTGAGGAAAGAGAGAAAGGGAGGGAGGGAGGAAAAGAAAAGAGAAGACCTGGGATGGAGGGGCAGTGGTGGCGGACCCTCAGGAGGGCAGGAAGTCCCACCCTGAGGTTGGTGGGGTGGGAGGCCGGTGACACGAGGTGGCCCCCGCAGTGAGAGGCACTTGCTGGCCAGGCATGGAGGGTGGGCAGCCACACCAACTGCCCGGCTTTTGGGGCCACTGCACATACCTCAGGCCAGGTGGTGGTGGGCAGGGGGTGGGAGGGAGCTTCCGGTCCCTGGAGGGGGAGCTCTCGGGGTATCTGCGGGAATCCCCTGGACTGCGAA
Organism: Smutsia gigantea; assembly: GCA_032199065.1. Lineage (NCBI taxonomy): Eukaryota > Metazoa > Chordata > Mammalia > Pholidota > Manidae > Smutsia > Smutsia gigantea. The sequence goes on along the minus strand of JAVSCE010008560.1, from coordinate 151,859 downwards.
TGCAGCAGACAGGATCCGGGCCCTGGCAGGTACCCACCGTGAACCCGGGCGAGGCATCCAGACCTGGGTGAGGCCCACACTTGCCTTCCCTCCGTGCCCAAGCTGATGGCTGACCCGGAGGCAGAGCCCCTGGGGGCAGCTCACTGGGATCTCCCTGTCCCCACCTTCCCAGCTCAGCCCCGCAGCTTGGAACCCGCCACAGCCTCCAGGGAAGGGCTCCTTAGTGGACCATGTCTGGAGCCAAGCCTGGGGTGAGAAAGCGTGTGTGAGTGTGAACAGGGACATGTGAGTGTGAGCACCGTGAGTGCACATGAGCATGACAGCGTGTGCAAGTTGGGTGGGTGAGTGTGAGTGTAAGCATATGTGTGAGTGTGCATGTGAATTTGTGAGTGTGTTTGCATGACTGAGATGTGTAGGGGTATGTGTGTGAGCATGTCTGAGTGTGTAGGGAATTAGTGCATATGTAAGTTTGTGTGTGAGAGTTTGTGTATGTGAGTGAGTGTGTGATGGCATTGTGGGATGTGGGTGAGGGCACTGCACATGTGAGAGAGTGAGCATGTGTGTATGTGCATGTGACTGTGTGAGCACGTGTGTACACATGAGTGTGTGAGAATGTGTGTATACATGAGCATGAGTGTGTGCAAAAGCATATGTGTGAGCATGAGTGTGTATATGCATGTTAGCATGTGAGCATGAGCATGTGTGTGCATGTGTGAGCACGTGTGCACATGTATGAGGTCGTGTGTGCATGTGAGCATGTATGTATGAGTGTGTATGAGAATTCCCATGTATGAGCTTAAGTGTGTGTGTGTGTGTGTGTGTGTGTGTGTGTGTGTGTGTGTGTGCATCTGTGTGTAAGAGTGTAAGGTGGGGCTTTCAGCTGGTGGGCCCAGCCTGGACGTGTTCTGACAAATGGGAAGCTGGTTTTTCCAGGAGGCCCAGGTGTCAGGTGCCCCTGAGGCTGGTGTCCAAGCAGAGCCACCAGAGTGGAGAAGGTCAGGGTGCCCTCAGGCCACATGACCTCCTGGCCTGTGGGGGTCCCCTTTCAGCTCCCACCCCGGCTCCCATCCAGTCTCCCACAGGCCCTGACAGGTGTTGAGCAGCAGACCAGGCCGGGGGGCTCCCCCCTCCTACTGGGGGGTGCGGCTCTTCCAGGAACAGCAGGTATTGGAAGAGCCCCTGGACACTGGTCTGGCCCAAGTGCCCGCTTTAGTTAGGACCCCTCCTCCTCAGTCAGGGTGACCATCGCAGCATGGTGACTCCCTGGCTCTTTGGGGGCCCCTCCTCAGCTGGTGTGATACCTGCTCCACCAGCCGGCAGGCCTGACAGGAAGCTGGGCCACTGCTTCATCTGCATTGTGCAGGAAACAGTATTTCCCAAGGAGACAACTTCGTTTGCTCCATCAGGGTCGTGTCTGGATGAAGGGCGTCCCACACAGAAGCAAGGCTCCGCCTGGAACTGTGGGGCTCACAGGGTGGAGGGAGGCTTGAGCTGCGTCATGCTGCCCTTGTTTCATGCGGGGAGGGGCTGGGTCTCAGCCTCGGCTCCTTGGCCTGGGCACTGGCCCCGCGGGAAGGCGCGCACCCCTGTGGGCTGCAGCCTCCTGCCCGCTCAGGTGTGCCTGTGGCCAGCATGGGGCTGCACAGGGTGGATTCGACTCCCTGCAGAGACAGTTTCTGCTGTTGCTTCCCAAGCCCAGTGCCAGGCAGGTGTGGGAGCGTGTCTGTTAGGAATGGTCACTGCAGAGCATAGGAGAATGATGGAATCCGTGGGTGGAGGGCATGATGGCATATGTTCTCTCCAGCCTCTCCTTCCTAGGCCTGCTCAGGGCCTGCAGAGCACCTGGGAACGAAAGAGAAGCCTCTGGCCATTTATCGGCCCAGCTCGCACCCTGCTGATAATGACCATCAATGGGCAGTGATTCCCAAGGCAGCCCTGCATTATGTGTAGGACTCAGAGCCAGTGATTTTATTGCCAGTGTTTTATCTCACCCCGGGCTAAACAGTCCCATGTGTTTTTGGCTTGGTGGTTCGCTAAGGAGCGGCTGTTTTTGTTGCTGTTTGTTTCATACCCACCAGGTGAAGCAGATCCCAGCAAACTGATTCCACAAAGGACAGACTGGAGGACAGGGAACCAGGTGGGGACGGGAGGACAGGGTGACATACATTCCACGTCCAAAGACTTGGGAGGACCTGGCCACCAACCCCACAGCCCGCTGGCTGCTATGACAGGGCCGTCCCACCCCACGAAGGAGGGGGCCTAAGACGTAGCCCAGCCTGTACAGGAGACAGGTACTGAGCTGCTCGTGGGCCACGGTGTGCCCAGGCACGTGCCAAGCGTGATTGTTTTTGTGTGTGTGAGAGCATTGCTGGGTGTGTGAACATGGGCACGGGTGGGCCCAGGAAGGCAGATGGCCCCCCCACAGTGGGTGGGCCGCATTCAAGCAGCGGGAGGCCTGCCCGACCAGAAAGCCTCCTGCCTGACTGCCCCCTGGAGGCTGGCCTTTTCCTGCCTCCGGACTTGACTGAAGCTTTGCTCTTCCTGGGTCTCTGGCCTGCTGGCCTTCGGAACCACACCATCAGCTCTCCTGGGCCACCTGCTTGTCGGCTGCAGGTCTGGGTACTTTAAAGCTCCCCTAATCATGTAAGCCATATTCCCTATAATAAACATGTCTCTCTCTATATATGTCTTACTGGTTCTGTTTCTCTGGAGAGCCATGAGGAATACAGCCCCCAAGGAGGGAGATTCACTGGTGTCACTGCGGACACTCCATGCTTATACCAGGTCAGTGCTGAGGGTGTGTGTGCAGCGTGGAGATTGCAGGGCCTGACCCGGGAGCCACGTCCTGACCTTGACCTTGACTGGCCACTGCAGTCACACCATTGCCTGGGCTGTGGTCCCTTGAAGGTGGGCTCTTTGACGCTCTCCTCCCAAGCTCAGGTGTGTGAGTCTTTGCTGGCAACGGGAGCCCCACCCTCTGGGTGTCACCGTGGCCACATCTCTTGTGACAGCAGGACTTGGACCTTCCTGCCCACTGAAGACTCTGAAGGTCTCCATCCCTTCCAGCTGTGGGCCTCCCCCAACTCGGGTGGCCTCTGCCGCCTCACTGCAAAGGCATCCCTCTCCCCCAGGATCCCCACTGAACCTAAGCGCCCCTCCCTCCAGTGCACGTCCTCCTGGAAGGCTTCTGCGTTTGGATGCCTTTCAGTCAAGGGGCACACGGCCATCCTCAGGAAGCGAGAAGGAAGCACAGCCATGCATGCACAGCCTGTCCTTCCACAGGAGCCTGGGGCCCTGTGACATCACCGTGGTGAGGGAGACCGTCACAGAGCTTGTTCAGATGTGTGCCTGGTCCCCACTTTGATCGGAAGTTCTAAATTGCGATTACTTATCTTAAAATAGCCGTATCACTTCCATGTCAACCTTACCTCGAATCCAGCCAGCAGGAAGATGCCCATCAGGGCCCACTCCTCAAAACCAGGAGGGGACAGTGGAGACCCACAGTCACCTTGCAAGAAGCACAGTGAAAGGAATTTCACGTTTTATTTTGTATACTTTGGAACTGGTTTCTTACAAGAAGCAATACTGTTTCATAATAAAAATTGAACAGAGGTTAATAAGGTTTATAATTAACATATAATAAGAATTTACAGGGACATGAATGCCCCAAACTTGCTTAGAATAGCAAGTGATCTAAAGCATGGCATGCATGTCCCCAGGAGTTGTTTTGGACTAAGCCTTGTCTACTAAACTGCATTTTTCTCATGAAGATTCCAAAGATGTTTTTTTAAGCCAAAGCCTGCCTGTGTCACAAATTCTGAAGTAGTGGAGTCCAAATTAATGACAATTTCCTACAATTAGAGCTGTTTTCCATGAGCCAATCAGTCGCTATTTGCTGGCTGTGTTCTGTGTCCTACATGCTTGGAGAAAGAAGAAAAGTGGGCATTCATTTTGCTGAATAAACAGATAAAATGGTCAAGACCACAGATATTTATTTTCTTTAGGCTCATAATATCCTGGTCTATGTCTTCACAGAAAGGAAAAAAATATTTCTGTCTCGGGACACATAATCCATCTGCTTGGCGCACTAGGGCCTCCTTATGGTCTCGGTGTTTAATGTTTTTCTTTGTAAGACAGGGTTGGAGCAAAGTCAATATTTTAATGTGGACAGTTAATGCTTGCTTGACACCATTTGTTTATTATTTTCTTTAGAAACTGGAAAATGAAGAAAGCACCTCTTCTGAAATAAAGTTTTAGGAGATGAAGGTACCACCACATTCAATATTCAGGACCTGCTCATCTTAGGATTTTTAAGAAATATTAGAACTAATTGCAGTGGCAAGATATCACTAGAGCAGTGTGAAAGATGAATTAGAAACAATGGTATCTTGCTTTGATTTATTACACAGAAAATGTAAATGCGATCCTATGAATATTACTCTGAGTGAAAAATGCCAACGGTAGTTTTTTGTGATTATTCTAGACTAAAATCCTGCCCAGTTGTTCCATCAATAGACAGGTTGCTAGGAACTTTTATCTGCATGACACCCTTCTCCTGAAGAATGCAGGACATTTTATCCTGTGTCTCTGGCAGAGGTGAGAGAAAGGATTGTACTTGTATCTGATTGATGAGAGCTAAGGTGTCTGAGTTGATGGTTTTGCTGGGGAAATGATTGCTGAGGTGGTACCGATTCTAGTAGAATGTTGGGCACCTCACCGAAGCTCAGGCACCATCATGTGGTCTCCCTGTGTGCCGAGCTTCGTTTGCTGACGTGTCTGGGTGCAGGCCGGTCCCCCGTCGCGGGGCTGGTGCTCCCCGGTGTCTGATGGGAGGACTGGGTTCCAGGACCTGCTCATGGCTACAGCATCCACTTCGTTAGTGAATTATCATGAAATTGGCTAAATAAGCCAAACAGAACTTGTGCATTGTGCACAAGAGTAAAGATTAAAATAAGAAAGGACTCAAGCACCCTGTTTCAGCCATGGGTCATGAAACCCTCCACTTCCCCTCCAGAAAGGGGTTTCTGTGCCCACAGGTGCTAAGGGTGCCTCGTAGCAAACACAGCCATAGCCCTGTTCCTGGGAATGTCAGGGACATTGCTGGTTGGCAGGAAAAGCCAGAAAGATGTTTTAAAATTTGGAACCATCATTCTGACATCACCGTGCCAAGGTCAGTGGCTGAAGCAGGTGTGGGGAGGAGAGTCAGGTCCATGTTCTGAAGAACCTGGTGTGTGCTGGGCAGCTTTGAACAGGTGGTCAACTCACCGGGTCCTGAATCCCACTTATGAGAGGTAGTTTTTATTATTATCAATTCCATTTCTCAGACAAGGATTCTGAGGCCCTGTGAGGTGATCTGAACCCAAGTCTGGGGGTTTGACTTCTTCTGCTTTCTCTTGGTGCCCACCTGGCCCCTCGGCTCCCCTCAGGCCGAGTAATGGGGAGATGGCCGTTGGGGGGAAGTTACTTGGGGAAAATCCTCTTTTAGTGCATTGAGCTGGTGGCTCTGTTGCCCTAAAATCCCTGCTTCCCAAAGCCGTGAACCACCAGCAAGATTCATCCTCATGCACAACGTAACACCGGCTCCTCGTGTGAGGGCCCCTGGAGATGGAACACTGCCCTGAGCCGCGTGGAGCAGAGACTCAAATTGCTAATCATGGGGTCAGACAGCGAAGTCTAGGCATGGGAGGTAGTTAGGAACGGCTCGGTGCTGAGCTGTGGGGCAACCTCTCTAGAGCAGGGCTTCCCGACTTCAACAACTGTTGACTTTTGGGGCTGCCCTGTGCCCTCCAGGAGGCTGAGCGGCATCTCTGGAAATTTCCCTGAGTTGTGACAACCAAGAATGCCTGCAGATATTTCCAGAGTCCCCTGGGAGGATGCCCTGCTCAGGTGATCTGGCGCTGGCTAGTGGGCTGGGCAGGGAAGCCCCCTGGTAGTCAGGCTTCTGTCCCTCTGTCCTTTCTGAGACAAGCCGGGCTCTCCCTCTCTGGGATAGTACTTCTCATCCCTGCTTCGCCCCGGCCAGCGCCTCCCATCCTCCATGCAGACCCTCCCACCAGATCCAAAGACCCGCGGGTTTCACCCCAGTGCATCTGTGCTGAGCAGGTAGGTGGAGGGCAGTGAGCGCTAGTGGGCGGTTCTCGGGAGCCAGTGGGCTTGTACCTGGAGGAGGGAATCCCAGGACAGGTCAGAGGGCGTGAGGACAGGAGGCCATCCGGGGGTCCTGCGGTCCCTGTGCTCAGCGCTGCGCCGCGGTCCTGGCGCACAATACCCAGGGCGGGGATGAGGCTTCCAGGTCGGCGTGGAGTGCTCTGGGAGGCTGACAGCAGGGGCACCCCGATAGGCGCTTGGAGGCGAGCCCTAAGGAGACGGCGAGCCTCTCTGGCCCGGCCTGTGCTCTGCTTGGCCTTGTCGTGCCGCCGTCCCCCCGCCGCAGGGCACAGGGCACACGCCCCCGTCCGAGGGGCGCACTTGGTCCCAGCAGCCTGGGGGCTGAGGCTTTCCCAGGGCCCTGCCATCCCCAGTTGGCTCGTCTGCCAGTTTCCCCGGGTGCCCGCCAGGTGCTCCCTCATGACTGCCGTGCGCTCGGCCTGCGTGCCCGAGGCGCACCGCCCGCTGGTGGCCAGTGCGTGCTGCTGGCCTGTGGGCTCCAGCCGGCCGGTCCCCGGCCTTCTCTTCTCCGCTGCTTTAGGAGGCCTTGAGGAAACATGGGGAGCAGCAGGGAGCCGCCCGATCCTACATGGAAACAGCAGCCAGACAAGCGGGGCAGAGGCTCAGCCTCTGAAAATAAACCAAGACAAATAAGGAGACAAATGTCCTAAAGCAATAAAGAAAACTTTGACATTTTAGAGCCAATATGGTATCAGAAATAGATTTTTTATCTTTATTTTTCATGTGCCCTTCAGTCTATAGATCACAATTCAGTAAAGCAAATAAAGGGACTGACGTGAGGACTCTGTGTTTTACACGTGATGGAGACATCACGGTAAAGCCTGCTCTGGTGCTGGTAAATAAACGCATACTATTACAAGAGGTAATCAAAGAAATAAGAAATATAATGGCCGTTGAGGGGACAGACTGCTACGTCGGGTATTCTCTCAGTGAAGGAAGAGATACCGGGCAGCATGACTTTATATTTTCTTTCCCCAGTGCTTCTGGGTCCATGGGACTGAGGGCTACACCAATCACACAGCACGGTGAGGCTTCTGCTCTGTGTGGCTCTGGGACTCAGCCAGAGCTCCCTGTTGGGCGTGTGGAGAGTCTGGACCTGTGATGACCAGCATGAAGGCAGAGAAGACGTCACACCAGGACTGGTGGTAGGAGAGCCAGTAGCAGGTGGAGAGTGATGATGGTGGGCGTGTGTAGGGGTGACCCACCTAGTGAAGTGAGTCTGTGCTGGCTGGACGGACGTTAGCAGGAAGCCGCCTGCATGTCAGCATGCTCCAGCATGACCATGGAGTCACTGGTTTCAGGGCTTGCTAGTGTTACCCCAAGCCTCAGCCCTGCCCACTGTGGTCTGGACACATCAGTGAGCTGCTTTTCCATTAGTATCTTATAACCCACAATTCTCCCACTTTATCCCCTCCCCAAATTGATCCACCTGGTGTGGCTCAACAGAGCACATTGCCATCTTACACCGACCACCTTTTGGGGGCTAAATCCCTAAGAACTCAGCACTTGATGTCTGGGTCTTGCAGCCTCACTGGGAAGGAGGTTCAGGCAGAGGCTGAGTTGTGAGGCATGTGTGCTTCTGTTTCCTTTTTCTGAGATGCACACTGGTCTCTCTTCGGGTCCTGGAATCTAGCCTCTAGCAAAGTGGAATCCAGACTGGCAGCGCATAGAACTATAACCAGGAGGCCAAACGAGGGGCAGCACGCATTCAAAGAGATGCCACTCAAGAGGGCTTGCTTCTTGCCATGCATCTGGCAAGGTAGACTGGACTCAAAACAACACATCTGAGATGACACCAGGCCCTCCTTTCTGCCCACCCTCTGCCCCACCACGGTTTGGGCGCCAGCTCGCTCTGCTGCTCTGGGTGTACACAGAGTCTGCGGCAGCTTCCCTCCATCTCAGTATGTTTTGCAGAAGGAAAGGATGGCGTAATTTATCACAGTTGAGCATGTGCTTTGTTCAATGACAGGGTAATTAGACATTCTTTCAGCAGACACATTAAATATATACTTATGCATTAAAGCTCTGTGTCTCAGATCAGCTCTGTTGATTTATTCTTTATGCTTGGATCTTTGCCTGTTGATAGCCATATAAAACTAAACTTCCATGCCAAAAAAATAAAAGTGACAGGAAAGAAGAAATGGCTTCCATATGCTAAGTCAAGTCAAGGGGTGGGGGTGGTTTGGTGGGATGGGACATATGCACACACACACACACACCCAGAGACATGCAACTTAGCACTCCTGGGCAGGCTGGGGTTTGATTCCCTTCTCCCTTCCCCAGAAAACATTAATTATGCAATGGTGAAAATAATTTTGCATGCATAATGCTGACCTCTTTCACTAGAGGGCAATACCACCCCGGCTTAAGGAACCTCCACCTTCTGCTTCTTGTGACAGGAAGTGTTAATAAGATGCCACGTGAGTGAACACCCTATTAATTTTACATAAGTGTAACATTACTTTTGAAAATGCAGTTACACTCCTGAATATACATGACTTGGCCTTCCCAACAGGTGGTAAGGACCTGTTTCCTAATTCTTGCGTTGCCATGATGGGCCAGTGCATCTTCATTTGGGGTGCATTCTGATAGGAGTGGAGGCCTTCCCCAAGTCCACTGGAAATCCACCCATGCTGCTCACTCTAGAATAGAACACCACTTTGGCATACTGAAAATATATGGATTGACTGCAGATCACAAATGAGCAGCTCCTGGTTCCTGCACACAGCTTGCTTTCTGCTCTCATCCTGCCCTGGGAGGGGCTTCAGGGTAGGGGCTGCAGGTTTGGGACGCAGCTTTCCTCTCGGAGTCATTCTCCGGCTTTCTTTCAGAAGCCACAGCTCTTAACTGGGAGGAGTGGACTTGATTTTTATCTTTTCCCAAAAACACTGAAGGTAATTTGTTAACCAGATCTGTATCAGCTGCACTAATTTAATGCTTAAAAAGTCTTCTTGCTTTGACAAATGGCGCCCGTGGATCTTCTTTCCAACTTGTAAGGAAGTATCTACTTGCTGCCATGCTCTGCTGAGGAGGAGAATCTTTAAAAACCCTGAGAAACTGATTACACAGATTCAGCCAATTGAAAACTAATTACATAAATCTGTCTTTTGTTCCTAAATATAAAAATATTAGGAATCATTACAGAAATGAAACAAAGCTTCATGTTTCAAGAGTCTCTGTACCAATTGTTACCTATGCAAAGAATGCTTTCCATTTCCTGAGTAAAAAGACTTTCAGGCTAAGATGAATAATGAGGGACTGATTTTCCTTTGGAGAAGTATGACATTCTACAAACACCCTTACTCAGCATTTATAGTTTGGCTTCCAAAAATAACCATGGCCTTTTCTTTGAAGTAAGTTCTTTGAAATGGGTGCTCGGCTCTGCAGCGTGGCTTGATTTCCAGAGGAGGATGGGTGTGGGTGCTCTGTGGGGCGGGGGAGGATGAAGGGGGAAAAACATACAAATACATGTTTTCACAATACAGCTGACAGCAGCCCTTTGGGGAACGGAGGCTGGAGAATGTGCAGCTGGGAAATACGTGCAGAGTGTCCAGGGGTGTTTTCAATGTGAATTTAGTGTCCTTATGTCCTCAGGCAGCACAGGCTAGAAAAAATCTCCAGAAGCTCCTTGGCACTTTTCTTTCTCTTTTCTGTCTTTGCAGGAAGCCACTGCTGTGGTCCCGCAAAGCCTGCCGGCTGCACATATAAGTCATGTTGGTGACGCGCCTCTCTTTTCAATTTGCCAGGCAATGACATGGCCCGTCCGTGCTGGAGTGTCTCACAATTTCCTTTGAACTGTAATTCATTATATAAAAGCAGAACTAAATAAAAAATACTCCAGAGAGGGATCAGGTTGTTAGCTATAGATTAGAAATGCAGCCTAATCCTTCACAAGCATTAAATATTTAACATAATAGCACCACAGGTGCCAGGAAGATGTCGGTGTTGTTTAATTTGACTTAATTAGACATAGGGAAAAATCTAATACTAATTCAGGGCGAGGTTTTTAATCGATTACAAAGCCTCCCCCTTTGAGGTCCCCATGTATTAGCTGTATGGCCCCCGCCTCCTTATTAACTAGAAGACTCTACTGGGTAGGGGTTGAAAAGAATGCAGATGCCATTGACAAGCCACCCGACTATATAAGTGGGCCAAGGAAAAGAATATTTTTACAGTAAAGGAAGTGCATGAGCCAATGACCACTTCCAGTATCTATAAGGTGGGCATTGGACTCTTGTCTGTCTTGTATCTCATTACAGATGTGAAATATTTTTACTGTGAATGGGCACACTTGAAACTTTAATGTATTCATATGCACCCTGGTGTGTGTGTGTGTAAAGGGCAGCATTCAGACTGTTCTATTTACATGGGAAAGCTAAGAAAAAATGTGACAAACCTTACTTTGACCACACACTTCCAACACCAACTATAAGACCTGTTAAAGTGCAGGCAGATACATTTACTACACAGAAGAAATGTTTGAATGTGTCATATTTATCTTGGAAATAATAGCCTCTCTTGATACCAGGGCTAGAATGTGAAACTGTCATTCCAGTTTCCTGCACCCTATGTCTCTAAAATGAAGAAAGAAAAGGAACCACGGATGCCACCATGGTGCCACAAGAAACACTATATTTAATAAGTCAAGCTTTTTAAAAAAACTTCTGCTTCTGCATGAAAAATGGTAGATGTACACTTCTCACATGAGCATATCTCAGCTAACAGAATGTTGCGTGCTATCTCTAAGTCAGCGCTGCAGGGTCTGAAATACAGAACAAAAAGCCTGTGGATTTTGCGACATTGTGGGTACCGAAATTTAATGCTGAGACTTTTATCCTGAAGAAATAATCATGGGCACACCCAAAGATTTAACTAGACAGATGTTCACTGCAGTGTTGTTTAAAATAATAAGAATAGCAACAAACAACCTAAATGTTTCCTCTATACCAAGGAACTTATGGCAAATCACATTGTATAAAAACATTTCCAGATGTGGGGAAAATGTTAAGTGAGCCCTGAAGTGAAGCTGCCATGTTGGCTTCTAAGCATATGGACAACCCTCCTGTTTCAGAATCCTGAGTAGGTGGGGGGCAGGGGTCTCACCCTACAGAGGCATGAGACCAGAGCAAATCAGAGACTTTCACCTGCCTGGCCGACCCAGCCTGCACCCAGAGCTGGAGAAAAGCCAGGAGATGCTCATGCCAGAACGTGGCTCCTGGCAGAGAAGGAAGGCCCAGGGCCAGTCAGAAGTTATCTGGGGTAGCAGTGGGGAGGGTGGCCGTCCAAGGTCAAAGAATGGTTGTCTGGTGTTGGGAGATGGGGTCCCCAGATGTGAGGTCGGGGCAGGGGTCTGGGATTCTTGCAGGTCCTCCTGGTAGCAAGAGCCTGTGCCTTGCTTTCCCTATCTGTGATAGCCTGTCTCTCCAGCTTCCAGGGGATTCTGGGAGTCCTCCAATGAGAAGCCTATATTAATTTTCTGGTGCTGTAAAAAATTATCAGTGTGATGCCTTGAAGCAACATAAATGTATTATCTTATGGTTCTGGAGGTCAGGAACCCAAAATGGGTGTTCCGGGCCTACAGTCAAGATGAGAGCAGGGCAGGCTGTCCCTGCATGCTCTGGGAGGTCCGCCTCCTGGCCTTTTCCAGCTCCCGGAGGCCCCTGCATTCATCGGCTCCCGGACCCACATGGGTCCCTCCTCTGCTTCCACCCTCACATCTTCTGATGCTGACCTTCCTCCTGCCTCTGTCGTATGGGGACCTTTGTGACTACACTGGGCCTCATGATTATCCAGTGTAAGCTCCCCTCTGAAACCCTTAACATAATCCCATCTGCAAAGTCCCTTTTACCATATAAAGTGATGTATTTACAGAATCTGGATGCCTATGGGGGTCAATGATTCTGGTGACAGCAACACATTTTCTGCTCAAGTTAACTGGAAGTTGTGTTTGTGTTAACCAAGTGTCCTGACTAGTCACAGGTTACTGTGCTCAGAAGGGTCCCCTTGTAGGTGGGCAGGGGCATAAATGTTCCATCTGTATATTGATGTAAGCACAGATACTCACACAGAAACAAGAGATGGGGAGTATATATGCTGACACGGTCATGTGCCGACATTACAGTGACTTAATTTTCTTTTATTTGTTCAGCTCCACTTTCTGCATTTTCTACTTTTGATTACTCTTGCGTCTTGTGTTACTTTTATTATAAATTTAAAAATCCTATCAATCACATAGTCAAATGCAAGCATAGGACTAACCCAACAGTCTTCACAGGAAACCAGCCAATTTGGAAATGAATATAACATTCATTTTTAGCAAATGGTCTAGATCTTTCAACTTAATAAATTACCAAAAGTCAAAACATTTTCCTACTCACAATCTCATGAAGATGCTTTTTCCTAACTGGCAATGTCAGTAAGTTATTTGCAAAAACTGTAGAAATTGTGATTTTCTGTAAAAAGCTAAGAGGTTTATTTTTTGGAAAATTAAACTTTTTCTAACAATTTAAAACCCAGGTGAGCATCAAAATCTCTTGTCTGAGCATTAAGGAAACTGCAGCTCCAGGCTCCTCCTGCCCCACCAAGCCAGTCTTTCTGGGAAAGAGTCCTGGATACCCCATTTAAAAAACATTCTGTAGAGAAAATGTAAGTTCCACTTGCCCTGCTCACTGCACATGTGTGGGCAATACATTGTTATTGACTCTATATAAAGAGCTCCGCCCAGGGCTCTGCAGGAGGGCAGAGGCTCGTGTGGTGGCAGCACTGAGGACAGAGGCTGAGTTGGCTGCGGGGACAGAGAGGCCCAGAGGCAGACACCAGCTTGCTGCATGCAGACTCGCTCTGAGTGGATGGGATTCTAGTGATTGACCTGCCACCGTGGGAATAAAGTTAGGTATAAACCCCTTCACCCCAAGAACATTCCATGGTCATTCCTTGGTCTCACTGAATCCCCAGTGAACTTGCCGGGGCTGAAACCCACTGCGCGGTTTCCATCTTTGGACGGTTGTTTGGAAGCCATTGCTTAAGTCTGTGGAGATGATGCTTCCGTGTGGGGCTGGGGCACTTTCCCAGCTGGAGCCATGTGTCCCCAGACCCAAGGGCCGGCACGACCCGGTCTGTATTTGGACAATGCTGCTGGGACATGCTGCAGGTAGGCTTTTCCCTGGACAGGCTTCCATCCGTCACTTTACCTGGCTGTCTCCACCCCCATTCAGTGGCCTCAGGATAGGCTTTTATAGCAGAAATTTAGAGAACTTGATGGTTGAGTTTCAGAGCTGACCTCGGAAACCCATGCAGGGCTCCCAGGCTGCCAGAAAACCCATCCTGAATCCAAGAAGAGATGCTCTGGCTTGCCGAATACGCAAAGAGAAATGCATGATCAATTGGTCAGAACTCGTTTCCCCACCTGTCCAGACTCAACAAACGCTCTCTACGCGTGGGGTTGGAGAGATCTTTGAGGAAAGCACTGCAATGCTGCGGGCCTCCCTCGTGCGGGGTCCTGCACCCTGTGCCTGTGTGGAGCCCTGCTGGAATGCCCCAGCGGTCTGGGGACTGGGACGAAAGGGCCATGCCCCGTTTCCCCCTTGGAGTTTGGGGTCCCACTGAGTCACTCTCAGCCAGCAGGGTGTGCCAAGGGAGGCAGATGTGGGGCAGCCACCAAGCTCCTGTCAGCTCTCGGGGGCAGGAGGCAACTCCTACCCAATACCCATACCCAACAGGAGCCCAGGAGCAGCTGAAGTGGAAGCAGAGTGACTTTGATTTTTCTGGCCTCCAGGGCTGTAAGAACACATCTGTGTCGTTTTAAGCCACTCAATTTGTGGTAATTCGTTACAGCAGCCACGAGAAACTTACACACACCTTTAACTCATAACAATTTCTTTTTCTGAACGCTGTGTATCTGGAGGCCATTGACTTATCTTTTTGGGTGTGATGGTGGTGGAAGAGGAGCCATGAAAGAGTAATCAGACAAGAGTGGTTCCTGCATGCTCCGGAGCTGCGGACTCCAGCTCTGGGTCTGTAGCCTGCAGGCTGGGGATGCTGGCCTCCAGGCCACGGATGAAACACAAGAGGCCCCATCTCGTCTTCCCCTGCCACCTCAATACTTTTTTTTGAAGCTAAATTGAGGTGAAACTCAAGAAAAAGGTTTGTGATCGTTTAAGGATTTCCCCAAGATGTCCACGAAAATGTTGAAGCAACACTTTTAGGCAAAGTCCTTATGGTTCAATTCAAAGATCCGAATTGTTTTCCACATTTTCCTGAAATAAGGCTCTGCTATAAACATAAAAGAGTACAATAAATATAGTGTCCCCCTAAAGGTTGATTTGAATTTATATTGTGTAGCATACAATTCAGGTGCCAAGGGCTGAGGAAGTATAGATAGTACTCTTCACCCGGACAATTCAACAAAATAGCTGAAAAGCATTTCACAATGGCCTTCGGCTAAGCAGGGTGATGGGTGCAGGTGCTCAAGGGAAAAAAAGGAGTTAAACAACCTTCAGTCTCATTGCTTTGGGCCAGACAAGATCCTCTGTAAGGGGCACAGGCTGTAGAGGGGCCTGACCCCAAAGGCCTGTGGGAATCATCGAGAGCCCCAGACTTAGGGACCCTCTTTAGCCATTTCATTTCTTTTTGAATCTTAGCCTCAGTCACAGTTTTCTATGTGGTTTATTCAGGGGCTTGAATTCATCTCCCAAATAAATTGCTTTGGTCTTTCTGGAACTATAGATGCTTGCAGCAATTGTATAAAATAACTTAATCGCAAGAATGAGGAGGCTGTCAGAGGGAAGCCGTCCTGGGAGACTCACATGCAAGAGCCCAGGGCCCCTCTCTGTGTCTTTGCACTGGGAGGAGGACCAGGTGTGGTGTGTTCAGCCTCTCCCCTCGCCCCTGGGGACCTCATCCTCAAGCAGCACCAGGAAGGATCCGCCGTGGCACGTGGAGAGCTAGCCACCACCCTGCTCCGGTCCTTTCCCAGCCTAGCAGCACGCATCCGTCCAGCTCTCCTGCCTGTACTACCCCTGATGAGGGGCCTGGCCTCTCTGATGGAGTTCTGGGACCAGGGTTCTCCTTTGGCCCCAGAATGAAAGTGCTCTGCCCTCTTCCAAACCCCTCTGGGTCTTGCCCATGAGAAAGCATGAATTTGGAGATGCTCATTGGGCAGCGATGTCAGTAGGTGATAATGCCCTAAAAGCAACTGATTTCTAGGAGCGGCTCTTCTGGGAATGGGGAAAGTGCTCAGATTTTGTGGGTTTCAGTTTCTCACCTGCAAGAGGTAGACGACCCTGCTGACCCTCTGAAGCCTTCATCGGCATGCATCTCAGGACACAAGAAGTTCACATAGCTGAAGTTTCTGGTTCGCCGTTTGTGGTTTCTAAACCCAGCTCTGCCCGAGAGCAGGCTGACCTTAGGCAGGTGTGCAGACTCTCTGTACTGAATATTCTCACCCATGAGAGACAGGCCGTCATGTCTGTTTTGTACGTTGTTTTGAAGAGTAAATTAAATGAGGTTCTGTAGGTGAAGCCTTCAGCATGATGCCAAGCAAACTGAATGACAGATAGTATGATAGTTATTTCATAGGCTCCTAAGCCCCAAATGAGTTATTTTTAACATCATCTTAAAGATGAAAAAACTGATTTGACAGATTCATTTTTACAGAAGCCTTGAGAAACCTTCTCCTCCCAGCTCACACCCCAGCCTAGAGGGTGAAGTTTCTAAGTATTGAATCGGATCATGTCAACTGTCTTCCTTAAGACCTGGTAATGGATTCCCATCACCATCAGGACAGAGTCCAAGACCTTTAACCTGAGAAGAATGTGGCCATAGCACCCAAGTTCTGCACCCCCAAGTCCCAGACGATGCAGACAGACGTCCTCTTCTGGTGGGGCCAGGCACCCTGACCCGTGACTTGCACAAATGTGTCCTCTCAGAAAGCTCCCCACCTCCAGTGTCACCCCCCACGTCATTTCTCACCTGGACAGTCACAGCAGCTCCATGCACACCCACCCCTTCCTTGCCAGCTTACACAGTCATCTGCTAGAAGATGCACCTCTCACAGCCTCCTGCTGTTCCCAGAGGCTCGGGTCTCCGACTGCTTGGGATCAAGTGAGTGTCCAGGACTCTTGGCCCTGTCTGCTCACCAATAACCCCCGGCCAAGCCCAGCTCCAGCATGTGGTGCGGACGGAGCCAGTACCCGTGGGCATGTGCTCTGAGATGCTCCTGGCAGGGTGGGGACAAGCCCTGAAAACCTCCCCCAGTCCTGGGATCTGTGGGTTTCCTGCCTTTTGAGTGTAGTGGTTCTCTGAGGAGCTGCCGAGGATGGAAAGGCAGGTGGGGTCTAGGCCTGTGCCCCGGAGTCCCAGCTGGCCCCACCGACAGAGCTGGGGGCCATCTTACCGCTCACGGAACCCTCTGCCTGGACTCCGCTCACCCAGCAGCCGGCCTTGTGGCCCGGGATTTTCAGGGACTGTCTGCAGGAAGGTGTCCTGGGGAGCGTGACCTTGCTCATCGTCCTGACGCTTTATTCCTGCAATGGAAGGCGATTCTTTAAAATGCGGGCCAAGAATCCCAGCACGAGCACAACCACTTGATGAGGAGTTAATAAGAGTTGATAAGAGCCAGATCCAAGACTTCCTTTCAGATCTGACAGCCCAGAAGAGGAGGTCGATTCTGAAAAGTAGTTTTATGTTCCCTAGGATCCTCACTTCACACGGACTCCGCTTCGCAGACTGAGGACGAGCTAGACGTGTGCCTCCAGGAGGACACTGAGACCCACAGGCGTTTAGCGGACGGCGAGCTCGTGCAGGAAGCAGGCAAATCACAGGGCCGCAGGAGGCACGCCCGCGGGCATGAGGGCGAGCTGGCTCCCGGCACCCTGGTTCCCGGGCTTGGTGCGCACGGGCCCCCAGGGTCTCTCAGGCCGCACTGGGTCCAGGGAGACCTGGCGGGGCTCCAGGCTCTGGCCAAAGGCCGGGGTCGGGCCAGGGCTGCGATGCACTTGGCCTGGCTGAGCAAGGGAGAGGTTTGATAAGGGCGGGATGGAGCCAGCGGGGCTCGGCAGCTCTGCAGCTGGAGAGCCACTTCGCGCAGCCACCTTCCACGGTGACTCAGTTGGTGCGTAAGGTCACACTGAACCTGTCAAATAGGCCATGCTGGAAAGTAAACTTACGGTAACAATGTGCTTTGGAGGGAAAAGCAGGGCACACATTTTGGAGGGGACATTATTAAAGAAGTGTTCTTTGATGCGTGAATATGTATGGCTTCCCTGCCACTGTTAACACAGGCCTCGCCGGGTGAGCGCTGGGCTGAGCCAGGCTCCGGGCTGAGGCTGGGGTGCAGTGACGGCAGGACCTGCCGGCCGCGCTCTGAGGCTCCTCATCTCATCACCCTCCGTGTATGTTTGATCTTAAACTTCTCTGCTTAAAAGGGAACGCATTAGTTTGGGCTTCCGTGACAAACACTACAGGCTGGGTGGCGTAAGCAGTGGACAGTCCTGCAGGATGGACGTCTGCACATGATGGAGCTGGCACTGTGCTGGGGGCTGAGGCCTGGCGCCTGTGACATCATGGGGCTCTGCACCCTGGTGGGCCCGGCCCAGGCCTGGCCGTGGACGTTCCACGGTCACCGGCTGAAATTTTTGCTGCCGGCGTCAGCCAGCCAATGCTTGGTTTCTGCTTCCTTCATGGGCCAAGTTCCCAGCTGTTAAGCCTGGGTCTCAGGGAAATGGTGTGCTAGGATGATATGTGATGGTAAAGCTTTTCATGTAGAGTCTGACTTTTTCTACTTTCCCTCCCATGTTACTATTATCCATAACACATCCCAGCATTATACCGTATTGTGCTTGGTGGCCTGCTTTTCATTCATCAGAATTTGGTCCTTTTAAATGCTTTCTTAAATTGTTTTTTAAATGGCTAGATGTTGTTCTATCATATTAATGCACCAAAATTTACTTAACCAAATATTAATATTTTGCCACTAGAGGCAATGCTGGGGTGGACTTCCTTAGACACGAATTTTGTGTGCCTCTCTGATCATTTCCTGTGATTAAATTTCCAGAAGAGCTTCAGAGTTTTATACAGTTTTTAGTATTTATATCTGCATGGACAAATTCTCCCTATAAATCTTTACCATTCACACCCCCAGCACTGGTGCAAGGAAATGTACATTTCTGTTGTGTCTTCTTAGACCAATGTGATCAGTTACTGAATATTTTGCTCATGTGATAGGCAAAAGAAATGAAAAGGAATCTCATTTTAGTGTGAATTTAATTTATTCCTGGTGACATTAAATACTTAACTTTTTACTTTGAGTACTAATTGGAACTTATTTCTCATTCATTCAGAACATTTCAGTTATTTAAACCCATTGCTCTTGCACTGAAATCTGAGTGAATTTCTGGATCGTATGTTAATTCTATGTTTAACTTCTTGAGGAACCACCAAACTGTTTTCCACACTGGCTGAGCCATCCCACGTTCCTACCACCAATGTACAACGGTTCTAATTTCTCCATAGGGCATACTTATATTAAAAAAATGATTGTTTACATGAAATTCCAAATTAACTGGGTGCCTTGTATTTTCATTTGCTAAATCTGGTAACTGTCTTTTAAATAAATGAGTTGATGACTATTCAAAGAATGGATAAGAATTATGAATGGCTGAGTCATCTACTATCACAATGTCGGTGATGACGGGAAAATGTTCAGCGTCCCTCATGGAGAGCGAAATAATAATATGGAACTGTGTTAAAAGCGGTTAAATTAACATACTAAAAAAAACTGTAGTCTTTAATGCTATTGGGGATATTGTGTGCTACGACCATAAATTTCTGATGGCAGTATAAGCTGGTATAGGTTCTTGTGAAAATAATTTGACTGTATATAAAAAAAGCCCGTAAAAACCCGAGCAACCTCAGACACAGTAAATTTAGCTCCCAGGAGTGTGCCCCAAGGGGGAGCTTGTATGACCAACAAAGTCAGAAACGGACCCCCCCGTTCACCCTCTACCAGTGGCCAGAGGACTTGATCACAACCCAAGTCCCCTCGAAGTCTTCTCTGCCCGCCGATAAAGGCAGAAAAGGAAATAGCGATGTGAACTTGAGTGGAGAGTGGAGCCCAGCAGCCTCTCTGGGCCAGGAGTGTGAGGATGGGCGATCATTCACGCTTGCAAATAGGATCAAGAGGGACCCAGAAGCATAGCCGGGGTGAGATGGGCAGTGACTAAAAATGGGAAGAACAAGGTAATGTTGTTTTGATTTTGTTTGAATTTTACATTTAAAAAGTAAGTAACAGAGAGGGAAAAAGACACCAAATGGAAAGAAGTTGACAGGTCCGGACATGGTACCCTGTGGAAGCCCGAGGCTGCGGCATTGCCCGGAGTGGCTCTGGACGTCCGGGCTCGGGCCCCTCCGAGTGTTCGGATGCTCCTGCTCGTCCCCACCGCCAGCCCGTGCTGGGCTCTTACTCACCCGCACGCCCGCCTCAAGTCGCACTAGGTTTGAGGCTGGCTTCCATCCAGCCCCGAGGCTGCGATACTGGCATCTCACTTACCAAGTGTAAGCACTTTCTCCTTCCTGAGTATTTCTCTGCTGGGATTCTCCGAGCAGGAAAGGAGTCACATGAAGCCTGATTGCCTTCTTCTCGTTTCATAGAATGTCTCTGATTCCTCATCCCTCCACTTTGAAGGGAGCACGATGGGTGTATTCGAGCCCTCTCCACACGGACTCCTGCGTAAATATATTGTAAATGTCTTGCTTTGTTCAAAGAGTTGACAGCTATCTTATGGTGAAAGTACCCCGGAGATATTCATGCTGACTGAACACCCCCCAAGTCAGATTTCAAGGAGCAGGCCCCGTCAGAGACCCAACAAGCACCGGAACCGTCTGTGAAAAGCACCCATCTAATAATAGCTGCCGTACTTACTATGGGCATTTAACGCTTGCGTCACGAATGACGCTCTGCTTAATTTTCACTTGAATTCTGCCTTCCTGATCCCTTTGTGGATAAGAAGGGTGGGGGGGACAGCAAGCCCTGAAGCTTTGATTCTAGGTACGCTTTCCACAGAGCCCTCCTCAGCCTCACGCGACAGCCTCCAACGAACAACGAACGTCCAGAAGGGCAGAGAGCCCAAAAGAGGGCGACTGATAAAAATGGGTCTGCCTGCTAACCTGAGTTCTGGGCTACGTCTTTCTTGACATGAGGACGGTTCATTAATTTTCTGCCCCCCAGAACAAACTTGGAATGAAGTTCTGAAGTTTTATTTTACAAGCAGATTCAAATAAGTCAGCGAGAGAAAGCTGCCTGTGACATTTCAGCGCTGAGGCGCCCCCTGGACGGCATCGCCCGGCTGTGCCGGCCCCGGGGCCCGGTGTGAGCATCCGCGTGATTCACCGGTAGGGGCTCGGTTATTGGGTGAGAGCGTGCAGCGAGTAGGCAAAGAGGCCGTTGGCCCTTTCCTAAGGTGGGTAATGAACCCTCAAAGGCGGCTCCCAGAGAGAAGAGACCCATCCGAGCACAGGAGGCTCTCCGCGGGCAAAGCAGAAGCCATCTGCATGGCCCGCTGTCCCCCGGCCCGGCACAGCCGCGCACAGTTCGCTCTCTAAGGCCGGGTGTGCGCTAAGCTGGGCCCAGGCTCTACTTTTATTGGTGAGTGTAGTTTCAAGGAGGAGAGAATTTAGACAAACAGCCATAATTCGCTTTACGATTACAACCCTAGTGAGCAGCAGGCTTCGGGTGCCTGCGTGAGTAGGAGGGTCGCCAGTGTTGGCTGCTGACCCCTCAGCCAATGTAGGTGACAGTCTGACTGTGTATATGCAGCACTGCTCAGCTGCAAACTCACGGAACCCCACGTCGGTGTCTCCAAGCTTAAATCTCCTAAAGCCAGGGTAAATGGTAGGGAGAGAGAGAGGGGCAGCCTAGAGAGTGGAAATGAAGCAGCTGCAGGGCTGGAAGAGAGCATCTGTGATGGTGGCAGCCACGCCAGCCACATGTGTCCCCACGTGGAGGTCTGAGCACACGTGGAACTCCGTCCCCCCACCTCCTCTCCCAGCTCCGGGGGGCCAGGTGCTTCCCATCCAGGACAAGGTGAGTGTCCTTCCCATTTACAAATCATGAGAGTCCCTATGCTTCTGCTCAGGAACGTATAATCAAAGCCCCAAATCACAATAGCTTGTCTCGGTAACAGCAGCCTCAGGACGGGGAGGCATCAGAAAGCACCGGATCTGCTTCTGAGAGCTTCGTCCGGGGCTTTGTGTCGGGGCCTGGGGGTCGGTGCGCCGAATGATCTAATCTGTCCGGGGCTGCGCAGAGTGCGCGGGGAGCCCTGGGGAGCATGGACGTCTTGGAATGGCGGTGGCTGGCTGTAACTCGCCAGGCATTTGAGCAGCAAACTGATACCCAGGGGGCAGTCATAGGGAACAGCACAGGGTCTCCCATGACTGCCCAGCTGTGTCATTCAGGAGGAAATGGCTTACTTGAGGGAGATTTGCAGAAAAGAGACTAAGTGACATGCTCTGCGCTGGAAATGCATGAGAGGTGACTTCCAGGAACTGCACACGCCCCTCAGATGCCTGCAGAGGAAAGGGGGTGTGTCAGCCACGGAATATTCTGGAGTCAGGAGGGATTCACCTGCAGCATAAGTGGGCCTCTGGATGGGCCTTCTGGACACGTCCATGTGAGCCGACTCCCCTTCTGGACTCAATATGGCTGCATGGCACCAGCCACGCTCTGTGCACACCAGGTGAGGGCCTCAACAATGCACATCGACCAGGGTCTGGAGGTCCTTAGGCCAACTCAGGTCCCAGGCAGGGCAGGGTGCCTGCTGGGCATGGTTTTCCTGGAACAATGCCTACTATGCGGGGTTAATTAGTAATCAAGTCCCTCCCATCCTTAAAGTGTCTAGGTCGTGTGCCCCTGCCCTGACCAGTCATGGAGGGGGCACATGCCATGAGGCTGATGGGCTCAGGTCACTTAAAACTTGGAAGAGGGGTCTAGTCTCTTCATGTCACAAGGCATTGAAATTTGAGGCCTGGGGGGTGGGGGTAGACAGAGGCTGAGGATATCCCATTGTGAGCCCATGGGACTAACACAAGAAGAGAGCAGTAAAATGAACACCCCACAGGCATCCCCCAAATTCAGCGATGATCAACACAGGACTGATCTTTTACATGCCCCGCCCCTCCACCAGCCAGACCCTCCCTAGATTAGGCTAAGGTACGTCTCAGACAGTGGGTTTTGTTTGACTTTTATAAACATCAGCATTTTAGCTTCTGAGAAATAGGGAATATTATTTTCTCCTTGGTCTCTCAGCTTTCGAATTCAACCTGCTGAGCATTATCGCTTAAACCTTATATTTAAGCTAATTAATAGGTACTGGTCTGTTTTCTCATTAGGCAGCTGACTAGTTTCTCTCTAGGAATGAAATGTCGATGTGTGGGAAGCAAATCCTGTCTGTAACACGGCACATTTGGACTGAGTCCCCAGACCCGGCCAGGCGTTCCCTCCTGTGTGCTCCCTGCCCGGGGTGCAGCCGGCTGCTCAGCCTCGGGTCCCTCCCGCCAGGGGCCTGGGACATGTTGCCAAAGACGTCAGGTGAGGTCCATGGGGTCTCCAACAACGCCTGAGACGTTTTCACCAGCCAAGGGGCTTGTGACGCTGTGGACATGGTCTCTGCCCCCGTGTGGTGAACCAAGCATGCTCCCCACTCTGAGGGAAAGAGGTGTCCTCAGTGTGCAGTTATGAGCAGAAGCTCGGTGCTCCCTGCCTTTCCCTCTGGTCAGCACGCTGCAGCATGTGTCTTCAATGGAATTACTTCTGCACCTGCTACTGTTAAGCTCCTGAGCAACGGGATGGAGGACGAATCCCCACCTGGGCTGTCGCAGGGGGAGCATGCCCCTGGGTCCCACCTGACATCCCACTGGCCCCCATGCTTGGAGACTTGGGGTGTGCAGGGCTCCTCCATTCCTGATGCCCATGTTCCTTGGCCGGTCTTCTTGCTCGGATGTGCGAGGGGAAGATTGCAGTGACTGCTTCCCTTGGAGTGGTGGTTTCTATTTATCTCCTGTCTGTGGGGAACTGTGGTGGTCTCAAGGGGCAGAAACATATTTAAAGGGGAAAAGGCAGCTACTGGGGAGAAGCAGCTCCAGAGCAAGAAGGTGGGCTGCACTCCTTAGAGTATGGCCTTGTCTGCCCACCCATGTGCTTTCCCAGCACAGGAAGTGTGCAGAAGGCAAGGCATTTGACCTTTTAGCTGTTTTGAATCCTTTCCAACCTTCTCTTTCTCACTCTGGGGGTCTGGCAGAGAAGGCTGAGAGTCTTATCCCAGGTAACCAGGTAGAATTGCCTGTATTCCACCTTTGGGGGAAATTCCACACCCCGTCCTGAGACATGATCAATGACAGGAGAGGGACTGGCTTCTATTGGGGTCCTTTTATCCAGTCAAAGGACCGTCAGGCCCATCGTCCCATCAGCTATTTGCAAAATCCCAGAGAAGATGGGGAGCTGCTCTGTCCCTACTTCCTGGAAGGGGAAACTGAGTTCCAAGAGTGAGGCTCCCTCAGGACCCCGTGCAAGTCAGTGTGGCCCTGGGGTTGATTCCTGCCACTCCCACCTGGGTATCATTTCACCACAAGTCTCTTAGCTTCATGTAACCAGGGATCATGCTGGAAGGAGTCCAGCCAAAAACTACTTTCATGTTTGTTCTTTCCTTGCTTTCAAAACAGCTTTAAAACCCCTGATCATCTTTCAGGAGGAATTGGTGGTCATGATTGTGTTCATTCCAAAGCATTTTCAAAAGCGGCTGTTTATTAAAATGCCAACAGCAGTGATCCATTTCCGATGCTCTGTAGTGCATCTGCCTGCTGCCTGGGGACACCCCAGCTGTGGCTGGAGTCTGGGGCAGGGAGCTTGGCCTGGGCACCTCACTCATGCTTGTTACATGAGATGCATTTATTTTATTCAAGGAAGACCTGTCTATCAGTCCAGTGTCCAAATAACATTCATGCCATTTGGCATCTTCACAGACAACTGGCACTTCTTAAAAAAAAAGTCAAAGAAATCTGTGGGTTCAGTTTGCATTAGGAACTGTGAAGGGGACATCTGTTAGCTGAGATTCCCAGAGTGGTGATTGATTCATGCTGCCCTAACCCACATCTGCATGGAGGTGGAGGGCAGATGGCTGTGAACTCTGGGGAAAACCATCTGTCCACAGCCAAACGCCGGTCCGAGTGCAGAGTGAACAGTTTCTGAGCGAGTCTCGTGGCGCATGGGAGGGAGGACCGAGCCAGGGGTCTCACAGCTCAGGGAAGTAAGAACCAGCTTCTTGGCCCCATCTTTCTAAACCCCGGGGTGTTGGAAACAGTCCTTAGCAGAGCCCTTTGCGTGGCCATCCCACGACTGGCAAAGTCAAACCAATGAAATGAGGTTCAAAATGGAACATGTGCCGGTCCATGGACAGCAGGAGACAAGCGCCTCGGAGAAGAGAGTGTGGTTGACGTTATGGCTGAGGAGGGAGGTGACTCTTCGGACCCAAAACACTGGTTGGCAGAACTAACTTGTGCTCAGTCGGTTCACCAAATGAATGCTTTGCGACAGGACCAAATTCCTGAAATCTAACATAATTCAATTCACTGAGTTCAGTTGGCAAATGTATCAATTAGGTGAATTACCTACAGTCTTAACTGTGTTTCTCGTAACTGTTAATAGAATATATAGCAATTCGGGTTGTGGTTTCAACAGCCTTTGAGGATATGTCCGGATGACTTAGGAGAATAAAAAGAATAAAAACATCTTGGGCACTTCAAGTTTTCGGCGTTTTGCAGATGATGGACGCACACATTGTAAATGGCCGGGGGGAATTCCCTCTCCCAGTGGATTTTTCATCAGACTTTCTCTGAATTCGTGGATTTGGTTGTGAGAATGGAAGAGAAAGGGTTGGCTTGTGGCCAGGAAATGCAGATCAGGAAATGTCACATGACTGGAAGGCACATGCATGTTTCGCTGACGCATCTGAGGGGTCAAGCGAGGTGGTGTGCCAGAGGGCCAAGCGTGTAATGAGGACTCCAAGTTTGTGCACCCCCTCCTTCTGCCGCAGGCACAGCAACACCACCCAGGTTCTTCTGGCTTTGCTACCAAGATTGTTATGAATTTCCCAGGTGACACATTTGCCCTTCACAGGGGATTCCAAGGCTGTTATTCATTGCCGTCCCTTTAAAACAAGGCTGACTGCAGGAGTCCTGCAGGGCTAGCGTATGGACTGCAAACCGAGGCCTTTTGACCCCCTAAGCCTTGGCTTCCACGTCAGTATGCATTGTTGGCGGGGGGTGGCCCGGGGGCTTCAGCCTGCTCCTGGACACTGAACCGGCCACGGCTGGGGCCGGGCCACTGGCAATGAAATCAGTGCTCACCCAGGAAGGTGTCTGTCTTACCACTGTCACCCTGGAGCTTGGGGTCAGTGCCCGCCGCAGCTCACCAGGGGATGAAGCAGCCCCCGTCATTCCTTTTCTCGGCACCTTTGAATCCACACCACCGTGGTCTTTTTTTTTGGCCAATAAATGTTTATTTACTGTTTTGATGTTTATATTTAACAGAAATTTAAAAAACAGAAACAAAAACAAAAGTCACATTCCCTGCTCTGCAGAATAAGTAAAATGGCTGAAGAGAAAATGGATAAGACCACAGTCTTGGCATGTATAATGTTTGGATCTCTGCATATATTTAATTTCTGTCCTCAAACCACACTGATTGGGTTTTTTTTTTGGTACTATTAATCTAGAATTACATGTGCAACATTATGGTTACTAAACTCCCCACATCATCAAGTCCCCCCCACATATCCCATTACAGTCACTGTCCATCAGCATAGTGAGATGCTATAGAATCACTACTTGTCTTCTCTGAGTTGTACAGCCCTCCCCGTGCCCCCCTACATTATGTGTGCTAATCGTAATGCCCCCTTTTCCCCCTTGTCCCTCCCTTCCCACCCATCCTCCCCAGTCCCTTTCCCTTTGGTAACTGTTAGTCCGTTTTTGGGTTCTGTGAGTCTGCTGCTGTTTTGTTCCTTCAGTATTTTTTCTTTGTTCTTATACTCCACATATGAGTGAAATCATTTGATACTTGTCTTTTTCCACCTGACTTATTTCACTGAGGATAATACCCTCTAGCTCCATCCATGTTGTTGCAAATGTCTGGATTTGTTTTCTTCTTATGGCTGAATAATATTTCATTGTGTATATGTACCACCTCTTCTTTATCCATTCATCTACTGATGGACACTTAGGTTGCTTCCATTTCTTGGCTATTGTAAATAGTGCTGCGATCAACATAGGGGTGCATATGTCTTTTTCAAACTGGGCTGCTGCATTCTCAGGGTAAATTCCTAGGGGTGGAGTTCCTGGGTCAAATGGTATTTCTATTTTAAGTTTTTTGAGGAACCTCCATACTGCTTTCCACAATGGTTGAACTAATTTGCATTCCCACTAGCAGCGTAGGAGGGTTCCCCTTTCTCCACATCCTCGCCAACATTTGTTGTTGTTTGTCTTTTGGATGGCGGCTATCCTCACTGGTGTGAGGTGATATCTCATTGTGGTTTTAATTTGCATTTCTCTGATGACTAGTGATGTGGAGCATCTTTCCATGTGCCTGTTGGCCATCTGAATTTCTTCTTTGGAGAAGTGTCTATTCAGATCCTCTGCCCATTTTTTTTAATATAATTTATTTTATTATCATTAATCTACAATTACATGTGCAATATTACGGTTATTAAACTACCCTTTCATCAGGTCCCCCCCCAACAACCCCATTACAGTCACTGTCCATCAGTGTAGTGAGATGCTATAGAATCACTACTTGTCTTCTCTGAGTTGTACTGCCCCCCCCGTGCCCCCCCAACATTATATCTGCTAATCGTAATGCCCCCTTTTCCCCCTTGTCCCTCCCTTCCCACCCATCCTCCCCAGTCCCTTTCCCTTTGGTAACTGTTAGTCCGTTTTTGGGTTCTGTGAGTCTGCTGCTGTTTTGTTCCTTCAGTATTTTTTCTTTGTTCTTATACTCCACATATGAGTGAAATCATTTGATACTTGTCTTTTTCGGCTTGGCTTATTTCACTGAGCATAATACCCTCTAGCTCCATCCATGTTGGTTGCAAATGGTAGGATTTGTTTTCTTCTTATGGCTCAATAATATTCCATTGTGTATATGTACCACATCTTCTTTATCCATTCATCTACTGATGGACACTTAGGTTGCTTCCATTTCTTGGCTATTGTAAATAGTGCTGCAATAAACATAGGGGTGCATCTGTCCTTTTCAGATTGGGCTGCTGCATTCTTAGGGTAAATTCCTAGGAGTGGAATTCCTGGGTCAAATGGTATTTCTATTTTGAGTTTTTTGAGGAACCTCCATACTGCTTTCCACAATGGTTGAACTAATTTGCAGTCCCACCAGCAGTGTAGGAGGGTCCCCTTTTCTCCACATCCTCGCCAACATTTGTTGTTGTTTGTGTTTTGGATGTTGGCCATCCTCACTGGTGTGAGGTGATATCTCATTGTGGTTTTAATCTGCATTTCTCTGATGATTAGCGATGTGGAGCATCTTTTCATGTGCCTGTTGGCCATCTGAATTTCTTCTTTAGAGAAATGTCTATTCATGTCCTCTGCCCATTTCTTAATTGGATTATTTGCTTTCTGTTTGTTAAGGTGCATGAGTTCTTTATATATTTTGGATGTCAACCCTTTATCAGATACGTTTTTTATGAATATATTCTCCCATACTGTAGGATGTCTTTTTGTTCTACTGATGGTGTCCTTTGCTGTACAGAAGCTTTTCAGCTTGATATAGTCCCACTTGTTCATTTTTGCTTTTGTTTCCCTTGCCCGGGGAGATATGTTCATGAAGAAGTTGCTCATGTTTATGTCCAAGAGATTTTTGCCTATGTTTTTTTCTAAGAGTTTTATGGTTTCATGACTTACATTCAGGTCTTTGATCCACCTTGAGTTTACCTTTGTGTATGGGGCTAGACAGTAGTCCAGTTTCATTCTCTTACATGTAGCTGTCCAGTTTTTCCAACACCAGCTGCTGAAGAGGCTGTAATCTCCCCATTGTATATCCAAGGCACTTTTATCAAATATTAATTGACTGTTTATGTTTGGGTTAATGTTTGGATTTTCTATTCTGTTCCACTGGTCTGTGGGTCTGTTTTTGTGCCAATACCAAATTGTCTTGATTACTGTGGCTTTGTAGTAGAGCTTGAAGTCAGGGAGTGTAATTCCCCCTGTTTATTCCTCCTTCTCAGGATTGCTTTGGCTATTCGGGGTCTTTTGTGGTTCCATATGAATTTTAGAATTATTTGTTCCAGTTCATTGAAGAAAGCTGTTGATAGTTTGATAGGGATTGCATTGAATCTGTAGATTGCTTTAGGTAGTATAGCCATTTTGACAATATTTATTCTTTCTAGCCAAGAGCATGGGATGCATTTCCATTTGTTAGTGTCCTCTTTAATTTCTCTTAGGAGTGTCTTGTAGTTTTCAGAGTATAGGTCTTTCACTTCCTTTTTAGGTTTATTCCTAGGCATTTTAGTCTTTTTGATGCAATTGTGAATGGAATTGTTTTTCTGATTTCTCTTTCTGTTAGTTCATCATTAGTGTATAGGAAAGCAACAGATTTCTGTGTGTTAATTTTGTATCCTGAAACTTTGCTGAATTCAGATATTAGTTCTAGTAGTTTTGGAGTGGAGTCTTTAGGGTTTTTTATGTACAATATCATGTAATCCGCAAATAGTGACCATTTGACTTCTTCTTTACCAATCCAGCCTTGTATTTCTTTGTTTTGTCTGATTGCCGTGGCTAGGACCTCCAGTACTATGTTGAATAACAGTGGAGAGAGTGGGCATCCCTGTCTTGTTCCCGATCTTAGATGAAAAGCATTCAGCGTCTCGCCGTTAAGTATGATGTTAGCTGTGGGTTTGTCATATATGGCCTTTATGATGTTGAGGTACTTGCTGTCTATACCCATTTTGCTGAGAGTTTTAATCAGGAATGGATGCTGAATTTTGTCAAATGCTTTTTCAGCATCTATGGAGATGATCATGTGGTTTTTGTTCTTCTTTTTGTTGATGTGGTGGATGATGTTGATGGATTTTCGAATGTTGTACCATCCTTGCATCCCTGGGATGAATCCCACTTGATCATGGTGTATGATCCTCTTGATGTATTTTTGAATTCGGTTTGCTAATATTTTGTTGAGTATTTTTGCATCTACGTTCATCAGGGATATTGGTCTGTAATTTTCTTTTTTGGTGAGGTCTTTGCCCGGTTTTGGTATAGAGTGATGCTGGCTTCATAGAATGAGTTTGGAAGTATTCCCTCCTCTTCTATTTTTTGGAAAACTTTAAGGAGAATCGGTGTTATTTCTTTTCTATATGTCTGGTAGAATTCAGAGGTGAATCCATCAGGCCCGGGGGTTTTGTTCTTGGGTAGTTTTTTGATTACCGAGTCAATTTCGTTGCTGGTGATTGGTCTGTTTAGTTTTTCTGTTTCTTGCTTGGTCAGTCTTGGAAGGTTGTATTTTTCTAAGAAGTTGTCCATTTCTTCAATGTTTTCCAGCTTGTTAGCATATAGATTCTCATAATATTCTCTGATGATTCTTTGTATTTCTGTGGGGTCCGTCGTGATTTTTCCTTTCTCATTTCTGATTGTGTTTATGTGTGTAGATTCTCCTTTTCTCTTAATGAGTCTGGCTAGGGGTTTATCTATTTCGTTTATTTTTTCAAAGAACCAGCTCTTGGTTTTATTGATTTTTTCTATTGTTTTATTCTTCTCAATTTTATTTATTTCTTCTCTGATCTTTATTATGTCCCTCCTTCTGGTGACTTTGGGCCTCATTTGTTCTTCTTTTTCCAATTTCAGTAATTGTGTCTTTAGACTATTCATTTGGGAATGTTCTTCCTTCTTTAAATAGGCCTGGATTGCAATATACTTTCCTCTTAGAACTGCCTTTGCTGCGTCCCACAGAAGTTGTGGCTTTGTGTTGTTGTTGTCATTAGTCTCCATATATTCTTTGATTTCTGTTTTGATTTGGTCGTTAACCCATTGATTAATTAGGAGAGTGTTGTTAAGTCTCCATGTATTTGTGAGCCTTTTTGATTTCTTTCTAAAATTTATTTCTAGTTTTATACCTTGGTGATCTGAGAAGTTGGTTGGTAGGATTTCAATATTTTTGAAATTACTGAGGTTCTTTTTGTGGCCTAGTATGTGGTCTATTCTGGAAAATGTTCCATGTGCACTTGAGAAGAATGTGTATCCTGTTGCTTTTGGGTGTAGAGTTCTGTAGATGTCTGTTAGGTCCATCTGTTCTAGTGTGTTGTTCAGTGCCTCTGTGTCTTTACTTATTTTCTGTCTGGTTGATCTGTCCTCTGGAGTGAGTGGTGTGTTGAAGTCTCCTAAGATGAATGCATTGCTGTCTATTTCCTCCTTTAATTCTGTTAGTATTTGTCTCACATATGCTGGCGCTCCTGTGTTGGGTGCATATATATTTATAATGGTTATATCTTCTTGTTGGACTGACCCCTTTATCATTATGTAATGTCCTTCTTTATCTCTTGCTACTTTCTTCGTTTTGAAGTCTATTTTGTCTGATACAAGTACTGCAACACCTGCTTTTTTCTCTTTGTTGTTTGCATGAAATATCTTTTTCCATCCCTTCACTTTTAGTCTGTGTATATCTTTGGATTTGAGGTGAGTTTCTTGTAGGCAGCATATAGATGGGTCTTGCTTTTTTATCCATTCTGTTACTCTGTGTCTTTTGATTGGTGCATTCAGTCCATTTACATTTAGGGTGATTATTGATAGGTATGTACTTATTGCCATTGCTGGCTTTAGATTCGTGGTTACCAAGGGTTCAAGGGTTGCTTCTTTACTATCTAACAATCTAACTTAACTTTCTTGTTAAGTTATTGTAAACACAGTCTGATGTTTCTTTATTTCTCTCCCTTCTTATTCCTCCTCCTCCATTCTTTCTATAATAGGTGTTTTATTCTTTGCCTTTAGTTAGTATTTGGATGGTCTGCTTTCTTTGCTATGATTTTATTTTCTCTGGTGACATCTTTTTAGCCTTGGGTGTGCTTCCATCTAGAGCAGTCCATTTAAGATATCCTGTAGTGGTGGTTTATGAGAGGCAAACTCTCTCAACTTTCGTTTATCTGGAAATTGTTTAATCCCTCCATCATATTTAAATGATAATCGTGCTGGATACAATATTCTTGGTTCGAGGCCCTTCTGTTTCATAACGTTAAATATATCATGCCATTCTCTTCTGGCCTGTAAGGTTTCTGTTGAGAAGTCTGATGATAGTCTGATGGGTTTTCCTTTGTAGGTGATCTTTTTTCTCTCTCTAGCTGCCTTTAATACCCTGTCTTTATCTTTGATCTTTGCCATCTTAATTATTATGTGTCTTGGTGTTGTCTTCCTTGGGTCCCTTGTGTTGGGAGATCTATGAGCTTCGGTGGACTGCGAGACTACTTCCTTCCCCAGCGAGGGAAAGTTTTCAGCAATTATTTCTTCAAAGACACTTTCTATCCCTTTTTCTCTCTCTTCTTCCTCTGGTACTCCTATAATGCGAATATTGTTCCGTTTGGATTGGTCACACAGTTCTCTTAATATTCTTTCATTCCTAGAAATCCTTTTATCTCTCTCTGCCTCAGCTGCTCTGTACTCCTGTTCTCTGTTTTCTATTCCATTAACAGTCTCTTGCATCTCCTCCATTCTGCTGTTAAGCCCGTCAATCGCTTGTCTGCTTTCTGTATTGTCTTTCCTCAGTTCCCTTCACTTCCTCCCTCAGCTCTTGCACATTTCTCTGTAGGTCCATCAGCATGGTTATGACTTTTATTCTGAATTCTTTTTCAGGAAGACTGTGCATTTCCATCCCTTCAGACTCCCTCTCTGGGGTTGTCTGGTTGATTTTGGTCTGAACCATATTCCTCTGTCTTTCCATGGCTATAGAATTCATCACTGATAGTTGCCACGTATGTCAGCTGGGCTCTGTAAGACTTTATAAAGAGAAGAAAAAAAAAGAGAAAAAAAAAGAAGAAAGAAAGAAAGAAAAAAAGAAAAAAAGAAAAAACAAAAACAAAAACAAAACAAAGCAAAAAAAACAAAAAAAATGCCCACCGGACGTAGATTCTGTGGGAATGCTGTAGGTGGCGCTATTGCTCCACTATTCCACAGCTGTGGCTGCGCCGCTCCGCTGGGTGGGAACGACTAGGAGGCTGTTGATCTCAGTGCAAAGTGGAAGTATGGCTACGCTTCCTCAGTCGCCAGCTAAGGCGTCTGAAACTCCCCAGGACTCCCAGCCTGCTGGGCTGAGTGTGCTGGGGCGATCCCGCTCCTCCACTGGGCTCCTGTCTCTTTAAGACCGCTGAAGAAAGCACGCACTTTTTTTTTTCCTTCCCGGGAGCCAGCTGCAAGCACCCTGGCGTGTTCCCCACTCAGATCCTGCCCCTCTGTCTCTCCAATGTCCGCTGCACTACGCAATGTGGGTCAGCGCTCCCCGCGCATATCACCGGGGCTGACTACTTCGCGGGGTGTACTTCCACTCCCTCCCAGCTCTGAATCTTCTCCTCCCGCCGGTGCGCTGGGGTGGGGGAGTTCTCAGGTCCCGCCAGGTCACGGCTCCGTATCTTACCCGCCTCTTGGGGTGCCGAGAGCTCTCAGGTGTAGCTGCGTGCTGTGTGCTTTCCTGTGTATTCTCGTCTCTCTTTTAGGAATAGATGTATTTGCTGTGTTTTCTTAGATAAATATAGTGTTGGGAGGAGATTTCTGCCGCCCTGCTCACACCGCCATCTTCCCGGAAGTTGTCGCCCTCTGCCCATTTTTTAATTGGATTATTTGCTTTTTGTTTGTTGAGGTGCATGAGTTCTTTATATATTTTGGATATCAACCCTTATCGGATACATCATTTATGAATATATTCTCCCATACTGTAGGTGTCTTTTTGTTCTACTGATGGTGTCCTTTGCTGTACAGAAGCTTTTCAGCTTGATATAGTCCAACTTGTTCATTTTTACTTTTGATTCCCTTGCTTGGGGAGATACATTCATGAAGAAGTTGCTCATGTTCATGTCTAAGAGATTTTTGCCTATGTTTTTTTCTAAGAGTTTTATGGTTTCATGACTTACATTCAGGTCTTTGATCCATTTTGCGTTTACTTTTGTGTATGGGGTTAGACAGTAGTCCAGTTTCATTCTCTTACACGTAGCTCTCCAGTTTTGCCAACACCAGCTGTTGAAGATGCTGTCATTTTCCCATTGTATATCCATGGCTCCTTTATCATATATTAATTGACTGTATATGTTTGGGTTAATGTCTGGACCCTCTATTCTGTTCCACGTGTCTGTGGGTCTGTTCTTGTGCCAATACCAAATTGTCTTGATTACTGTAGCTTTGTAGTAGAGCTTGAAGTCTGGGAGTGTAATTCCCCCTGTTTTATTCCTCCTCCTCAGGATTGCTTTGGCTATTCAGGGTCTTTTGTGGTTCCATATGAATTTTAGAACTGTTTATTCCAGTTCATTAAAGAATGCTGTTGGTATTTTGATAGGTACTGCATTGAATCTGTAGATTGTTTTAGGTAGTATAGCCATTTTGACAATATTTCTTCTTCCTAGCCAAGAACATGGGATGAATTTCCACTTGTTTATGTCCTCTTTAATTTCTCTTAGGAGTGTCTTGTAGTTTTCAGGGTATAGGTCTTTCACTTCCTTCATTAGGTTTATACCACTGTGGTCTTTTACCTCTTGACACAACCTCCCCTGCGTGGCCCCCTCCATCACCCTGCCTCCCTTGTAGAATGTGCCTGTACCAGCCAAAGAGTCTGCATTCTCCCTCCTGCACCCAAGCTTCTGAGTATTTCTGGAGAAATCTACAGCATGCAGCTTGTTACCACTATGAATTCGTGGCTTCTTGCTGGGCCCTTTACATGTCCAAGTGATGTTTCTCAGTTTCTTGCCTGAAAAACCTCTCCCTTTTGCCCCCAGTGACTTTCTAGCCTTGTTTTGCTGCTCTGTCCTTGCCTTTTAAATGCAGGAGAGAAAAATAGATGCGATCAGAGGCAAACTCCCTCAATGCCCCTGAAGTGAAGCAAGACAGAAAGCAGATCAGACCTCATTGTCTGCCCTCCTTGGGAACGTGTTTCAGTGAAGCAGGCAGGGAAGAAATAGAGATGAGAATCAGGTCACAGGGGGATAGAGAGGGCCAGGGTGGGTTTGGCGTTAAGGAAGGCATGCAGAACAGGGGTTCCTGGGAAACGACGGGGAAACTCCTGTGGGGAAGTTTGTGTTGGGTGTGCGGACAGTCCCCAGGGGGCAGGTCTGCTGTCTAACACCAGAGAGCCCAGGTGTGGCCTTAGCCAGGGCCCCTGCCATGCCTCCTGCCCTGCCCCGACTCCCTAGCTTCTGCATCACCCCCTACATCACACGGAGGTCAAGTCCCCTCTGGTAAGTTCTCAGAGGACCCTTTGACAGTCTTTCCAAGTGCTGTTAAAGGCTGTTAACTGTACAGTTCTCTGGGAGGCCAGCTAATGAACGTTTGCCGTGTGATCCACGGGTCCAGAGCAGTGGGTGGCCCAGGAGGCATTCGTCTGAGCAGACTTCAGGGAGGGGCAGCTGCTGCGGTGGGGCACCCAGTGAGGTGTTCTGTGTTGCTGGCCTTGGGCTGAGGGGGTCCAGCCACAAGAGACCCGTGTAAGCAGGGGGAGCTGTGGATCAGGGCGGTTACAAAACTGGGCAAGGGCAGGCCCTGTGGGACCTACCAGGCAAGCCTTTAATCAGGTCTTAAGGCAAGATTGGTCAGTGGACATGAAGGGGAGCCACCCAAGGCCTGTCCCCTCCAGCGTGCATTCATTCCCGGGGGAACCTCACAGCAGCCAGGCTGTCCCTCGCAGCGCCAGAGACAGTAGCCAAGAACTGGTGAGTGTGGCAGGGGAGGTTCTTGAGCTGGGGGCTGGCAGCCCATGGCCCAGGGAGGTGGGGGTATTGCTGGAGGGGTGGGAGGCACAGAATGTGAAGATGCCCTTGCCCAAGGTCCAATGCAGGTCCCCTTCTCCCAGGGATGGCAGTGAGAGAAGGCGCCAGGCCCTGAACAGTCTTGTGATCTGATTTCCCGGACTCGCTGCTTTCTGCCCCTGGGGGTTCTCTTTAGACGCAGTTACCTCCTGCAGAGCCACATGGCACAGACACAGAGCACTAGACACAGTAAACAGAAACCCTGGAAGATGTGCCTTGTCTAAGGAAAGTCTCTTTCTAGCATCTGGTTGTCTTCCCAGTTGTACATATTTTAGTGAAACTTTTTGTTTTGAAGATAGACTGAGCACACACAGCAGATTTTATATCAGTAATCTGTGCGTCTGCTCGGGAAACTAGAATAAATAGGAGTGAACCAGGTAACTAGGTAGGTAGGGTTTGGAGCTCTCCCATCGGAGGGAACATAGCAGACCCCATTTGGAGTGGGGACCTGGCAGTAAGGGATAAGGCACCGATAGGGATATTTATATCACTCATCCGGACTGTGGTGGGGGGGCCCCAGGAACACCTGCAGTCCATACCACCTAAGCCATTCCTTTAATGTCACTGCAGGAAGGGGAGAAGGTGTCATTTACAGATGTCCTTGCACAGTTTTACATTTTGCAGTTTTATTACTTCTTTAGGAGAGCGTCCTATGATGCCACAGGAAGATGGCCTGGGCAGAGTTGAGAAATGCCAAAGTGCTCCCTTCCTGCCCTGCAATACTCTCAATATGCAAGTTGCGTACTTCCCTGATAATGAGGCGGACTGGGTTTGGGAGCCGCCTGTTCCGTTCTCAGTGGGGCCATCTTCATCTCTGCAGGGCTGGGCTGCGGTGCAGGGGCCTCGGGGCCAGGTCGGGAGGCAGGAGTGGGGGGAGCACACTTTATGGACTTTGGAACCTTCGTTGCTAGTTTTTGAAAGTCATGGAAAGACTGTTCTTCTGGACTGGTTTTGGTGGGTGATGTCCTCCAATTTCCAGAGGCCAGAGTCCTAAATCAGGGCAGCAGGAGCGGCGTGCCCACACGGCACAAGGGTGGTGAAGTCTGGGTGAAGGGGCTCAGCTCACCCGACATGTGGGGTGGGCTCTGGGCTCAGCACGTGGGGGGCCCGGCTTACCCTCCTGGCTGAAGGCACCCTCCATCCACAGGGAACCAGGCATCTGGGAGGGTGTGGGCAGTGTGATTTTACTAAGTGTGTTCCCTTGTTACCCCATCTACTATACATGGATGACCAATTTTCAAGGAATTTGAATAAACTGTGCTTAATGCTAAAGCTGTTTTAAACTTAATTTCAATTAAGTCCCTTATGAATATCAATTATCACAGTATGGCGTGATTGCTAGCTAATAAGGCTTTCCAGGTGATAGAATGCTGCATGAAGCAGCCTATTGTCTCAGCGCTGGGCCACCTGAAAGACATATTGCTCCAGGAAACCATGCGCATGAGAATGCTGACCACGAATCATGGCATGGCTTCCTGGGAAGGGCAGGCCACAGCTCTGCCTGTGGGATCCAGGCAAACACTTACCTTTTCTGAGCCTCATGTTCCTCACCTGTAAATAGGTGTGATGGTGACAGTCCCACCAAATAGAGTTTGCTGTGATAATAACATAAGATTCTGGAGTAACGTTAGCTAAGGCTCGTGCAGTACTTACCACTAGCCATCAGAAGAATATGCTTCAATTATTCCCATTTCATAGACACAGCACCACCTCACAGATGGGGCTCGAGGAGGCGGGGGACTTGCCCAAAGCACCTGGCAGATGGAAGTGTTCATGTGGATCTTGCACGTATTTTTTTAGAATTATACCGAAGTATTTCAGTTTGGGGGGATGCTAATGTAAATGGTATTATGCTTTTAATTTAAAATTCCACTTGTTCTTTGTCAGTGTCTAGGAAACCAATTGACTTTTGTATATTAACTTTGTGTCCTGCAACCTTGCTCTCATTGCTTATTAGCTCCATGAGGTTCATTTTTGTTGTTATCGGTTCTTATGGATTTTCTTCATACACGATCAGGTCATCTGTGAACATAGATAGTTTTATGACTTCCTTCCCAATCTGTATACATTTTATTTCCTTTTCTTTAAAATCTTTAAATTGCATCAGCAAGGATTTCCAGTATGATGTTGAAAAGCAGTGGTAGGAGAGAGGACATCCTTCCCTGGGACCTAATCTTAGTGGGAAAGCTTCAAGTTTCTCATCATTAAGTAGGATGTTGGCTGTGGGAATTTTGTAGATATTCTTTATCAAGTTGAGAAGGTTCCCCTCCATTCCTAATTTACTGAGAGTTTTTATCACAAATAAATGTTGGGTTTTGTCAAATGTTTTTCTGCATCTATTGACATGACCATGTGATTTTCCTTCTTTAATCTCTTGGTATGATGAATCATATTAATTTATTCTTGAATGTTGAACCAGCCTTGCATACATGGGATAAATCCCAGTTGGTCGTGGTATATAGTTCTTTTTGAACTTTTTTGGATTCAGTTTCCTAATATCTTGTGGAGTATTATTGCATCTATGTTCATGAGAGGTATTGGTCTGTAGTTTTATTTTCTGGTGATACTTAGTTTTGGTTATGGGGATTGCTGGCCTCCTAGAGTGAGTTAGGAAGAATTCCTTCTCCTTCTTTCCTCTGAAAGAGACTGTAGGGTCTTGGTATCATTTCTTCCCTGTTTGGTAGAATTCACCCGTGAATCCATCTGGGTCTATTACCTTCTGTTTCAAAAGGTTATTAATCATTGATGCAATTTCTTTAATAGACATACACCAAGTTAGATATTCTGTTTCTTCTTGTGTGAGTGTTGGCAGATTGTGCTTTTCAAGGAACTGGTCCGTTTCATGTAGGTTATCAAACCTGTGGACATACAGATGTTGATGTTATTCTTTTGATTTCCTTGATATCTATGGTGATGTCCTCTCTTTCTTCTTTGGTATCAGTAATTTGTGCCCTCTATCTCTCCTTTTCTTAGTTAGCCCAGAAAGCAGCTTATTGATTTTAATGATCTTTTCAAACTATCAGCTTGGTTTTTATTGATTTTCCCTACTGATTCCCTGTTTTCACCTTCACTGATTTCTGCTTTAAATCTTACAGTTTCTTTTCTTCTGTTTACTTTGGATTTAATTTTCTCCTTTTCTAGGTTCCTAAAGTAGAAAGTTTTATTATTGATTTTAGATCTTCTTTTCTAATATATGCATTCAATGTTATAAATTTCCCTCTAAACACTGCTTTCACTACATCCCACAAATTTTGATAACTTGTGCTTGTTTTCCTTTAGTTAAAAATATTTAAATTTCTTCTAATATTTCTTCTTTGAACCATGTGTTATTTAGCAGTGTGTTGTTCAATTTCCATGGGTGTTGGGATTTTCCAGTTATTGTTCTGTTACTGATTTCTTGTTTAATTAAGCTGTGGTTTGAGAACAGACATTGTATGATTTCTATTCTTTAAATTGGTTAGAGTGTTTTATGTCCCAGAATGTGGTCTATCTTGGTGAATGTTTTTGGTGAATGTGAGCTGGAGAAAAGTGTGTCTTCTGGTATTGGATGAAGGAGTCTATGGACGTCAATTTCCAGGGAGCCATCTGAGCCTCAAGAAGCTCTGGGGCTCCTCACGGTCACCCGGACAACACGGGGTCACCTGGAGTTCAAACCAGGCTCTGCAGGACTCCACAGTCTGTGTCCCAAAGGCCCCTTTTCTGCAGGAGCCAAGTGCAGGGGCATGGGGGCTCCCAGCCAAAAGGACCTGGGAAGAGGGACTTATGATCCCACTAGTGGGGAAGCTCAGGTGAAATACTCAAGGACATTTTAACTGTGCATTTCACTATCAAATGTGTGAAGGGTTGCGTATGCAAGTTTCCAGAGTAACAATTTAGATGTCTTGTTTGGAATTAATACCTTGCAGCTCTTAAAGCCCTGGAAAAATTGAATATTAGTCAGGTATTTAGTTGCTAAGAAACCAGCACAGAAGCAGGCAGCCGGCTTAGAGCAGACTGTGGAAATGCCTTGTGACATGGAGTTCAAAACGCTTGATTTGTGGAGAGCATGGCTCTTTCTTCCCCAACCTTCAGTTTATATTTTAAACAAAGAAGGTGTCTCCAGTTTCTATCATGGTCCCTGAAGAAATGCAAAACAAGCCTAGATGTTGCTGTGTAGGCCCACGGAGAGGAAGGCTTCTGGGCGGCGGGGGGGGTCTTTGCTTAGTGCGAACCATCAGCCCTGGCCCCAGTGTTGGACTGGCCTCCACGTCTGCACCTCATGCTCTCATACCTGGCCGAGTGGGGTGGGCTGTGATGTGGACACATGATCAGAGTCGGCTCAATCAGATTTTGTGTCCTAGGAATTTGGACCTGGATCTGAGATTCTTGAGTGTCTCCTCAAAGCAAGGGGGGGCGCTCAGGGCCTATGGTGTGCTGCTGTTGACAGAGAGAGCCCAGGGCTCAGGGCGTGGTGCATGGGGTGTCGCCTCTGCCCTCCCTGGGCTTCCCTGCCCCCCTGACCTGGGCCTGGGGAGGTGCAGGTCCACACAGTGAGCTCTGCCTCTCCTGGCTTATGCTGGGTAAAATCGTTCTCTACTTCTTGCAATGAAAAATCCTAATGAACTCCCTTCCATTATTGGAGCACATTCAGAAACACATTTATGTTTCCCACCATCTCCCTGGGACTTTGATATCTGAATATCTGTTTTCGACCAGTCTCTGAGTCTTAAATCCTGAGCATGTGGCCCCCATGCCGCTGCTGTCCAGGGCTCTCAGGTATCCAGGTCAATCCCCTTCCATTCGGTTACCTGGTCCACTTACCTCCACCTCCCCAGGAGGGATACGCATTCACTATGTCACCAAAGACGGGATCACCAGCTGGTTTTCAGAGATGCAGGTTGATTATAACTCAGCGTGTTCTGGTGTCAAGGCAGAGATCAGGGATGTGTGAGGGTAGGTAGGCTTGGAACTCCCTGGGTCTGAGGTCTGGCTCCATTTTTTACAAAGCATGTGGCCTTGGGCACATAATTTTTATAAGCCCCACTTCCTGTAAGTTGGGAAAAAAATACTACCTGTTGTGAGAATTAAATGAGGACTCTCTTGAGTTGAATTGTGTCCCCTCTGACGACTGTGTTGGAGTCCTAACCCTCAGTGCCACAGAATGTGACTTTTTCTGGAGATGGGGTCTTTATAGAGGTAATCAAGTTACCATGAGGTCACTAGGGTTGATGCATCCTTTTCGAAAGGGGGAGTTTGGACACAGACACGCACCCGGAGAGAATGCCATGTGCAGATGGGGGCAGAGATCCAGGAGATGAGCTACAGGCCAAGGAGCATCTGGGGGCACCAGCAAACCACCAATCTGGGGGTGAGGCCTGCGTCAGATTCTCTGCTGTGGCCTCGGCGGGTACCAGCCCTTGACCTTGGACTTGCAGCCTGCAGATGCTGAGAGGCTCAGTGTCTGCAGTCTGAGCCCCAGGGTGTGGTGCTTCGCTACGGCGGCTGAGCATGAACGCCGAGACCTCATGTTTGGCTGGCAGAGGACAGACTGGGCCAGAGGCCAGAAGAAGAAGATTCAGGACCTCAGGGCAGAGCACAGGTCACCTCTGGAGGCTGCAGGACTGGAGGCAGTGGGAAAGGCCCACCCTGACTGCCCGGTGACCACAGAGAAACAAACAATAAAACCCCTTCTTGGCCCAACCTCTGGACTCTGTGCCAGGCCTGATCATCTAGGCCTAAGATTTACTTTTATTTTGTCTGGCAATTGATTAGCTGTCCAGCCTTTCCAGAATTTGGGCAGCTACAGGGAAGATGGCTGTGGGAAGAACCAGTTTCCAGCTCAGAGGGGGTTTTGAGTCCACGGGGATGGAAGGCCAGGGAGGAGGCAGCTGCGCTGGGGCAGGACATGCCCCTTTGGAAGCTGCGACGCATTTTTGGCTAGGTGTGTCTTTCCCAGAAGCCTGGAGGCTCCATAAGAGCAGAGACTTGGTCTTTATGCACTGCCCACCTTCCCCGACCCCCGAGCATCTGTGCACGGACTGCTCAGTGACTTGACTGAGCGGCAGCGTCCCGCCGATGAGAGCAGGGCCTCTGAGGAAAGCCAGGCTCTTGGCCATGCTGGGTCAGTGACTCTGTTTGCATCCAGGTCAAAATGAAATGAAATGAAATGAATGGGGTAAAATTCTCCCCACCCCCCATGCCATGAGACCCCCTGCCCCAGGACACCAGGCTCCTGCTCACCGCTTCTCACCCCATGTTTCCCCTGCTGCCTGGGACCTGGGGCTGTTCTGCCAAGTGCATTCCTGCAGGTGCCCAGGTGGAATCTGAAACTCCAAACCTCCTCACTGAGGGCGTTCTTTAAGGTATGCATTATCACCCCTGGTCGCAAGTGCCAGGCTCGGGGGACTGAATCACTGTGGTTAGCTCACAGGATCGCTGTGGCCCAGTGCATATTTCAAATCATTTCAGACACTTGGAGAGAAACGGGCCTTCTGGAACTGGCCAGGGCTGTGATGTGAGGGACAGCAGCCTGCTCCGGGGTGGGGACAGTGCTCCACAGAACTGGCTGAAACGCTCTCTTTGGGGACAGGGTGGATTTTGCGGTGAGGGTGGCTGTCCTTAACTCCCACAGCAGGTGTCTGAGTGTAGCTGTAAAAGGATTAGGAAATGGCCGAAGTGTGTTAATGCCCATGCGTGAGGTCTAGCTCCTGGGGCCGATGGTGGCAGAATCATGTGTTCTTTCCTCAGACCCCGACTCTCGGTGAGGAATGGCCCTTCCCACATTCGGCCAGGGCTTGGTCTAACTGGCTTCACCTGTTTCAGGAGTGGCCCCGGTGAGCAAAATCCACCCCCGTGGACACAAGAGTGGGACTGCGTGTTACATGGAGTCTGCATGCTGCGTACCCAGGGTGGGGCGTGTCCTGAGGCATGGCCTCTGTGTGGAGGGCGTGCTCCCCCTGCCAGAACCCAAAGGAGCAGGGTTTCCTCCCAAGATGGCTCTGCAAAATCAAATACCCAGTGAAACCGCTGGCCCACATGGGGGACCCTGTGATTCCGACAGGCAGGATGTGTTTTCTGACCAGCCTGTGGGAGAAGCCAGGGCAGGGGAAGGGGGGATGGGGTGGGAGGTGGTGTAGACATCTCACACAAGTAATTTCTTAACCACATTTAGGGAGAAAAACACAGCTTTCTCAAACTCTCAGTGTTATAGTATCCTTCCCTTTAAAAGGAGAACATTAGGGGCCCGCTCATAATAGTGGCTGGCATTCCGCATGACAGTGGAAAGCCCCTGGCACAGACCAGGCAGTGGACACATAATAGCTACTAATATTAACTTGTGACTGTTTCGTATTTAAATATGTTTGAAAACAAGCTCTCTGGAATTTGAGGTGCAGGGGAAACAAAATTCCATGTATCAAAATTACTTTCAAAGTGCCCTTCCTTTTCGATTACCAGCCCAGCGCCGGGGCGAGGGTGCCGGCGGAGCTTGTATGGACAGCTCGTCCATCTAAAGCGTTCGTCGATATCCTTGGGCCGAGCTGTCTGGCTCCAGGCTGCTCTTGGCGAAGCCACACTGGCCTGAGCCGCCCTCAGGGAGAGATTCTGCTCTCTGGAGACCAGGACAATTAGGAGCCATGCAACTGGCTCTGTGACAGACCCTGGATGGCTCTGCAAGAGAAGGCCAGGGTGACCGAGAGGCCCCCAAGAATCTCGAGAGGCAGGAATCGGAGGGCGGCATGACTGTTGAGAACAGGGTAGTGGGAGCCTGGCAGCTGGGTTAAAATACTTCTGGGAAGTTGTTTCTTGGCTTGGGAAGTGTCAATGGAATAACCTCAGCTAGGTAGTGCACAGTGACCACCTGCAAGCCTGCCTGCATTGGTTAAGCTCATGTTCAGTGAGCGCTGCTCTGTGCCTGGGACTCTGGCACCCAGTGAACAAGACAAATTCATGTCCCTTGCCAGGACCTATGACAGTCACCAGAGTAACGAATAAAATACAGATTTTGTCAGTTGTCACATTAAAAACAATGCTCCTGGGAACAGGAAAGCCAAGAGCCATCCCGACCCCTTACCTGAGGGCGCTCCACCTCTGAGTCTCTCTGCCTTCTTACCTGTGAACATGGGGTGATGAAGTGGCTGTTGTGTGGCATCTCTGGGAGGGTAGTGGGGGTGACACATGGGCGGCTAGTGCCCGGCATGCAGTGGACACTCACACTCAGCAGCTGGTTATTATCCAGATGCAGAAACGGCCACCTCACCTGTTTTCTGTCCCTGCCACAGGGACGCATATGCAAACATGCAGGCATTTTACTCTGAATGATCATGAACTGGTGAAGCTCAGGGGTTTCTCTGCAGAAGGGACAGCTGGGGCCCTCGACCAGGTGCTCTTTTTCATCTGCCCGCAGGAGCACCTGGTGGGCCATTCCGAACACATCCCACCTCTCCTCATCGACCACAGACAAAGGACCTGCTTCTGTCTTTCTAAAGCTTCGGGTGGAGGGTGACTTGTGTCTCAGGTTTCCCTGATGTTGAGGGGGCATCGGCTCAACTTCTGACCTGTGTCCAATGGCTAGTGTGCGCTGCATGCAAGGATAAACATAAATGGTTGCTTTTGGAAATGGGAAATCAGACAGGGCTGTTTTATAATTATCCAGTTAGTGTTTCCTCACCCCGAGCAAAGTGCACGGCTAACTCCAAGATTAAAGCAGGAACATAAACAAGGAAATACGTAACTTTGCTCTTAAGCACCCACCGCTGTATGTACATGTTTGCAAAGATCCTGCTTCCCTGAGCTTTCCTGGCATCCATCCCTTCTCGGATCCTGCGGGTTCCCCAGAGGAACCCTTGGGGGTCAGTGTTTAAATGAGGAGAAAATTGGCTATAAATCAACTTAATTTTCCAAGATATTAGTCTAAGGACAATCCAATTTTGTGTGACACGGTGACTCCGTTAATAAGTACCAGAACGCATAAGAAAAAAGAAATAAATGTGTCTCTTAAGTCAGAGTCACAGAAACATTTTAAATTGCTGCAATATTACATTCTAAACATGTTTCTCCAAGCCTGCTCCCTTCTTGGTGTTCATTATTTCCTCGGCTGGTGTAGCAAGGAGATGCTGCACACAGGGGGAAAAGGGCGAGGCATCTCTGTGCTGTCAGATGCTTAGAGAGTCTCTGGTCACTCTGCTCCTTTCCTCTCCCCTCTCTGCCTGGAGACCCTCCCTCCCAGGAGGGCCCTCTGGGCAGGGGACATGTGATGGGTCACAGCCACTGAGAGTGTGTCCTGGACTGATCTCTCACCTCTGACCTCCACTTGCGGTGGGACACTGAGGCCACCAGGCTCCTTCTCCAAGGAGCAGCAGACCGGACCCTGGCACCCATCCGCCTGGGGGACAAGCCCTTCCTTGAGGCTAGGGGTGACTACAGGCAGCAAGCACATGCAGTGGCAAAGCAAGAATTCCGTCTGGGGAATGAGCAGTGACCATAGGCTTTATTGCATTTGAAACATGTTAATTATGTACACGGATCTCCAAGATGTGGTCTGGTGCCCAGGGTAGAACCAGACATCCACCTGAGCTCTTCTTGGCAATGATAACATGGGTCTGGATCTCTCGATAGCGCAGCCTGTCATACAGAATTTCCTGGGCCTGAATTTTGAAAGTGCATTTCCCCAAGACTGATGGGCTGGTCGGAAGCCACTGATGTCCCAGGGATGGGATGTTTTCAGGAACGGCAGGAA
Source organism: Smutsia gigantea (assembly GCA_032199065.1). NCBI lineage: Eukaryota > Metazoa > Chordata > Mammalia > Pholidota > Manidae > Smutsia > Smutsia gigantea. The sequence continues at coordinate 106,934 of JAVSCE010008560.1, read as the reverse complement.
AAAGGGTGAATTTGTGATAAAGGCCCGAGGAGAGGTGGTGGAGCCCAGAGCAGGGGACAGCAGTGCCTCGGGAGCCTGTGGGGCTGGGGGTGTCGCCTGGGCCCTGCCCTGCCCATGCTTGGGCTTCTCCCAGGGTCTGGGGCCAGACATGGCCTCCAGGAAGCCAAGGGAGGGATGGGCTACTTCCTCTCTGACTTCATGCCATGCCCTGCAGGGGGACATGTGGGTGGGCTCCTCTTGGAAGATGTGACCTCCTGTGCTTTCAGAGCCTTGGCCAGGGCCGCACACTGACTCGCATGCTCCTCCTGATCTCCCCAGGCCTTTACGCTGCAGAGGCATACGTGGTATGCGCAGGGGGATTCCTAAGAGGATGGGTGGCCTGCCACTGGGACACACCTCACTGTCCTCAGATGTCCTACCGCAAGAGCAGAAAACGCAGACAGTAGGCAGCCCCATGTGTCAAACCCAGAACTGACCTGGTGCGCCAGCAGCGATAGCCCCTGGCCTGTTAGGGCTCTCACAGAGAGACCTGGTGCGGCTTTTCTTCAAACTGTGCCTAAAAATACTGCCCACTCTCCCCTTCGCCCCCTCCCCACCTTTGTCCTTCCATCTGTAAGGGCCTATTTCAACATGGCCTGTGTGGATGCTGGCTACATACAAGGTGTCATTAAGCGTGATTGAAAATCAAACTGCTATTTCATTAATGGGCCCATTACCAGGAAATACAGTGGCATGCACACACCTGCCTGCTGTTAACTAGATACTCTTCTCGGTGGTTGTACTTCAAAACAAATAGTGGGCATGGTGTTCCCGTGTTCCCTGGGCTTTGTACGCCAGTGAGCGTTCTTTGATAGGCATAATTATCACAGGTATGCTAGATGATCTTTATCTGAGTGCTTTGAATTGATGAAAAATGCTGTAAATGCAGGTTGTAGAGGCAAAAAAGGAACAGTGTGATTCATATCCCACCTGGCATTGTTATTCCTTAAAAAAGTGAAAATGAGCCAGTACATCACCGTCCCTGACTCTCAGGGGTGGCCCATCCTCTTCTGGAACGAGTGACACAGAGATGAACACTCTAGGCTCCCCTGAAAACACCAGGAGTCACGGTTCCCAGAAAGGAGGCCTGACACCCCGGGACAGGGCCCTGAGGATGCTGGCACCCAATGAGGCTGAGGGTGAAACTGGGGACAAAATGCCTGCAGAGAATAAGCCACATCATGCCCAGAAGGGTAGGTGATGGGGTGTCACCGAAATGGGCCAGGAAGGCAGTTACCAGTGGAGGAGGGCTGCAGGGGGCTCCCAGGGGCTCAGCTCCCTGGCCCGGGCAGGGTGGGAAGCAGGGGGCGGGCCCTCCTCTCTGCTGTGCTGTAAAGTCAGAGCCACATGGTCCATGAAGGAGCCCATGCCTTGGCCCAGGGGCTTCCTCACGGGCAGCAGGTGGTTCAGATGGGAAGTGAGGGCTTGGGAGGCTGCGCTCCCTGACGGCAGGCTACCAGCCCTGGCTTCTGAACTGGGCGAGCAGAGTGCAGGCTGAAGGCATGGTGCCCCTCGTGTCCATCAGAGAGCGCTGGGAGAAAGCCCTGAAATCATGTCAGATGTACTTTGATAACCCAAAGTATAACAAGTTACTGCCTCCTTCCACAACAAGGAGGCCAGCAACCGTCTGACATGCTGGCCTCCCTTAGAAAACTTGAATATTTCACTTCTCATGGCATTTGAGTCCAGAAAGTCATGGGCTGTGACACCACAGACTCTAGTCTGTTTAAACGAGGGAAAGACAATCAGCCTACAAACTGCCCTCTTGGTAAAGACCATACTGAGGATACAGAGTTGCAGCCGATGGGGGGTGGGGGGATGCCAGGAAATATGGGCTTTATTCTCCCACAAATACCAAAACACCTGTATAATTCTTTCTGTACTGGAAATTCTCTATGTCCCTGAAATGTTAATTTTGCAGGGATGTTGGGGTGGCTGAACTCACTCAGGAGAGCCCATAGTCAGCATCTCTTCTCTGCTCTGGGTTCACGATGGCACAGTGGTGGCTTGAAACCGGCCATGGAGGAGGATTTACACCTTGGCAGTTGACAAAACTACAAAGCAGGGCTTCGTGAGGAAACAGGCTCAGAGGGGTCTGGCAAGCTGCTCCGGGTGCAGCCAGGAGGGCAATCCAGGGCTTACACGAAGGTCTGGGTTTTTGGAGCCGGTGGGCACTTGGGGGGGTGCGGCATCCAGGGGCGGTTCTGCTGGGCTCTGAAGAGAACCGCCTCTCCCCCTCTCCGCACCTGCTCAGAGTTGTGTGCAGGTGTCCATCTAGAAGGTAAAATGCAGTAGTTTTGCCTCCTGTGTTCTTCGCCTGTGGATGTTCACCTACGGCAACCTTTTCTGTGAAGGACCAGTTGGCAATACTGTCAGGCGTAAAGGTTCCACTCTTCTGTCCGTGTGAGAGCGGCCACAGTTGTAAACAAATGGGTGCGGCTGTGTTCCAATAAAAAGCTGCTATTTGCAAAAATGGGGTGGCTGAATTTTGCCTGCAGGCTGTACATTGTCCAATCCTGCTTTAGACAAAAATGTAGGTAACCATAGTTGAAAAGTAGACGTTGCATCCCTGGAGTTCAGTAAAGTTTCTTTTTTCTTTTCATTTTGAATAGAAATGTGGGACTTGTAAACAAATCTCTTCCCCTTTCCACCAAATACTGAACCCAGTGATGCTGAAAGTGGCGTCTCTTCTAGGTTACACAATCGATTGGGACCAGCTCAGTCATTTATTCAGCAAATATCTGCTTAATGCCTGTGCTGTACTAGGCCCTGAGGATATCAGACAAACAGGACATCAGGCAGAGACCACTCTGGGGGAAGGTGTGGCTGGTGGCTCTGCAGAGACCCACGTGGGTTAATTCTCTCCAGTGGTGAATAGTGAGCGTCCCCCTCAAATGGGGTGCAAGAACACAGAGACACACATTGGTCCCAGCCCTGGACCCCTGGCTTTGCGAGGTGACTGTTCCTGGGACCCGTTCAGCATTTCCCTGGGCAAAGCCCTGGGCCTGCTGATAAACTGCCCCCCTCTCCCTGGCTGGATCACTGCAGACAGCTCTCCTGTCTGAGGTCCGTGTCACACCCAGACAACCCCGCCTGGGACAAAGGATCTTTCCCTCCAGCTGCCCTGAGCATGGGGAAGTCGTGCACCCAGATGATTTATGATACTGATGAATATTAAGTAAGAATTATCAGGAAAAGGAGGACAGTAAAAATGACTTTCCAAACCTGTAGCTCCTCGAATGCTACATACTATGCCATTACCTTTCCATCATAGCTCCCTGTAGACAATGAACACGACCATGTGGCTTCCAGGGTCAGCGGCTGCTGGGCCCTCACAGGGGCTGCCAACCGGGGAGGGGTGCCTGTTGCTCCTTGCCAGCCAGTTCAGGGGGTCATTCCATGCAACTTGGGAACTAAGGGCCCATTTCTGGTCAAAGCATTTCAAGGGAGAGCACGGGCCTAGTTCCCTCATAGATGCATCAAGGAGGGACACCGAAAAGTCTAGCGAGACTTGTTTCACAGAACGGCTGCAGGTTTGAACTTCCACAGTGGAGAATGGAGAAAAGAGACAGCGTGATGTTCAGAACAAAGTTGCTGGGCCAGTTTCTATTCCAACTGTCATTTTAAAAATAAAATAGGTATCTTGGAGGCGAGTTTGGCTGAGACCAGTGGACGCTGCCTTTGACAGTCAGAGAACATGCAGGAAAGGTGGATTCACGGCTCAACCTCAGCATCCGACGGTGGGTTTTGAGGGAAGCCTGTCTGTCTCACCTCAGGTGTGAGCCGTGCTCTCCTCTTTCAGAGCAGAAAGTGCTGAGGACAAGGGTCCATCTGAGTGTCCCAGAAGTTCCCAATTTGGTGGATACCCTGGCTGGCTGGCCTCGTCTCTCACCTCCCTAAATGCTCCTGGATCCCGCCTTTCAGAAGACTAAGGTAGTGTGTACACAGCTCTGTACATGCCACAGACGGGATTTGACTGGTGTCCCCTCCCAAGCAAACGCCTCTCTGCAGCCCCACTGCCAATGCCTGGCTCCCCGGAGGTCCGTCCGGCCTCCTTGACTCCAAGCTGTACCTCCCGCCACGTGTGGGAGCCTCCTCCAAAGCAGGGGATCGCATCGTGCCACTCCCTCCCTGGTGCCCGCCCTGGTTATGGGAACCTCCCGCCGTTGGGCCTCGGTGCCTCCCTCTCTCCTACTTGGCACCAGAGATTCTAAACTCCTGTGGGTTCCTGACCTCACACTCCAGTGCATTACCTCTGGTTCCATCCCCCTGGCCAGCTCCTATCCACCAAGGGGCTCAGCCTGGACACCCCTTCCCTCACTAGGAAGCCTCCCCTCTTCCCCAAGGCTGGGGCAGATGCCTCAGTTCTGACCCCAGGGTGCCCCAATTCCTGATCTACCTTGCAGGCTCCAATGGATGCCACTGGCTCTGTGCCCACACCTCCTCCATGCCCTGCAGCCTGTGGCAGAGCCCTCCTCTACCACATCTCCATCTCTTCTTTGGCTACATGGCCCTCTGTGCCCTGCACAGCTCCTGCCTTTGTGCCCAGCAGGTCAGAAGTGCCAGAGAATTCATGCTGCCCGGGAGCAGCTCTCAATCAGTCCTGGGGGACTGGCCCCCTCTGCCCTCGTATGGGATGGCTCTGAGGTGCATGTTCTTGGCTGGCTCCCAGAGGTCCCCAGGGACAATAATTCTGGGGTCCCACATGGCAGCTGACTGACCGACTCCCCTTTATTGTCTCCCTTCCCTTTTCCGGCTCACTTCTCTTCCCCCTGTGGGGCTTTCCTGGGACTCTCTCCCAGATAATCTTGCATTTGAATCCTTGCCTCAGGCTCTGCTTGTGGGGGAACTGGCATGAGGGCAGGAGCCCCTGCCATGCTGTCCTAGTTCCCACTCGAAGCCTCATTGGGTGGGTAAGCAGGGTGAGAGCTCCATGACAGACTTGCCCACCATGTCTGCTGTTGCATCCCCAGTCGAGGCACACTGCCTGGCATGTGGCAAAGCTTCATAAAAGCGTAGCATGTGAAGATAGGCAGGCACGTTCAGTCATCTCATTGTTCTGCCAATCAGGCGATGGAAGGATGCTGGTTGGCCTCTGGGCCCTCTGGTGTGGGGGCCCAGATGTGTCCGACTGGCTGGGAGAAGCTGCAGACAGTCCCTGCTGGATGGGGTGGGGCTGTTATTTTCTCTTCCTTTATGACTGCGGATGGGCTGAACCTTTCACAGGACTTACAGATTCGTGGGTGGGTGGGGGAGAGGTGGGTCCTTGGCTTTAAATGCGTGGGGGATCTTTCCGTTGGTCTTGTTAGAGAAATTCACAAGCTCCGTGACATTGGTCTCCCTGCCAGAAAGACAGTCCTGTTGTTACTCTTTGTGACTTTAATTAAATTGTGAATGACATCGCACTTACAAGATAAGCCAAAAACACAAAAGTGAGGTTGGGGGGGAGACAGCACGAGATGCCCTCCACTTGTTTCTTTCTGCAGTTGGTCTCTGTTGTGAGTGTTTTTTAAATGAGAAAAAATTTAAGGCTATTTATGAACTGAAATCCCTAGCACAACTTTCTTCCTTTATTAATAATTACTCTTATTTCTATAGAAACGGTACCCAAACAAACAGAAGTTACCCACCATTTTCTACTGTCAAAGTTCACACATAGGCTTGGGCAGCTGAAGTGAATCCCCAGGAACATTTGAAAAACTGTGTAATTATCTGCAAAGCGGACTAAATTAAATGGCTTTCCGTTTCCCTTGCTGCCCTTGACCTCTTAGCACGAATAATTCCAGAGAGGGACAGTGAAGCCGCTTTCTCACTATGGGAAGGAGCAACTGCTGTGAAGTGTGAAGTTATTTCTGGCAATTCCAGATAATTAATTCTCTGAGATAGGGAAGAGCGGAAGGATGGGCGGACAGGCAAAAGCACAACAGAGAGGGACGTCTGTCGTGTGCACTCGGCTCAGGGACATGGCGATGGGAGCGAGGGGAGGGCCCCTGGGGCAGGCGTCTGCCCTCCTTCCTGTGCTCGGAGAGCTGGATGGGGCGTGGGTGGAGAAGGTTACCACCGAGACTGGCCGGCTGGCCTCTGCACCATGGCTGTGCGCTTGGATGGAGCCCAGAAGTACCAGCATCCAGCAGGGCGCCCCGAGGTGGCGACACTGTTCCAGGGGAGCGAGGTTAGGAAGCAGGAGCAAAGCGGGCTTTGTAGGTGCTGGAAAATGTGAAGAGAAAGACAGAACTTCCCTGATGTCCTGAGCACCTTCCTGCTCACGGCTCTGCCTGAGGCCCAGACTGTATTCGGTAACTGCCACCGTCAGCTGGGGGATTGTAATAAATAGTTTGGACAAGTTGGAAAGGAAGTTAATTTATCCTCTTGCTGGAACATTTCTTTAGATCGGAGGTGTCCCCTTTTCTTCACCCCACCAAGAAACTGTGGGAGCAGGAGGGGGCAGGCCTCTGTCTTGGGCCACGCAGGTGGGCTCCTGGGTGCCAGAGCGACTGGAGGAGTCGGTTTGCAGGCTCTGCTTTACCTTCCACTTTGCTGGCTCAAAAATCCGGGGCCTTTGTGGGATCAGTGGAATTCTGTGGGGCATTCAGTGTGGGAGGGAAATGGGGCGGGGTCAGGGGGTAGGCTGTGTCTGTCCCTGGGAGCACCAGGCGGGGCCCATGGGGCCTCGGGCCTCTGGGGAGAAGAGGTAGCTGCACTGGCTCATGGAGGGCAGGGGGCCATGTAGGCCTCGAGGGCTCTAGTGCCGCTTTCAGAAAACCCTGGACTTGAATTTCTTCTCTGGTGTTATCAGCAGTGTGGCCTTTGGGCAGCTATTTATACCCTCCATGCCTTCCCCTTATCTGTTAAACAAGAATCAGCCACCCAGGGGCCTCGTGATACTGAATTCCAAGATGCACCCGATTTGCTGACCTTGACATTGGCCCGGAGGCAGGGCTGAATGTGCGGTTTCCCGGGTCGGTGATTACTTCCCTGGGTCACAGGCACGTGGGAGCTGTGGCCTCCCTAAGCCCGCGCGGCAGGAATGGGACTGGGTCCCAGTGACATGCGGATGAGGACTGGAAGATGCCTCGCCCTCTCTCTGTCCCCTTCAGCCTCTCGGCTGCATTGCGTGTGTTTATCAGTACTTCTCAAAGCACCAGCCAGCATCGCTGGGGAATTCTGAACACAAATAATCAGACCCCACTCCAGGCCTACTGAATCAGAAACTCTGGGGAGGGGCCCACCAGCGTCTGTGTTCCCAGGGGCCTCCTGGTGAGTTGGATGCTCGCTGAGGCTGGGACCCTCTGCTCTGTGTCCCTCTGTGCCTGGGACCCTTATGAACAAGTGCTTGGGACTGGGGGTAGGTACTGGCACCAGAGGACGGGGCGACCTTCACATCACACCCGAGGTGGCATCTTTAGCTGTACAAATAAGAATGGTGCGGCCCCATGGGGTGGGGAAGCGGGAGCCCCCCTCAGCCCCCTCCCTGGGTTCAGTGCAATGTGAGTAAACAGCAGGCAGCTGCCTGGCTGGGGCGCGGGCGTCGCGGGGAGATGGGGGGCTGACTGCACAGCGCCGGAGCCTGGGGGCCATGCCCTGCGCACACAGTGATTTTCTTCTTGCCTTTCTCTCCCTTCTTTTTTTCATTTTTCTTCTTCTTCTTCTTTTTTTTTTTTTTTTTTTTTAACTCTGCTGGCTGCTTACTTTTCTCTGTGCTGGATTAAAGAAAGGGAACCACACCGTAAGTGTGATCACGGCAATAATGGATTTGTTAATTTTCAGGCTTGTACGTTGTAAAGTGTCCCACCATCAAACACAGAGATTAATATGTAAAACGTACATCTGTGGAGATTATTTCATCATCCTCAGATACGCTGTTTGGGGAGATAAAAAACAAAGCCCTCGCTAGACACATTCGCCCCACTGTCTAGGGCATGTCCCTGGGGGTGAGGGGTGGGAGGTGAGGGGCAGCAGGCATGTGGGCGGTCTCGCCGGTGTTCAGAGATCCGTGAGCAGACGGGAGGGATTCAGGGACATGTGATGTGGAAAGCCACTTCATGCTGGTCAGACCTGCAAGAAGCCACAGGGAGAGCCCGGCCACCCCGCGGGGTAGCAGGGGTGTGGGGCACAGGAAGCCGCCCAGGGACAGGGTTCCGTCCTGGTGAGAGATCTGCATTTGAGGCGCCTAAGCAAACAGGAGAAACATGGCTACACCCAGCAACCCCACGCCCAGTACCAAGCCTGGAGAAAACTCCGGTGCTGTCCATTGTGACCCTGCTAGTAAGAGGGAGATAGTGCAAAAGACCAAGTAGTCATTGTTAGGGGAGGGGACGAAATCTCGGGTACCAGGCAACAGTTGACATGAACAGACCAGACAGTGGAAAGCAGCAGGGAACAGAACTAAAAACTTAGCGTCTCCTGGATACCTTGAGATGCAAACAGACTCCTGCAGTACAGGACGCTCTGTAAGCTATGACACACACACAGGCTCTGAAAACGGCAGGGCTTCAACTGCATTCTGTTATAGCCTTCCCCGCTCAATTTAATTGAGTAAAAAATCAACATGGGAATTCGGTGGGGAATTTTTGAATATTCAACTGAGCACACCCCGGTCTTTCTGCAAGCTAGATTCTGCTGTCCAAACATCCCGTTTTACAGGTTGAAATAAACCAAAGTTATGACCTCCCTCTGTGCATAAGAACCAGCTGATCTTGAACAGGGAGGCAGTGGATGAGATTGTTTATGGGGCAAGGACCTCACAGGGCTTCTTGGAGGAGCAGACAGCCCTCGGGGGGTCGCCCTGAATGGATCTCAGGACAGGCAGGTCCATCGGTCAGCGGTCCTGTGGTTGCTTGTTTTTACCCACAGGGCAAAGGAGCCGTGGCTGTGGGAGGGGTCTGGAGCAGGTGGGGCTCTGTCAGCCCAGGTGGGTGCCTGCCTCCCCTCCCTGCAAACAGGCCAAGAGGACCAGGCAGGGCAGAAGGAAGCTGGTCTCTGCAGAGACCGCCACCCCTTCCCCAAGGCTCGAGTAGGGTGTGGAATCAGTGTCGGCACAAAGCCAGCTTCAAGCAGCATGGGGAGCTGTTTGGATGATAATAAACTACTGCCTGGCTGGGAAGACCCATTTGTGGGTTGGTTTCTGAAATGGAAGAAGTGGCCTGCCTTCTCGATCACTGCTGTCAGGTTTTAAGGAATCCTCTTTTCTGAACTCGCCTTTTAATGCAGTGGTGGAAATTGTTACCAAGCAACAAAGCAGGTCTTCAGTGGTGAGGATTCAGGAGTCTGACGTGGGGCCCTTCCAGCCAGAGGCCACCTGTGGTGCCCAGCCTGCCAAGGTGCACATTGCTCACTGCTTGGAGGGCGTGGCGTGCAGATGGCAGAGTGTGGGAGGCCACGGAGTTAAAATTAAATGAATAGACAGATGAGTCCTCACAGACCACAGAGCTGCACTTTCTCACTTTTTATGATGGTGAGGAAGGGTGGTCATCTCTGTCTGGAAAGTTGTGTCCATTTCTGGGCCACCAGAAGCATAGAGAAGTCCCACCATGGGGTCCCCCGGAGACATTTGGAGCCCGCAGACCTAAAATCCCAGTCCAGGCCCCTCAGTGAATCCACCATTAGGGGGCCTTGACCCACTAACCGTATCTGGGAGGTGAGACAACAAGGTCCTGCCCACATCGACCTGACCATCTGCTCCCTGGGGCCCCTCTCCTGCTCAGCAGTGGGGCCAGTTTTGGGGAGTTTATGACAGCTTCTCATTTTTTCTCAGTCATCGTTCTTTCTTTATACCAACACTGTTTTATTTGTCTTTACACCAACACATTTGTTAAAAATTTTACGTATATATAGGATATGTATGTCAATGTATATAAAATTATGTAAAATTTTCAATGATTGTATTTTATATATATGATATATAAAGTATATCATATATGTAAAATATTTTAATGGCTGTTTTATATATGTAATATAGACTGACTTACACCTATATGTAAAACTTTTAACGACTGTGTTTTATATATACGATATGGATAGATACAGATGATACATAGATGGATGATGGATGATAGATGGATAGACAGACAGATGCTGCCTAGATAACCAGATGGTAGAGAGAGAGAGAGAGAACAAAAGAATGGCCCATAAAGGCAGACAGGACTGATGGGGCCCATGGAAGTCCTCCCACATCTCTGACGGCAGTCGGCCAGGCCACAGGGATGGTGGCCTAGACCCGACCAGCGACAGTGCAAGTGGGGAGAAGTGTTCAGATTGCGCATGTGTGGCACAGAGTGGCGACTGGATTAACTGATAGGATGGAGTGTGTGTGGAGAGAGAGACTGAGCGCTGAGTTTGGGGGGCTCTGCTCTGGGGGACACCTACTCCTGCATCCTGCCTGCTGGCCTCAGAGTCCAAGCCTTGCTGAACATGGCTCTCCGCAGACAGGACACCCGGAGCTACACAGAGAGGCAGGCGGGAAGCTGGCTTATGTTTCTAAGAGGAGCTGTCCCCATCAGAGTGTCCCTGGGGATCACTGGGGATACAGAGAGTGAGCCCTGGGCGCTGCTAATGTGCAGGTGCGGCCCTGCTGACACAGATTTTCTGCACCCATGTTGGGGTGTCTTCCGTGGTGTCAGCTTCTTGGAGTATTGACACCAGGGCTGTCCTCGCCCAGCTCCTTGATTGAGATCAAAGTGTATGTGCATCATGTTATCCGTGGCCTGTTCCCCGGCTGCCACTTCCGCTGAGATTTCTGAGCCACTCTAGGCACCTTCAGTGGAGGCAGACCTGGCTCGGCACCAAGCAGCTTGAAGAGATGTTACTTAAAAGCTTCCTCTCCGGGCGCTGCCCCCCTGAGCGCCTCCTGCTCTCCCGGGCTCCTGGCTCTGGCCTGTGACCCGAGAGTTCCAGCAGCTCAAATGGGAGCCGTGAGCTCCACGGGCCCTCAGGCTCTGCTGGCCTTGGGCTTGGGCTCTGGGACACAGCTGGAGATGTTTGTTTCAGCCCATTCTGTGTGGCTTCTCCAGGTCTGAATAAGACGGTAAGATGTTTAGAAAACCCAGTGACATTCCACTGACTTCTAAAGGTTCACAGTATGTTCCAATGTGGCGTATTGCCATTTAGTTTAGCAATAAATCTCTTTCCCATCTTTGCTAGTCAGCATTTTCCTGGTTATAAGAAAAAGATGTCTCTTGCTCTGTCTCCCATCATGAGGTAGCTGCAAGGTGGTGCAGTCCAGTACCGTGGCCTCCAGGTCCTGAGTGCTACCCCTTGACAGTGGACTGAGAGTGGAGGTGAGGGTAATAGTCTTAGAACGTGTTCTCTGCCCAAACACTGGACTGGCACTGAAGGGTGGGTTTACGGTGTAGGAAGCGGGGCCCAGGGGGTTCCCATGGTGCCACTTGCTAGGATCCTGCTTCCTGCAGAGGCCACAACTCTCCATCCTGAACAGGCAGGTGGTTGTCCTGGCTCTGCCTGATCACCTTGGGAGGCAGGGGCCCTCTTGGATTTGGAGAAGGGGCTTTGCAAAGAGTCTGGAAGCCCAGGCATCCCCCATCCCTCTCTCCCAATCGCTTCCACTCATTGTCCCTAGCCCTGGTCTCTACAGCACTCAGCCTGGGAATAAACTTTCTACCAGAACAAGAGTCTTTGAATCTGTTGCCTGCATTTGACCTTGACCTTCATGACCTTGGGAAGTCTTCCTGTTGCCAGGGACACAACTCTAGGACCTCTGAAAGACCTGGTTCACCCCAGCTTGGACAGGGCCGCCACTGACTGTTACAGTGCCTTTGTGCAAAGCAGAAGAAAGCATCCATCTGGGTATCTAGTGGTGCAGGGCAGATGCATAAAGAACAGCGCCTCCTTGGGGTGAGCACAGCCCAGGGCACAGGGCTCAGTGAAAGGAAGACATTTTTGTGCAAAGGACAAAGGTGATCTTGGGAGCACAGGTCCCTCACTTGCTGGTCAGGCCTCTGGACAGTGTCCCAGTGTCGCCAGTTGTAGGCACTCATTTCTGGGAAATTAACAAATGGGTGAGTGGATCAGAGCTTGACTCATGGGACAGGCAAACAGGCCTTGTGGGAATGGATTTGAGAAAATACCATTCTAATGGCCATTTTCACCTTGTAATCAATGTTTGTATAAATTGGAGGCTTTAAGTGTGGCATGATTTAGGAAGTCCGGAGAACAACAAATGCTAAGAAATGCCGTCATATGAGGGAAGGACTAAGGCTGGCTCAGGGGCGTTGGGGTGCTTCTGGCTCCGTTCCTTCTGCGCTGGCTGGCACACGTGCTGCCTCGGGGCTCAGCGTCCTCTTCTGGAAAATGGGAAGTACACCCACTTCAGAGAGCTGCTGTGGGGTGTCAAGGACACGATTTCTACAGCACCACTTGGCAAACTGCAATACCCCACATGTACTTGAGGTAGGATTATGTCGTCTAATTTGGGTTTGGCAAAGATTCAAAGTATCTTGAATTCTCACAGAGGAAGGATGCTCAGGTTCATGGTGGAAATTGAAGGGCTGTCTTCACTTTCAGAAGAAATCCAGGTGCCACATGGATCTGCTGGGCTTGGTGAGGACACAAGCCACCTAAGGCACGGAGAGCAGAAGGTGACTCCATGTGGGGAGTTAGGAACTGGCGGGATTTCAGGGTGCTGGGGACTCCAGACCTGCCAGCTTGCAGACACAGCACGCCCTGCAGAAACGGCCTGCTGGGCAGCTACTACTTCCGCACCATCCAGGAGGCGGGAAATCAGAGGTCTCCAAGCTACCGACCCAACAACATGGGGACACTGACCTCTCGGGGGGGGCACCTGGGCTCAGGAATCTGCTGCTGTCTGAACAATGAAGACGCTCGGACTGTGTTCCAGCCACGGCTGTTGCTGGCAACCTGGCGCAGCGCTGGGTGAACTCAGCCAAAGGAAGCCAGAAGACAGCATCTTTTCTGCCGTCCACATCTCAGTGGGAGCATCTGACCAGCAGCACTGAAGCTCATCTGTAACTCTGGATGCAGGATGTATTCGTTACCTGTTGCTGCTTAACAAATGACCGTAAGTGTAGCACATGTTAACTGTCTCAGTTTCTCTGGGCCAGGAGTCCAGGCGGGCTAAGCCTGGTCTCCCCTTTGGAGCTTCTTATGAGGCTGTGACCAGGGTGCCAGGCCAGGACCTCATCTGAAAGCTCAGTGAAGGGTCTGCTTCCAACTTGCTTGGTGGGGCTCGCTCCTCTGGGGCTGCTGGGCCGAGGCCTCCGTCCCTTGCAGGCTGATGGCTGGAGACCACCCTCAAGGGATCCTTGGGGACCACCTTAGCACCCACTCAGTGCACAAGGGATTCTGGACAGTGTCATTTTCAGCTTGTCAACATGGGCAGGACAGGAGGCACTCAAAAAGGAGGAGCAAATGGGCCCTCAGTGCCAGCTGACCGCATCCAGCGGGCAAGGGAAATTTAGAGCGCACAGCACAAGGAAGACCCAGGATATAATAGAGCAAGTGGCAGTCCCGCATGCATGTCGGTGGCAGGCAGGCCTCGGTGGGCCCGGGGGCGCGGCTCAGATGCTGTCTTCACAAGCGCTCCTGAGGATGAGCGTCTATAAAATGACAGGTTGCCAGCAGCAGTCTTCTGCTGGAGGGATGGAGGCGGAATAGTGGAGTCTATAATCTGGGGTGAGGGTCAGGCCCCTCCTGAAGGCCTAGGGTCCCCCCCTCCTTGTGTGTCATGTAGCTCATCTCCCTGACCCTGTGTCTCAATCTAATAAATGGGATGAAGAGAGTCTAGACCTCTCGGTGTTGTGAAGAGCTGATAAATTGCTGGTAAATTTTGAATGTTTTAAAAATAACTAAGCACTTAGCACCTTGCTCAGAACATGATAAATACTCAAAAGTGTGGGTTATTTTTATTTTGTAGCCCAATGCCCCCTTTTCTCACATGAGGCAACTGGGCCAAATGCTCCTACAGCTGCTTGGTGGTGAAGGTGCCATCTCTACATGGCAGCCCAAGAGAAAGCTTTCCAGTTAGCAGGCGCTCCTTCCCCTACTTAGGCTGAGGCATGAAGTTGTTGAGTAGCATGCTGACTGGGCCACAGGGCAGAGGACACAAACCCCCTCTTGCATGCTGATTGTGGGGCCCAGGCCGGGCTCTCCAGCCCACCACCATGCAGGTGTCTGGCCCCTTGGTCAGGGACGCAGCTATACCTCTGCCTGTGCTGCAGGTGGCCTTAGATCTGATGCAAATGGCCCCAAAGCTCCTGTCGAGGGTTGGATGATTCTGTGACGTGAGCCCGCGCCAGAGACGCCCACCGCTTACCGTTGCCCGATGCACGTGAAGTTCATTCTTTACAACAGGGTTTGGCCGGTCTCTCCACCCTGCTTGCTGGTGTTTATCTAACAGATTAAAGCTGGTGTGATGCGCATGCTTCATTAACTGGGCCGAAAGGGACAATATTCATAATCAGTGTGCTGGCAGAGGCAGATAAGCCCCTGGCTGTGGCTCCGTCCAAGACTAAGAGGCCTGCAAGCTCACTGAGGCCGCCAGGCGGGGCAGCTGCCCTGGTGCACGGGAGGCCGCGATTCAGCACTGGAAGCGCTCTCTGTAGCCAGTGAGATGCTGAGTCAGTGCACAGCCCCGCAGGGGGAATGCTCCCCAGCTGAGACGTGAGTCAGGGAGCCCCTTCCGCAAGCCACATCTAAGTGGTTCCGGCTCCCCGCCGCTGAAAGTCATTGTGTGCATGGACAGCTGCAGGGCAACAGCTACCCGGGTGGTCGGCAGGCATGGGGAGGGTGGGGGTTTCCTTCCACTCCCAGGAGGTTTTGCTGGGGACACTGCACAAAACCTCCCTGGGAACATGATATCACACCATGAATGTTAGAAAGGAGTTGGTTTAACTGTTCAAACTGGAATTTGGGGGAGGTAGAGAGGCAGGAGTCCACTCTGGATGCACATTCAATTTACTCAGAGAATATTAGGACAAAACCCTCGCTAGGCATCACCCAGAGCCTCTGTTGAATTGGTTCTGAGTGCAGCCTGGTCGTTTGTAATTTTCAGAGCCACTTAAATGATTCTAACATGCAGCCAAAGTCGAGAAGCGTGGATATGTGCAAATAAGCTTGAGCTTGTGAATCTCCCTGTGTGTACAGTTTCTTATTCATTCATCAACAAATATTTACTTATCATATTTATTACCACGCTCAATACAGTAACAAAGAAGACTGACAAGCTGCTGTCGTTGGCATGGCTTCCAGGCCACTGGCACATGGGAGAATGTGGCTGAATGGCCGTCTTCATACTCAGCTAAAAGCGGCCGCCGCTGCCTAGGAGGCCTTTTAGAACAAGGATTGCTGGGTGCATCTGACCTATTACAGGTATGTTCCCTTTATGCCACCGGGTGAGTGATTTCAGCCAGGACACTTGCAAGGGGGAGTGACAGCCAGTCCCCCTGTGGGGAATCCATAATCCTGAAAGATGGACATGGCGGATTTGGCATTTGATGGGTGGGGTGGTTTTGAGTGACCCCATTACACAAGGTAATGGGCAGATGAGCCAGGATGATAAACATGGATGGGCAACTACAAATGCAACTCCTAGCCAGGCACCTGCCTTTAGACACTCAAGGTGCATTTTGTTCATAGAGCACTTCCAGGGGACACTTCCCGGGCATGGTGTGCTGATAATCCAGAGGCATGGTGCAGAGCCTGTGGAGTCAAATGAATGGAGACTGACCAGCCTGTTTATGCTCAGAGGGAGCTCCTGGCAGTGTGCAGGCTGGCTTGGGGGAAGAGGAGGGACTTTGGGGACAGACTGCTCTGGGTTCAAACCCAACTTCTCCTACTTACGAACTCGCCTGTGTATGACACACGCCCTTATCTGTAAAAACAGGAGTAATGGGGACAGCATCTTGGGCAGACTGGAGCCGGGCCTGCACAGTGCCAGGTACTGTGGCAGACAACCAGAGGAGCCTAATGAATGGAGAATGTGGTCTACTTGCCTCAGCTACCACCCGCCTCGACACTGTGTAACGAACCATCCCAACACCCCCGTGGCTCGAGGGCGCTGCTCTGCGTTTTTTTCTGACGAGTGTGTGGGCTGTTCTGCTGATGCGAGGCAGCCTCAGCTGGCCCCTTCGGTCTGAGATCAGCTGCAGGGTGGTGGGGAGGGATGGGTCCAGGCGGTTTCTGCTGGCCGGTCCCCTCACTCCCCCAGGCAGCTCTCGGGTTTCCTCTCCTGGCGGGCTGCCCTGACCAGGTGCTCAGGGAGCGAGGGGAGTGCCCGAGTGACTTCGCGAGTTTTGGCTTGAGCGACAGTTGTGAACATCCCACTGGCCAAAGCAGGGCACCAGGCTAGGCCCAGATTCAGCTGGGTGACACAGGGTCATGGGAAGAGGGTGGGTGGGTCACAAGGAGGCCATGGAGTGGGATTTTCACATGACCATTCGCCACAGAATTTATGGGAGAAAGAACTCTGAAGAAGAACAAATTTCATGTTCTTTCTCCTTATCCTGACCTGAGGGGCTCTGCTACCTCATTTGGTGACAGTGTGGCAAGACATTGCAAGGCTGAATATGAAATGACTCCCTAGGCCAGCAGCCAGGAGGCGGGGAGGGTTTGGAGAGGGAGGCGAGAATCTAACACCGTGTCCAGTAGTTTGGAGTGATGAACAAAGAAACCAAATGGTAGGACTTGGCCTTAGAAAAGGCAGAAAAGCCTCATTTCTCTAAGACCTTTCAGAACGTGTCTATTGAATGTACATTTTCTTTTGCAGTTTTATTAACAGTAAACATTGAAATAATTGAACGTTAGCCTTTCAGAGATGCCCTTTATGTGAACTACTAAGTGTCTTGCATTTGGGGCAGAAGTTAAATAAAAATGGTCATGCAATTAGTTCTGCCCATGGCCAGGATGTTAATTGCTTCTTTTTCCTTCAGAGTCTGAACAAGGATTTTCAGGGGCAGCCACCCCTCCCTGGGAATGCAGGGCTACTGAGAGGCGTTCAGAGGCTGAGCGGAGGCTCGAAGGTGTCTGAGGTCCTGCTACCAAAACAGGGGCGTCTGGGGGGGCTTCTCAGAGCGCCCCTCCCTGTCTTCATCTTCCTCCCTGCCCCTCCCAGAGGCCCCTAACCTGCATGGGGGACAAGGCGTGTTTGCATTTGCCCATGAATCAGTCCCATTGATCCCATCATGAAAGTGCTCAGTTCACAGTCACGCTGCTGCCTTGAGAATAACTGCCCTGTTTGGCTGACGTGAGACCTGCTCCCCCATCTTTATTTCCTCTCTGGGGATGCCCTAATTAATATTTACTTTCACTTAAAAGAGAGAAATTTCTTCTGATGAAATCAACAATTTTCTCTGCATGCCAAGCTTGTTTTATGATATTAAGCATGTAAATATTATAAACGTATTCTGAAATGCCGGTGGGAGAGATTACTTTTTATTTTGCATGTTTTAAGGCTGTGGGGACTACTATTTTGAAGCAGGCCCAATTATACTCCTTGAATTCTGCCCAGAGCCGACAGAATTAGTGGCCCACAGTTGCTGGGAGTGGGCGAGGATGTAAAGCCTCCCAAGGTCTGGGCCCCTGTGCCCCGAGAAGGCGAGCACAGATGCGGGTGGCGGCAGGGGCTGCAGCACAGCCACAGGGATGGGGAGAAGGGACTTCCTTTCCTCGTTCCCTCGTTCTCTCAGCCAGCAAGACTTCTGGTGCGGCTCAGCCCCCACCCCGCCCGGCTGCCCACCCTTCAGGCTCAGCAGAGCTCTGGCCAGGCTGGTGTGTGAGTTGGGAGGCCTGTGTCTAAGCCATCACCCCACCACTGCTAGCTGAGTGATCTGGGGCTCCATGGGAACACCGTAAGGCTCAGTTCTTACATATGTGAAATGGGTATCGCCCTGCCTAACCTGCCGGGGTTGCCTGGAAGACCAGAGGGTTCCCAAGATCCCAAAGGGGATCTGCGGGTCCATCAGTTCTGTACCGGTGGGCGCCAGCCCACACCAACTTCCCTGCCCTGGTGCTCCCCTTGCTGACCACCTGAATATGCTGAGCAGTTTGATCCAGAATAAAAAAATAGTAATGTACAGTCGTTCCTTTATGAGGCCCACAGCGATGCTCTCTACATCGTCATATAACCCCTTAAAGGCCAAAAGCAGAAGCTGAAAGCCAGTGGGTCGAATGCCTGAGCTCAGGCTTTTAACGCAGACCTCGATCCCACATCATGCCCGTGGAGCCTGGCTGCCCGATGCTCTGGGCATCTAGCTCCCTCCTCCAGTCCCCTAGGCAACAGCCAGCTGGGCTTCAGGAGCCTCCCCTCATGGGCGGGAGGCGTGGGGCAGGACAACCCAGCCAAACTGTGCAGTGCGCGTGTGTCTGAGCTGATGGGGCAACATTCATGCAGAGTTCCTGGGGGTCGTTCCCTGCTTGGGAACCCATCGTGGGCACCTCCAGGGCACCTTGCACACGAGGCTGGGGAATGGGGCCACAAGCGTGCGGGGGCTTCTGTCCTGGGCAAAAGATGCAGATCTGAGCCCTTGAAGTCATGATCCTGTTGTGACATGGCCTTGGGTGACCACAGCAGCGGTCATGTCATCAGAGGATTAGCATTTCATGGGACGAGAGGGCCCAGAGACCAGGCCTCCTCAAAGAAATGGAAGACCTTTTTCATAAAGAATCGATCTGAAAAATTAAAACAAAACATGAGAAGTAATGCATCAGCCGGCAAATGTGTGACATTTCTTTTATTCCAAAGAACATGGTTTTCAGGTTTTTAAGTTCAAAGCTTGTGTTGGGGGTAAAAACAAGCCATTTTAACAAAGAACAAAAAAGGGAAATTTAATGAGAGACATGACAGAATTGCAAAGAAAATACAAAAGTCGAAATGTAGCAGATAACAGAGCAGAAGAACATTAAATGGCTTTTAATAAAGGGATTACCCTGAACACTTCCTGCCACAGGAAGAGCAGAAATATTTTAATTATTTTGTTTCAAGGAGAAAGCAGATTAGCTGTCACCCATAAACAAAATTCAACTGCACATTAGACCTGGATTTGGGAAGGAAGCTTTCAATGGAGAACTTGATTTGAATGCCATGTTTGTAAATTGATTACAGGGAAACTGAATATTATTCATTGACTATAAATCAGAATATCGATTGATATGAACAATCTTACATCAGTTGAGCACTAGATATAAACAGACACCTTGAAAAAGTTACATAAGAGAATAAATGTGCTTGTAGCCACCCTGGCACCATATACACTGCCCAAAAGACCGCATTTCATCCACTTCCCATCAGCTTTGAATTTCCCTTTAAATTGTACAGAGCTAGCTTGAGTATTGATTTCCAGTTCGCACAGAGCCATCTATTTGGGATTTCACACTGTGTTTTCTTTCTGGATCAGGGAATGTTCCGTTGATGTTATTCTTGAGGTATATTCCATATTCGTTTAACCATCCAGGCTTAGTCCCATCTGTATCAGTCAGCAGCTGCTATAACGCTGCCGAGGAACAAACCTCCCTCAAAGCCAGAGGCTTGGGACTTGTGTTTGTTTTCTTGCTCATGAGTCAGTGGCTCAGTAGCATGGATCCTCTGCTGTGTGAAGCTGGGCTGTCTGCCAGCTCCTGGCTCCAGGCTGCAGGTCGGGCTGAGTTCTGCTTATGGGCCTCTTGTCATCCTTGAGCTAGTGGTTCCGGAGGAAACAGCGGCATACAACAGGCGTGAGAAAGTGCCAGATGCCTCCAAGCTTGACTCAGGATGGTATCTTGTCTCTGTTCATGTTCTTTCAGCATAAACAAACCACACGTCTGAGGCCTGCTTCACTGGGACCAGGCAATACACTGGCCCCAAGGGGGAGGGGAGGGAATACCTGCTCAGCTGTAACTTGGCGTTTGGTACCATCCAACCTGGGGCTGCTGCACCTGCTCGGGGGCCCCAGAGGCGGCAGCTGGCAGTCAGCAGGGCCTGGATGGGAAGCAGTGGGATTTCAGCCTGTCTGGATGCTGGGTGGACCTCTGCGACTCTGCAGAAGCAGTTTTGGCAGGGAATTCAGGAACATGGCCTGGGGAGCCAGTCTTGGATTTGAATTCTTTCCTCTTCACCACCTACATGTGTTACTTGTTCAGATAAATATAACAAGAAGAACCCCTTCAAAGACACCCAGGAGAAGTGGCCCGCCTGGTTAGTTGGCACTTCTTGCTACTCCAGGAAACCAGCAGCCTGGCTGAAAGAAGAATGAGTTGCAGTCCACTGCCCGTTCCCATATCCACTGCTGTCAGCCGAACAGGTCCCCTGGGTCCCTCCCTGTCTCCAGGCCCCACAGTCCTTCCTGCAGCCCTGTGCACACAGCAGGTGCTCACTGAACACAGACCAAGAGAATAAATCCTAGGTGAGCTTTCAGTGGAGCTCCCTCATTTCATTTCAAAGGAATAGTCCTGGATTATGGGATGGAGCTGCGTACTGGGAAACATCACACAGGACACACAACTGAGGAGGAAATGGTTCCAGAATATCCAGGGCCTTAACATCCCACCTCTCGTCCTCTGCCTGCCCGGCCAGCAGCTGGGCTTCACGCCCTCCCTTCCTCAGGGCACAGAAACTATCCCACGAATGGAGAGAAATGTGCAAAGCACACAACCTGCTATATGGCCTTTCTTTGCTAAAACTAAGTGGACACAAAGGATATGCACATCCAGAAACTGGGCTCTGACAGCGCCATGCGAGGGTCCCTCTTGCTGTCCAAGGTGTCCGCCAGCAGAAAGCGAATCTTGCAGACCTGACCTGCTATGGTGGTGCTCTGAAACAGCCCCCTGGAGGGAGGCCGCCTCGGTCGCCCTGTGAAAGTCATCTTGCCCAGCTTCTCATTGACTGTAATTAATTGAGGACAAAAAAACGGGCCCAGAAAAAGGAGAAACACAGGGGACGGGAAGACAGATTGTTAAACCGTGTGCTCCGGGAGCAGATGGAAGCATCATATTTTCCTTTTCTAATAACCTTGGTTAATATGCCGTGATCAATCATGTCATTGCCGGCATTTTTAGCTCACCAGCTTATCAATACTAGCTGGTTTAATGACGACGGTTCTGACGTGTCCCCTATACAGACTAGAAAGGCAGCGGACGATATTCATCTCCAAGTGCCTGGGACCATGATGGCAGATCAATGCGTGTCAAAATATCTTTATCCTTCTTGAAACCACACTTTGATGACAGTAATTAAGCTGTGGGAGCTGGTCTGGCTGAACCCAGCACTATTCTGCCACAGACAAATTCCTCATTGATCAAACGTATTTTACTTTTAATATTCATGGATCAGCCACACTCTCAGACGCCCCATTGCTCTATGCATGCGAGATGAGCCCTTCGCCAAGATCCGAGGAATATGCTTTTTCGGATCCACCGCTGGCTGGGAGCAGACAGGACGGCTGGAGGGAGGCAGGCACTGGCTGGCGGTGGTGCAGCCCTGTGGGAGCCAGAGGGCCTTGGGGTGCCTGGGGTGAACCCCACTGGGAAGCTGGCTCCTGGCTGTGGCCCTGCCCCTGCCATGTCCTGTGAGCGCAGCTGCTCTGCTGAGCTAGACCTCGGGTGGAGGAAGGCTGCCTCCCATGGGAGCAGACTGGAAGGCCCCGCCTGCCCTGAGCCTATGGGCAGACCAGGGGAGCAGACTGTCCACCAAGGGAGGGATGGGCAGTGCCCTGGGCACCCCTCCCTAACGCCTTCCCCTTGCTGTGGGCCTCCTCCTGTCCACCAGTGAGCAGGTGGCCCAGGCCAGGCGATTGGTCAGGGTGCCATGTGACCTTACCTGAGCCAGCGAGACACAGTTAGAGCTGCTGGGTCACAGAAGAGAGACACTTGCTTGGTTTCCTTAGGTGGGGCTTCCCTGGGGCAGGGTGGTCTGGAGCAGCCAGGCCACCAGGTGTGCCTGAGGAGGAAGCCCACCTGTGGGGAGGTGGAGACAAGCGCACTGCCAGTGTCTCTGAGCTGAGGGGCAGCTTCCCAGCTGGGCTGGGTGAGCCATCCTCCAGCACCTCTGTGACTTCGGTGGTAGTGCCCACCTTCCCGTGGCTTTTTAACTTAAACCGTCTGATGTAATGGTTCCTTTCGCTGGCAGCCAGATGATTTCTGATGCAGCCGAGTCTACCAGGCTGCGAGCTGAGCAGAGGGACTTGGCGGCTGCCTGGGCCCCTGGGGTCTGGGTTTTCGTGGGGGCTGGCCCTGACGTCTCAGGCAAGGCCTGCGGGGCTTGATGTCAGGTCCCGGCTCGGTGTAGCTGCCCTTGCTGGTCCTCGGAGCTGCACAGGGAGCCTGTGTGCACTGGGCTCAGGTCTGGCTGTGGCACGGAGCCTGTCATTGCTTCCTGGACGGCAGGACTCCTGGTCTGGGCAGAGATTTGACAGAACATCACCACTGTTCCACGGGAACAATGCTGCCGCTTTACGTGGAGTCTGTTGTGCTCCATTTCCTTAGACGTTGTGACATCGGTTGGGAGGCGCTGGGTGACTGTGACACCCTCACCGTTACCACTGGTGATGGTGACACTCCCTTTGGGTCAGCTGGCCAACGCAGTGATGCACCTGAGGCCAGGGTGGGGGCTCTCCAGTCAGTAGGGTCTGCAGGTCCTTGGAGAGTGGTGGCAGAGCCCCCTCCCAGCCTGGACCCTGGACACCTGGGCCTCAGGGAGCCCAGGTGCTGGCATCAAGGAACAGCGCAGGTGACCAACGGCAGACCCTGGGTGACGGGCTGTCCTCCCCGCACACCTGTGGGCCATGGCAGGCTTGCTGGGATCAGGAGGCCTGCTCTGCACAGGCTGGGTGGTGGGAGGTCTGGTGGCAGCCAGAAGGGCCTCCCCAGTCTTGGGCTTTAGTGTCAGATCCATGCGACATCTGCAGGGCTCAGGGTGTGGGTGCAGGGGCTCCATAAAGCCTGATGCTTGTGCCGAGTGATCTGTCTGCTGGCGGAAAAGGTCTCTGAACCAAAAAGCGCCCATCCTCCTGTGGAGCTGACACCCGCCCCTGTCCCCCTCACTCGCCTCCAGACTAATGGCCACGCTGCCGTCAGTCTCCATGACCTAAATACGAGGAATGCCACTTGCCACTTGCTGATGCCCAAAGGCACAAGCAGGATCTCTGCAGCCTCACATTGTCCATGTGGACATCCAGACAGTGGATCTGGGGCTGCCAGGCTCAGTTGCTCCAGCACCAGCCCCCTTCATCAAATCAACCCGATGGTGCATAACTGAGTGCCTTACAAACATGCCTGCTTTCCTAAAATACAAATTATAATGAGGGAGAATTTTATTTCAAAGAAAGGTTTCTTTCCCATTTGATCTACCTTTAAGCCACCCCACAGCACACCTGGCACCATTTCTGACAGCTCTCTCCTCTGCTGAGTTTCCCCCAGCAATGTATGCAGACACTGTGCCATGCCGGCATGCGCCACGAACCATGCCGGATCCGCAAGGCTGTGGATGGATGCAGGTGAGAGAATGGCACTGCGGTGTGGCCCTGAAAGCATGTGTGGGGTGTGTGCATGTGTGTGTGTGTGTGTATATGTGTATACACATGTTTATTTGTATGTGTCCATCTGTGTGTTTTTGAGTGTGTATGTCTTGATGTGTGCATGTGTGTGCACTTATATATGTGCACACGCACATATGTGTATTTGTATATGTATGTTTGTGTGTGTGTTGGGGTGGGCAGTGAGTTAGGCTTGGTTAGAGCCTCAGGCCCCCTGGCTCCCCGGCTCCCCGCCCTGAGCACCACCTAACCAGTCCCCTGAGTACCCCCGGATCCCTAGGCCCCCCACCACTGAACACTCATAAGCTCCTAGTTCTTTTGCCCCTCAAGGCCTGTCCCCCAAACCCCTCTTCCCCTGTCCTGAGCTCCTCAGTACCTCCATCCCTGAGGCACCTGGTCCCTGGTCCCCCTGTCCCACTAGCACCCTGGTAGCCCATCCCCCAGTGTCCCAGTTCCCCAGTCCCCAAGCCCCCGCCATTCCCAGTCCTCCTGTTCCCCAAGCCCCTGCCCAGCCCCCACCTCCTATTTGGGTTCCAGGACAAATTCAGGAGCTCTTGGTCCCCAGCTCCTTCCCCTGAACTCCTGGCCCCTTCACTGTCCTAGCTAGTGTCCTCCTGACACAATGAAAAGGACAAAGGACTTGGAACCAGGCCCTTAGTCTGTGTCCTGGCACTGCCGCCTCTGGGGTCTGTGAGGTAGGGCATGGCTCATCTCCCTGCCCCTAGCCTTTCGGGGGTGACCTGGAGCCCAGGGTCCTACTAGCTTCCCAGAGGCCTGTGGGGACCACAGGAGGGGCTGTGGGGCGAGTGTCTGCTCAGTGATTGGCACAAGCCCCATGCTGCTCCAAGCAGGGGGTGTTGCCCAAAGGCCAGATCGGGCATGATTATCGATATTGCCCTTCCATTCACCAGAGAGTCCTGGTGGGGAAAAGCTAGTGTCTCCTGGGGAAACCGAGGTGTGCGGAGGACCAAGCCGTGGCTGGTGTGCAGATGTAGGGACACTGATCAAGGTGCCTACCACCATGGAGAGGTGCCCAGGCCCCTGTTCTCTGTAGCCACCCTTTCTTTTAACACCCAGGATACACTGCAGCCTCCTACCTGTGGAGCCCCCTACCTGCCTCACACCTGCTGGGAAGACCAGTGTTACTGGGAATTCCTAAGTGAGGCTGGCCAGCAGCCCTGTGTCCTCCCAGCCTCTGCGCTGTCCTGAGGCCCCCTCTCACCTGCTCTCCTGCTGCCGTGATCAGTTTCCCCCGAGGGGGAACACTGGCCCTTCTCATTCTTTCTGGGAACGCCATAACCAAAGCCACATAGTCGAGGATGCAGGGAAATTTAGAGACTGTAGCCCACGGCCTGGAGCGTGTTACTGGTACACCGCGCATTTTCTGGCATGGACTCCCCGCGTGCCCTCGCCACCTCTCCCTCAGGCCCCACCAGCCACCGTGTTTTGGGGGGTGCTCTTTACTTTCTCCCCCAAGGCCTTTCTCCTGCCTGCTCTTTTCTTAAGTTCTGGGACACCTCCACCCCATTCCTTTCAGGCTGCCAACAAATCTTAGTCCCTGAATATTTGATGACATTTTAGGCAGTGATTTGATCCCCATTTTTCTTAACTTCTCCCATTGAGAACATGCTGTGTCTTTTCCTTTAACAGCTAAAAGGTCTATTTGCAATTTTTCCTATATTAAAAAAAAAAGTACAGCAGAGATTAATATATCCACTTGGCTTATGAATAAGTAGATGTCAACAGTTTTATTATTATTCCTATAGATAGCATTTTTTCCCTATTATTCAGGGAATACACTCTCCTCAAGCCAAAACAATTTGGCAAAACCATATGCAGGTTGAAAAAAAAATAAAACTCCTCAGTGACCTTTTCACAGTGGCCTCCCAGGGCAGGTTTTCCCATCACCAGGGCATCCTCCAGCGGGGAGGGTGAGGCCGACCTTCCCCTACTATCTGGGGATGCTCACTTTTGCCAGCTCATCTGTGATCTTATTCCCTCCCTGGGGTCTCTCAATATCTTCTCCTTTACAGCACCTGCCACAACACTGTAGAAATTTCCAGAGATCTTTTCCACTGAACCAGTTTATCATCGGGATCTACATGTGTCACCTCCAGTACCCAACCGTGGAGCAGATAAATGGAACATTTACAGATATCCTACTTACACATTTGGTAAAATCTCTAGGATAAAAGAGAATTTGGATCACCACCAGGGACTTCAGCTCCAGGGCATTCAAGGATGATAAAAAGGCCTAAGTTTCTGCAGGCCGTTTGAACAGACACTTCAGAAGAGATCTATAGAAGGCAAAAAGCAGAGAACAAGATGATCAATATCCTGAGCCACTAGGGAAATACAAATCACAGCCATGATGAGACACCATTAATAACACCTATTAGAACTGACAAAATGAAAAATACTGACAATATTAAGTGTTGACAAGGATGAACAGCAATAGGAAGAGTCAGTCATTGACGGCGGGCCCACATGATGGTGTGGCCACTCTGGAAAGCAGTTTGGCAGTTTCATTCAAAATGGCACACACACTTCTCAGAGGATCCGGGACTCCTACTTCTTGGTTTTGCCCTAGACAAATAAAAATTAATGTTCACATAAAACCTGCACATGGATGTTTATAGCAGTGTTATTCATGATTGCCCCAAATGAGAAACCGACCAAATATCCCTCATGAGTGACTGGGTGACCATGCTTCACCTGCACCATGGAATACTACTCAGCAATGAAAAGGAGTGAGCTACTGGTATACCCAACAGTGTGAATGCACATCACATGCATCATGGCAAGTGAAAGAAGCCACACACAGGCTCTGTACTTATAACACTACTTACATGGTGTTCTTGGAAGGTAAAACTGTAGGAACAGAGAAGATCAATGGGTGTTACAGAATGGGGGTGGGGAGGGTCTGCAGGTAAATGGGACTGAGAGCTGAAATTGCTCTGTGTCCCAACTGTGAAGGCAGTTGTGAGATGCCATACATGGGGGAAAGCTCACGGAATCATACATCAAAGAAGGTAAATTTTACTGTACATATATATTTTTTAAATTTAGAACTAGAAGATACAGGGGAGAGAGATATTTCTTATGATCAGTTGGACTTCCAACCCCTTCCCTTTAATCAAAGCAACCAGCACAGACTTCAGCCTCTGTGCAGGAGGCTCCCTGGACATGGGCTGTATGGGTCATCTGGACTGTCTCGCCAGCTCTGAGATGGTTCAGGTGTTCACAGTCAGCAAGGAGTCACCACCTTGGGATGAAAGCAGAGGTCTGGGCAGACAGGTGTGCTTGTACAGGATCCAGGTGTGGGCCCCTAAAACAGCACTTTCAGCATGCAGTTCCTAGGTTGAGGAAAACAGGCCAGGCATGTGTGGAGCCAGGCAGAAGCCCAGGGCAGTGTGGGAGAGTTCCTGCAGGTTAGAAACAATGGCTGTAGAACTTCCCTAGAAAATAAAATGTTAAAAATATAAGTCCAAATTATGATTAACCAGAAGCAGGCCATGTAGAATATTTAATTAACCAGATTGTTTTTCTCTTTTTTCCCACTGTCTTCTACTTTTTTTTATATAGCATTCATTTTTTTTTATTGAAGTATCACTGATACACATTCTTACAATGGTTTCAAATACAAACACAGTGGTTCAGCATTAACTCACATTATCAAGTTCTCAACCTCTCCAACGCAGTCACTATCACACAGTAAGATGTTAATAGTCATTAATTATATTCTCCATGCTGAACTACCATCCCCAGTACCTACCTATGTTGTGATTGCAAATTATTGTGCCCCTTAATCCCCTTGTCCCACCCTCCCCCACCCCCTCCCCTTTGGTAACCCCTAGATGCTTCTCAGTGTCTGCGTCTACTATTTTATTCCTTCCATTTTGCTTTGTTTTTATACTCCACAAATGAGTGAAATCATTTGGTATTTGTCTTTCTCCACCTGGCTTATTTCACTGAGCATAATACCCTCTGGATCCATGTTATTGAAAATGGCAGGAGTTCTTTTCTTTTTATGGCTGAATATTCCTCCATTGTATTTATATACCAAATCTTTCTCCATTCATCTACTGATGGACACTT
Source organism: Smutsia gigantea (assembly GCA_032199065.1). Taxonomy (NCBI): domain Eukaryota; kingdom Metazoa; phylum Chordata; class Mammalia; order Pholidota; family Manidae; genus Smutsia; species Smutsia gigantea. Next base: position 79,323 of record JAVSCE010008560.1, on the reverse strand, counting down.
AGGTTGCTTCCATATCTTGACTACTGTAAATAATGCAGTGATAAACATGGGGTTTCATATGTCTTTTTCGAATCAGAGATCTTGTTTACTTCAGGTAAATTCCTAGGGGTGGAATTACTGGGTCAAACGGTATTTCTAGTTTTAGCTTTTTGAGGAACCTCCATACTGCTTTCCATAATGGCTGCAAAGCATTCATCTTACGTGAAACTGTTTCAAACTGTTCAGAATAATCTGTATTCTGTTGTTTACTACCTCTTTAAATTCTATTTATACACTTACATCATCTTCTGTTTTGCTTTCTTAGTCCTTCTGTACCCTATTTTTTGTAGTAAAATATTCAAAATTTATCATCTTAGTCATTTCAGTGTCATTAAATACTTGAATGCTGTTGTGTAACCACATTTGTAACTTTTCATCCTGTTAAACTGAAACTCTGTACCTCTTAAAGGAGGAGGTAGGAGTTCTGCATGCTGCTTAAGACTTCAGCTCTAAGTCTCAGAAAGCCTACTTTAATAGCTAAAACCAAGATGGAAAATTCTGGAGATTCCAGGATGGCTGATCTAGTGATCAGTGATGTACTTAGGGACAAGACTCTTTCATCTTTCTGTTCTGCCATCATGTTGGCTTGAGTTCCAGGCCTGCCCCTCATGGTTACAAAGTGGTTGCTGTGGCACTAGAGCATCTCATTCCCGGACATCACTCCAGGACAGGAGAAGAGGACAGTCTGTGTCTCCTTTTAAGAAGTAGAAAACCTTCTCTGGGAGCCCCTCAGCAGACTGCCCTTCGTACCTCAGGCCCAACTTGTGGGCCACATGCCAGTCATTTTGGGAACTCCAGAACTGATCACATACAAGAGAATGGCTTAACTAATCAAGATTTTTACCCCCCTGGGGCTGGAGAGTGGTTCCCCAGCTCCTCTAAATTACGTGGCCACCTGATGCATGAACAAAATAGGTATTCTCTAACGTAAACTTCATAGAAATTTTTTTTGGCATTTAATTGGGCACATTGTACTCCACATTCTCACAGAGCTTTGGGTTAAAATGGGGACACACTGTTGACTTCCATTTAGGTGAGGAGCCCCTGACAGCCATCCAGTCCTTTAGAAGTTGGTAGGAGGTGGGGACAGCCTGGAGTCCCACCTGCCGCAAGAAATGCTGATCATAGAACAACCTGCCACCAACACGGAGAAGTACGGTTATGTTAATTATGTGACTGTCCCTGAGACAGATGGGTGCTTCTGTATTTAGAAATATGTTCAACAATGGGGATTTTCACTGTGATCAGAAGAATATTGAATGATTATTCTTCAGATAACTTTAATCATTCATTCATTTACTTAACTAGAGCATCTCACCCAAGTCCAGCAGTAAATGGAGACTCTCCATTGAGGTTCTTGCAAAGCAAGCAAAGAAAGTGAGAAAAGGAATGGGAGAAAGGGAAGTCACACAGCTCCAAAGAGCCAGACAAGGACCAGGGACTGGGTCCATCCCCAGAGCGACAGGAAGTCAGTAGCATTGGCTGGGCTGGTTCTTTCAACACGTTTTCGTATTTCTCCTTGTTTAAGGCTCTGTGCTGGCACTTCTGGGAGACAGAAAAATAACAAGCTAGATTTTGAATAAAGTTCTTGCAATGTAGCAGAAGAGGTAATACAAGTACATACAAAATTATAATGCATGATATTTGCAATGAGTAGCTGAAGAAAATTGGGAAGAGGGGACCTGCAGATTCAAAGGACTGAGAGATCATCCCTACCTGCAGGCCAAGCAAGGCTTCTGGAGGGGCTGGGATGCCAGCCATGTTTGGCTCACACACAGTAGTTCCGGTTAACATCCAGTGAGTGAATGTGTGAGGGTCCCTTTTTCCGGCATTTCCTGGGATGAAGGGACAGGCGAGCCAGATTTACTACAGGAAAGAACAAGAGAACCTGTTGTGAGCTTTTCTAACTCAGGTTGGGTTCTCTCACTAAATAGGCCATCCGCACATTTGATCAGTGGCTGACTACCAGCTGGTTCCCATTTAGGCACCTGTCCCCTCCTTATCCCACAAACACACACCTGAGCTCACTGTTCCACAGGGAAGTTATTATAATCATTTGTGTGGGCTTCGCCATCACAGAGGCGGAGAGGTCTCTGAGGTGGAGCCTAGTGATGGAGGGGGGGTCATCCAGGAGGAGGACTTCCATGTGTCTGGAAAAGGCTTTTGCCATGAGGACAGTGCTCCCTGAATCTGTACTTGACCCACACCAGAGCGAGCCAGTCCAGGTCAGCCAGAACCAGCTGGGCAGGAAGAGGGGTCCGTTTGTCCACCTCAGCCTGTCTTGCATGCTTCCCACCCCTGTTGAGTAGCCAGCCACATCAACCTCTCACATCCTTGAATTTCACCTTGGATTTAATTAAAAACACCAAGGTCATTTTCTGACTATTCCAGCTAGTTCTGAGGTCTGTTCAATTTTTATGGAATCCCATTAAAGTTCACTGCAGATATGTTAAAAATGTTAACTGTTCTAAAGGAAGTTTTCAACCACTTTAGATGACTCTCACTGTGTAGAGAAAAGGCATTGGGACCCTGCTGCTCACCCCAAAGTGACATCAGAGGGCAGATGCCCATGGTGGAGCCCACAGACTTCCGTGAGGCTGAACCCCAGGAACTGATGGTTCCTGTGCAGAACCAGCCCTTCAGGCCCCTGCGGCCCCGGCCCCGAGCGCAGCCTGGCCCCTTCACGTGACGTGCAGGTGGGCAGGGCCCTGTGTGCACCTGCACTGCCCAGTATGGTGGCCTGTGTGCAAGGTGGCCGTGGGACCCTTGAGAGGCAGCTTACCTGGATCAAGATGTGCTGTGTGTAAAGCACACACCTGATTTTGAAGACAGTACAGAAAAAGTGCGTAAAATATCTCATTAATATTTTTTATAGTAATTGCATGTTGACGTGATAGCATTTTGGATATATTGGGTCAGATAAAATGCATTGTTAAAATGGTTTCTTCTTAATGTGGCTTGTAGAAAGTCAGTCCCCACGGTACTCAGTTCTGACTGGCATTGCTCTCAGCCTCCACGAGCCCAGGAGTCCTGTCCTAGGAGTGCGATGGAAACCTGGCCCTCCCCGGGGACACTTTTGGACAACGCTGTCCCCAGAGCAGGGGTTTGGGGATGATAGATGGAAGGTCCCATCCACAGCCCCTGGCGGCCTGAAGAGGGGACCGTGAACGGAGAGGCCATCCTATCAGCACGGTGAATTCCACTGTGCAGATAAAGGCAGGGAGACGCAGGGCTGAGGCAGGTCGCGCAGAGCACCCCGGGGCAGCGCAAATCTGAATAAGGTCTGTCTGACCCCAAGCTTGGTCTCTTTGACTTTTAAAAGGTGGTGATTTAAGACTCCTTCACAAGCCCAGTTGATCTGTATTTTTCCTGCATTCTCGACTAATTCCAAGCGCCCGGGGAAGGGCCGAGCTCCGTCGTGCGCTCCTCCTCTGGGCTCCACAGCGAGGCGGCAGCATCCGTTTCACTGTCCCAGGTGGGCCCCTCCCTTTCTTTCTTTACGTGTCTTTTCAAGGTGGCAAGGAAGCGCGGCCACACCTGTTTCCTGCAGACTCTGCAGGGATTCGTGTGGCCCAGACCTCCTCAACGTGGGGGTCCGGTGTCTCTGTCCCTCGGGGCCGCTGACCTCAGTACTCCAGGCACAGTGAGGCCTGGAGCCCAGCTGCCTCCCACAGGCAGCGTCCCTCCAGTCCAGCTCACTGCATGCCTCTTGTCGTGGCCGCAGAGGGGAGCCGACCTGGGCCCCTGGGGGCCGTCTGCCTGGCAGGTGGAGGATGAGACGAACACAGGAGAGGAGCAAGACCAACAGGCCAGGGGCTGATGGAGAGAACATAGTTCTGGGGCTCAGGTCCCCATTTCCAGTGCCCAAAATCCTGTCTCCCTGAGCCCTGAGCCAGCCGGGGGCTTTGCACAAATGGATGTCCCCTGGCTCTTGGCAGATCCGGCCCTGCATGCTGCCACGTGGTCTCTGTAGCTACACGTTTTGATCCGCATTTCCTCCTCGGCAGAGTTAAGGCCTGGGTCGTCCTCTCCATCCTCCTGCCACGGAAGCCTGCAGTCCTGCTGCAAGCTCTCCATCCCGGGAGCAGCTGCTCCCTTTGGCCCCCGAAGATGCACACTGTCTAGGAGCCCTGAGCCCTCTGGTGCGCCCAGGTGACCCTCCCGCTCCAGCGGCGGCCATCAGCCCAGTGTCCTGAGCTTGCTCGGCATCCCCGCCTGAACCCCTGGGGCGCAGGGCCTGTTCCTGCAGTTGGGCTGAACCCAGGATGGGAGTATGGCTGGGGAGGAGCCCTGGTGCGGGGTCACCCCTGTCCCTGCGGTCTCGCCCCATCTCTAAAGCCCCCGGCTCTGCTGAGGCACTGCTAACACGCTCTCAGCACCAGTGACGCTGGGGGCCTTTGGACATCTCTGCAGAGAGTGTCTGAGAGTGACGAGCCCGGGGTAAACCTTCAGTGGGAAAACGGTTCAGCTCTGCACCTGCTGCTTCATCTGGGAGATGCAGGAGGAAGTGCGGTGAGCAGAATGTGTTTGCAGGAAACGTGTGGCAAGCGGCCTAATGGGGCTGAGCCTCTGGCTTCCAACGCGCACATCCCAGCTCCCTGCCTTGGGCACCTGCCTGATCCTGGACACGTACTGGGACCTCTGAGGCCTTAGTTCCCACCGTGGGTGGGGGTGAGAGGGACATGAAGGGTGGTTAGTGAGGCCAAGGGGTCAGGGTGTGCAGGATGAATCCTTATTATCACAGAGCACACGGAAAGCATCATGCCACCCATGATAAGAGTGCACAGTGCCATCATGAGGATGGTTGCCCGAGTACTGAGCGCTTCCTGTGTCCTCGGGCAGGGCGCCCCATCTCTGCCACGTCGCAGTACACACAGACCAGGATGGCTTCTGTTTGGATTGGGAGGATGAACCAGCCCGGGAGCCCCACTGCCTCCCCCCTCTCTGGCTGCCCGAGGACCCTGCTGGTCACCCACTGGGAGGCCCGGCCAAGGGCTGCACACCCCAGGCAGGGGTCCCCCACCTCAGCACAATTGGCACTGGGGTCCAGACAACTCTGCGCTGTGGGGGCTGCCCCCTCACACACTGTAGGGGGTTCACAGCAGCTCTGGCTTCCACCTAGCAGCACCGTCCAGTTGTCTGGATGTCCCTGGACAGTGGTATGTGTGCCCCTGGGAGAGTTGCTCCCGGTGAGAAGCGCTGGTCTGGATGGCTTACATGGTCTGCCTCGATCGGCCAGCGTGCTGCGAGTCCCTGCTCTGTCTGTACGGCACTGGGCCCGTGAGGTGGCGAGGGCTGCTGGGTCAGGCTGTGCATGCAGGCCCGGCCCTCACTCCAGTGTGAGCCCTGCTGTCATGCAGCGTGGGTACAACCAGGATGCAAAAGGTGGCCAGCACAGGTCCCGCCTTGAGCCGTGGCCATGGGGCCAGAGCTTCCGGGAGCCATGCGGGAACGCAGGGAGACGCAGGCCGCCTCCATCCACATCACCATGTCTCCAGTCCTTCCCATCTGGATTTGCTTTTAATTCCACTTCAGTCTGGGGGCCAAAGTAAAACATTTGGCTTCCCTAAAAATAACTAAGGCTTGGTAATACTGAAAAGAGCCATTTGCATGTTTACTGTTGAAACCACATGGAAATTAAAGTTCTATCAATTATAACATAGAAACTCTCCTTCAATGTAGACACCCACACGCAATTTACTCTGTCTGGGAGTGTGTACACAAACAGTATTAAATGGTACCGGTACCAAACAGTATTAAATGATCATTAGCAACAGACCACTGAGGCTTTCCGGCTGGTGCCTCTTCAGGCTGACGATGTGCCAAACTGTCAAAATACCTGGCCGGTTTCCCACGCCCGCTCGCGCTAGCTCTGGAGCTACACGGCTGTGCTGACGTCCCCTGGCTGTGAATCTGAGCGACGGGGAGGAAGGTGGTGATGGGCCCAGCCTGGCATGAAGGTGTCAGAGACTCTAACACTTGCCTACACAGCGGACCTGAAGCTCCTTCCAGGAGCAGCATCGGGCTGTCTCTCCACTCTTTCCTGCTGCTTCTCAAAGCCTAGCTCAGCACTCTGAGCCCCCAGACCAGGCTCCTCCTGTACCCCTTCATCACCCCCCCACACTCACAGGTGCGCTGGGCGGGCCTTCCTTTGACAAGCGCCATCAATACACCTGTTCTTGATCTGCCAGCTTCCTTCTTTCCTGACGATTGGAATCAAGGGGGGGCGATAGACAACGAATAGTGGAAAATGAACATATTTGTGAAAAGCACCCTGAAGTAGAAAAATAGAGGCCATGGTGTTTGGTTCCAGCTAAGGGCTGGGCCTGGGTCCTTCACGAGGGTGAGCAGTGGACCGGACCAGGCTGCGGGATGCTCAGAAGTATTAAGGCCCTGGTGAGAGCCCCGTGAGTCAGCGCAGTTCCTGACGGCCGGCACCGTCTGGGGCCCTGCGCCTGTTCTGTCTCAGTGCCTACTCTCGCTGACCTTCTTCGCAGTCAGGAAACGGAGGTGCGGCAGCTGCAGAAACCCAGCTGGCCATTGGAGGAGGCAAGATCCCAAAGCAAGATGGCTTGAGTCTGAAGTCCAGGCTCCCAGCGGGCTTCCACAGGGCTCGGAACCAAAGGGCTCGGTCTAGGTTTCTGCTTCGAATTGGCCCCACCCCATGACGTCCTGGGTGACGTGGATCACTGCAGGGCACTGTCCCCATCAGTGAGCACCCGTGATGGGTGGGAGAGGTTTCCTGGCAGGACGTGTGGTCTCAGCTTCCTCGTTTGTCAAATGGGTGTCATGCTATCATCTCAACCAATGTGTATGAAGATTTAATGAAGTAATGATGTGAAAATTTTGGGAACCTAGCCAAGGACAGAGTCCTGGATGGTTGCTTAAGAAAGTGAGTGCATTTCTTTGTTTTGTTTTTGCGAACTTCCAGAGGGTGACTTCCTGCTCTGCGGCACAGCTACGGGCTGACAGGATCTCCCAGCCCCACAGGCACAGCGCCCACGGCGTAGCAAGGGGGCAGGTCCCTTTCCCGGCTTCCTCCCTCAGGCTGAGGGGTGGTGGAACACTTCTTTCTTGTGGGTGAGCGGCTCCCACTTTCCGTGCTTCCTCAGCACATTAGGCCGCCTTCCCTGACCTGACTTCTAGGAGGCCATCGTTCCTTTTTTGAGCATTATTTTGATAAAAACACAAAAACAATGAAAAAAGCCATTTCGGGCAAGCAATCTCCTTGTTTATTGATGTGCTCTGTCAGGTTCTTTTATGCAGACATACATTTTATGATAAAGCTTTGGTCTCGCCTTTGATGACAATAAATAATGCATCATGGTTTTAGAGTGTTCTGTGTCTGCAGGAGGTCGGCACTGGCTCTGGCCTCGCGGTTCCCGGCAGGCCCCACTCCTCCAAGTAGCATGCTTGCTTCCAAGTTACAATCAATTTTCTCTTTAGGAAATAGGATATCAAGATGGCCAGCTAGAAACCACCACCTCTAATTGCCAATTAAATTCCACTGTGTGCTTTATCAGATTATCTTTTCTCTGGGTTTAAGGATCTCTGTCAGTGGGGGAATGAATAGCCCATGTTCTGACCAGAAGTTTTCCCATTATTTCTCCCTCAAAGTCCCTCCCTTCCTCCTGTCCCTGACATCCCCCCAAAATGAGAAGGCCCAGTTGTTGGAAGGACAAGTGGTGCCCTCGCCTTCTGAAAAGATAAATCCCGGCTGAGTGGCTGACCGACGTGCATTCCTCCTGTGTGGCTGGCTGTTGCGGAATGGAGGGCTTCCCTTCTCACTCAGCCTGCCCAGCACCTCAGGCAGAGCCCAGGCTCCTTCCTGCTTTCTAAGGCGTGAAATCCAGTGTGTGCATCTCTTGGGAAGCAAGAAGCCGAGGTTCCTGGGGTCTGAGATGATGGTCATTGAATGCTGGGCCTGCCCACATGGAACCAGTACCCCTGATCAGACCGAGAGGGCGATCCTGGGGAAGATGGGCGAGTAGGGGAGGGATGTTCAAAACTGGATCAGGCAGCTTTCATTCCTAAGCCACCCCTTTCCTCTGGAAATCATTCACACTTAACCACGAGGGATTACAGAGCCCAATCTATCTCCATTACGGCCAGACACCATTGCCAGTGACGCAATTAAGGCTAATTGATGACTTCCTGGAGCAGCTAGCCTCTCCCGGAGGCCAGGGAAGACCCGGCCAGTTTTTGAGCTCTCTGTGGACCCCGGGGCAGGGATTGGGGTCCGAGCACTACCTGGCTGAGCAGGCCCCCGACACTTCTCTTGGCTGTTGCATGTTAGGCAGGAGAAGTACAAGTTCCTTGGCAAGGACTGCAAACCTAGTGGCTCCCTGGACGAGCCGATCGCTTCCTGTGGTAGTAAAATGAACAATTCATTGCAGATTATTTGAAGGCAAATCACTTTAAGTGTAAGGAATAAAAAGACAAATTGGCAATTGGATTTTGTGTGAGAACATAAGTGGAGGATTTGCACTGGCGGGTGTGGTAGGAACACTTAAATATACTGGGGGAGAAAATGACAGAACAGGGTCAGGCCGAGAATGTCATTTCGGGACTTCTGCATGGAAGTCCAGGAGAGGCCTGAGGGTTGGCCCCTTGCAGGGCTCTTGGTAGCAAGGTTTGCCAGAGAAAGTGAGCATTTCATAGCGGGAGTTGCCTGGGAGGACCTGCCCAGCCCAGTCCACAATGAACTGATCTTTATACCACACTTTTTAATGGGACAAATATTGATGTCCAAAAAAAGTCTTTCTTGGATTGTATCCAGTTCCCCAGAGCTCCTGTGACGGAGACTGGGGCTCTATTAGTTCCAATTTTGCAGTGTGAGCCCAAGAAGCAATTGCCTTTTTAAATTGCCGAGGTCTCCTGGGACTGAAAGCTGCACGCCAGAAATCTGTGGGAAACATTCTCACATAGCCAGCCCCAACCGCCGTGAAGCCTCCTTCCTGGGATTCTCCGCTGTGTGACAGAGGCTCTGGGAATCTCTCATGGAGTTCTGGCTGGTCTCACTGGTAACAAACAGCATCATTGGGGCTGGTACCAGTGTACCTTTAGAGCACCCAGCACAGAACTATGCCTCCTCTCCTGCCTTCTCTTCCTTCCTCTTTCTTAAACAAATAGCTCTTGATTTTTGTACTCAGCTTGGTGTGGGGGGCTCGCCATGCTCACCGTCCTCACGCAGTGTGGCAGCACAGAGGTGCGGTTATTGGATATGCAGGTGGAGAGGGGGCCAAGGTGCTTGCGGTGCAGCAGGTGGCCTGCTGCTCTGACGGGCTCCCTCATGCTGACTGCGCATCGGCCGGCCACCAGCCAGAGGGCATGGGGTTCCTGGTATGCTGTGTTGTCCGCTTCCACCCAGTGCACCTGCCACAACACCTCTGAGTGATCGGGGCTGCCCCTCACCTCCTTCAAGATGCCTAAGAATCCCAGGCTGAGTATGGAGCCCCTTAGACTGGGGAGGGGCTTTCTTATCACACCATGTGATTGCAGGAGCAGAGAAGGGGGTTCAGCGTGCACAGAAGCACCTGAGAGGCTGGGGACAGCCTGGGCCTGCAGCAGGCTGGGGGACTGCTCCTGGATCCCCTGGTTTCCTTCCACCAGGCACCAGGGACTTTGATGGTTCCGAGCTCCTTGCCACCCTCCAGGACCCCACCTTGTCACCTGCCACTTCATAAGCCTTCAGGAGCAAGCTTTTTGATCAGATCATGTGTGAGCTTCACACAGAAGCAAGGAGGAGCCACTGGGGCCCCAGACCCTGGTGTCCCTATCAGGGCAAAGCAGCAAATTCATATTTGGTATAATCTCTGTGATCTGGGGCCAGGGAGAAAACACCGAATCTCTGCCGGCCTTGGAGTGAAAGCTGCAGTGAAACCCCTAGAAGAAGTGAAGTGTCACGTCCTGGCCTCATTCTCATCATGGGCGGCGACCTCCCAACAAACATCCACAGGGCCTTGTGTATGCAGCTCCTGCCCACAGCTCCGCAGGCAGGTTCAAACCCACTGGCATCCACCCTGCACTTCATCCCCTGGTGGGGACATGCGTTTCTCCTGGGGTTGTCTTCGGAGCCCCAGAAACTGCATGGGGGCCCCTGCTCCTAGCTTCCCAGCCCCCAGGCCGCCCGGCCTAGCACTTGCCACGGCCCCTGTAGCTGCCCTCCTCCCTCAGTCAGCAGTGAGCTCCAGGCGGCTGGCCAGCATCTGCCTGATTCCCTCTGCATTTTCTGTTTGAAGTCTGGCTGGCTGGTCGGAGTTGCTCAGTGGACGAAAGTGCAGTGAACAAATGCAGCCAGTTGATGCAGGGAATCCAGCCAGCGCACAAACGGAGCAGGCCTCCAGCGCTTCCTCCCAGCTCACAGAGCCACGTGAGCCAGGTCCCTGGGCCGTGGCCACTTGGAAAGACAGGTGTTCACCTCCCCACCCCGACACAACCCCGTGGCCAAGAGTGTGGTGTTCACACAATTCACACTCCCCACCCACTTCTGAAAGGCCTGGAGCAGGTGATAACTTAAACCCAGGGCAGGAAAAGGGAGCACAGAGCCACTTGAGGGGGACAGGAGAGGATGCAGGCTGCGCTGAGCTTAACAACCGGCCGTGTTTGGAGAACATCTCCTCTGAGTTCCCTGGCAGCTACAGTACATAGTTTTTGTTTTCAGACAAGAGAAGGCATTTGTGGAGACCAAGTATTTCTGGGAACCAAACTCAAACAAGAAAGGCTTCTCCTGTTTGTGCAGGATTAGCTCAGTGCTGGAGAGCCAGTGGCCCCAGTGGACGGACGCTCAGCTACAGGGTTGACGTCAGAAATAACCCTGCCGGCCCCACCCAGCTGCACAGGGCGCATCTAGCAGGCTGTGTGCATTTTGCGGGCAGTTTATCGGTTCCTGCAAAGTGGTACATTGTGGGGCCCCCAACACCGCTTGGTGCTTGCTAGGTGTTCCTGAGCACCTTCCTAAGTGGATAAAACAAACGGTTCCCTCACAGCCAAGGGGCATCTATGACCCTGAGAACTAGCCCCATGACTTTGCGCCTAGGGAATGGTCTGGAAATTTGGACGATGCTAATCGCCGTGGCTTGTTGAGTGAATATTCCGCCCCAGGCACTGTGCCATGCTAGTAAGTGCCTGCCTGAGTCAGCTGGGGCCGCCAGAGCCACCACCCCGCCCGGGCAGCTTGAACAGCAGACATCGGTTCCCTCGTTGTTGGCAGGTGGGCGTCCACGATCCGGGTGTGGGCGGCCGGGCTCCTTCTGAGCCTCTCTCCTCAGTGTGCAGACGTCCCTCACATGGGGACACATGGCCACGCTTTCTGCAAACCTCCCTGGCGTCTCTCTCTCTTCCTATAAGGACACCAGTCAAAGTGGATTAGGTCCCACCCTTGTGACCTCATTAACTTAATGACCTCCTTAGAGACCTCCATCTCCAAATATAGTCACAGCCTCTAGTCCTGAGAATAGGACTTTGCACATGGATTTGGGGGTGCAGAGCAGCTCAGAACTGTGCCCCATGTGAACCATCACACTTGGTCTTCCCACCAACACTCCCAGGCTATCCTGCTATGGACGACGGGACTAAGGCGTGTGTGCATGTGGGGTGTCCCTGTCCTCGGTCACACACAGAACAGTGTCAGTCTGAGGCTCAAACTGCCGTGTGCGGACCTCGGTTGCAGGAGATGAGCAATGAGTCCATGTCTGGACCGGTTCACTTGCAATAGGCCCACTCGCCCCTCCTCCCTCCGCATTGCTGCGTCCAACTTTCAGGACAGGGGTCACCCGCCAGAGGGGTGCTGTGGGCTCCAGAGGAGGCTGCCCCTCCCCAGACTCCCTCCGACTTGCCGGACCTGCTGCTAAGGTGTAGTCTGGGCTCCTGGCAGGCCCTTCACGGGATGCTGCAGCCTGGTGTGGGGACAGCCAGGACAGACAGGACTCCTTTCAGCATGCGTAAAGGCTGCATCTGCTCCAGGCACTGCAATAGGCTTGCGGGGACGTTTGAGTGCCAAGATAGGGGGCCCCATGAGCTGCCTCTGGGGATGAGCATGGTCTGCCAGGGAGGTTGTCTCCTCCTCTGTGTACACGTTTTCTCATTCGGGTTCTGGGTTTGCTTTATTGACCCAGAGCTTGCCAAGCAGGGAGGAATGTGTACACACAACAGAACACGGGCCGCATAAAACATAGAAGCTAGGCTCTAGTCTGGAATTTCCCAGGCTAGTTGTTGGGAGACACACGGGTTCCTGGGTGCCTCTGATCTTCAGACCCAAGGTGGTGTGCTGCCTACGGGGTCAGGAAGGATGGCACTGGCCCGTGGGAATGAGAGTGCCTCAAACAGTGCTGGGCACAGACCTTTCCCCCAGGGTGGGTCCAGCGATGAGCAGTCCAGGTCGCTTCTCAGCTGCCTCGTGAGCTGACAGCCGAGACGCCAGGGAGGCTGCCCCCAGATCACTTCTGACTGACGCAGTTGGCTGAAATGACCCCCTCCCTCCCATCCTCTCGCATTCTCTTCCCTGGCATCATTACCAGCATTTTCAGCAGAACCGTCTAGAGTGGGGGTCAGCAGAGGTGCCAGCAAGGGTGGCAGCTGTCCTGGCTCTGCCTTCCTCTCTGGGGTGGCTGCTGAGCCTGGGTTCCTGGCGTCTCAGGCTGAAGGTGGTGATGGCAGTGCAGGGCTCGGGGCTCTGTCAGGGTGGCCCAGAGAGGAGAGGAGGGGGCCAGGGGAGGAGGGGAGAAAGACGTGGGGAGAGTGACTCAGAGGGAGGGAGCGAGAGAGACTCACCTTACCGTGGCCGTGGGCACAGGCCTGGAGACTGGGCCATAGCCTGGGGGCAGCTGTGGCAGGTGGGCCTGGCATGGAGGCTCCCATCCCCTCCGGGGCCAACCCGGGTCCTCTGTGTGGCATGGAAGCAGTGGTACCTGGGATCTCATCTGCCAGCTTGGACAGAGAGCACATGTGCCACAGCCGGCAGAGACTGAAGATCAAGGGGTCTCTCCAATGTCTGCTTCTGATAGAATCCTGTGTTCTCTGCAGGACCCTGTGCATTAGAGGGAGGCCTGGACGTGGCTGAGCTTTAATCGGGTCACATGTCATGCACACCTGTGTTTGTGCTTGCAGAGTGTCCCTGCTGCCGCAGGACGTGCCTTACAGAGCAGCTTTCACAGGCGATGGGTCCAGTCATCCACATGGCTGCCACCTTACAGAATAGAAACCCTGGCTTTCTCTTGAAGAGTGAGAGAGACTGCACTCTTTTCCCAACCTGTTGAAAACTGTTTTGACTCAGTCATTAAATCTCACAATTAATCCATCTCCCAAGCAAACATTTTGTAGCAGCTGCAATGTTTGCATGTAGCCAAGAGCGGGAATCCCCCATCTGCAGCCGGTTGGCGGTGCCCCTCTTGATACCAAAGGCAGGCAGTCAATCCGTGTGCACTCAACAAACCTCTTTGTCAACAGAATACCTGCCTCTCTAAAAAGAGGCACACAGCTGGCCCTCATACCCCCAAACCCTTTGAAGCCTGCAAACTCATAAGTAAAGTCCAAAATAGAATTTGAACATGAACTGCCTTCCCCAAGGTGTGAAACACTTAGCACTAAACAAATTAGCACTAAATAAATCCTCTCTCTCTCTCTCTCTCTCTCTCTCTCTCTCTCTTGCAACTGTTACATAAACAATAGGATTAAATACTGGAAAACAACAGAGGAAGGAACACACAGATTTGTTAACACAAAGCACTTAATGTCTCTGCTCAACAATTACGTCCGTGGAAAATCATCTTCAGGATTTTCCGTGTGAGTTTTCTTCTCTTTGCTTGAGTTCAGAAAACAGTAATGGCAAATGTGGTTTGATAGGGGAGGCACTAGGGTCCCATCTAAGCCTACTGCCTTCATGTGAAGGTGACAAAGGGCACGAGTCCAGGCGTGTCACAGTGAGTTTGAGAGATGCCCCACACACCACCCGAGGTGCTGTCCACGGCCCACGGATGCAGAAGTTCAGAGGGGTTTGACCACACAGGTGCTCTGTAACACCAATGGCAAATTTGATTCTTGGGAGAGTTAAACCTTATGCCTGAAAAGTACATGTGCATTTATATTTTGGGGGGACAGGAAAGAAACAGATAAAGAGGTGTCAGCTGAGGTCCAAAGTCCTAACTCAGAATTTTTTTATTCCCCATAAATAACTTATATGCAAGTTGTTTTTTATAGCAAAGGAATACATTTACACTTCCGCTTTTTAACACATTGGTTCTCTCTGAAAATTCATCTCCAAAAAAAAAGTAGGCATGTGTATAATATTAAAACACATAGCTAAAAGGTAATTAGAATTGCCATTTTAATTCCAAAGCTTGCCAGAATACCGTGCTTGGGCTCAGCCTCACCGATTACCCAAAAAATATGCTTTCCTTTGCCTCCACCGGCCCTCCTGCCATCGGGTGCCAGGCCCATTGAGAATTTTATCACACGCCAAGTTAGAAAGCATAATTTGCTAACGTTCAGTTCTTTTGTGTTGCATCCAAGTTTCACATTAAGCAGTTTGCACCTCAGAAAGCATTATTAGGTTTATGTGCCTGGAAGTATTTTTCATTATTCATATTTAAATTATCTTCCTCTGAGAATGAGACAAAGGCTGGGAATTTTTATCAAGAGACAAATGATGGAGGTAGTGAAAAATCTCAGCCTTTTATTACTGACAGTATAAAACATTCCAACAGTAATCAAAACACTTAACATAAGGTCTGAATCTAGCATATTTTATGATGGAAGTAAAGGGAGGGATCATATAAGAAACTGATTATTTTAAAACTTTCTTAGTTAGTCAGGTTGACCACATGGCTGTCTCTAGTCTAAAGGTGTCAGTCCATTTTGCTCCAGGCCTTTGGAGAGCGAGGTTGCTCCGGCACAGGGCTGACTCACCTGCCTCACGCCACCCAAGCTCAGCGCATGTGCGTTAGCAAGGGTAGGATTTTCCTCACGGAAGGTATTTCCCCAGGGGAAAGAGAGCTGATGCCGGCAAGGCACCGTTACTGGAAAAATGCTTTCAATTTGGAAGGTACTTAATTAGAAATAAGAGCAAATAAATGAATAAGAAATTATCTTTAAAAATTCTTATAAAAGGGATAAGTCATGATAAATGCTTTTTAAAGAGAATTTTAAAAAGTGGTTGAGTTTGTTTCCACAAAAATACATGGAAAATTGTAGGAGAATCCATTCTGGGAGCTTCATGTCGGGATGGTGGACACACCTATCTTTGATTCTGTTGAGAGGCTCCAGGAAGAATCTAGAATCCTTTATGGAACCATCATAAGGGCAGAAGCCACTGATTTGTGTGCTAACTAGGCGCCAGGTGCTCTGTCGTAAGACGGCCTGTAGCCGTCAGGCGTCTGGGCACTGCCCCAGCGCCTCGTTGAAGGGTGGTTCTGACTCACACGTGGGCTGCCGAAGCCAAACAAGCTCCCACGTGACCAGAGCCTGCTTGTCTTTAAGCACCTTGGAGAGCAACTGGGGCTTTACAAAGAAGATCTCTTACAGACCTGACTGTGTGAGAAGGGGACCACTTTTGAAATGCAGAAACTGAGGCTCTGAGCGGTAAAGGAGCCCTCTGTCCGGGTTGCATGACGCCCCTCCCCAAAAGGGTGTGTTCACCTGGAGCCTGTGAATGTGACCTTATTTAGAAGAAAGGTCTTTGGGGAGGTCACCACATTAAGGATGTCACGATGACATCACTCTGGGTTAACCAGGTGGCCCTTAAATCCAAACTGTGTCCTTGCAAAGTCAGGAGAGGACAGACACGCAGGGGAGGCCACATGAAGACAGAGACAGAGACTGGAGGGATGTGGTCACGAGCCAGTGAACATCTGCAGCCACTGGAAGCTGGAAGAGGTGGAGGACCCTTCCCTGGAGCCTTCAGAGTGAGCATGGCCCTGTGACAGCTTGATTTCCGACTTCTGCCCTCCAGGCTGCGAGAGAATAAATTTCTGTCTCTGTAAGCCATCCGGTTTGTGAGGCTTTGTTCTCAGCCCTTGGAGACTGTCACGCCCCCAGAGGTGACAGGCTAGCGAATGATGCCCCAGGACCTGCCCTCCTTCCTGCGCAGACGGGGCCCACCTGACCCATCCGTGTCCAGCCAGCAGTCACCCCACGTCCTTACAGCGGCTTCTGCGGGCAGGGCTCCTGGGGTCTCCGCCAGAGAGATGCAGGGCGGCAGCCTCCTCAGCCTGTCCTGTGTGTGGGTGTGGCGGAGGGCCTGGGGCTGGGTGGAAGGGGAGGGAGATGGGCTTACAGGTTTATCTGTGCACTCGTGGTGACGTTTGCCTGCTACGATTTCTGAGACCCTGCTGTCTTCGTTCTCAAAGGCTGTGTTCCTTGGATTTGAATCGTTTGGGAGATCAGGTGGAAATGGAAGCACTTCACTAGCTCCGAGCCTTATCCTGCTGCTCGCGGCTGTGGCTGCTGCAGTCCGGGGCCCTGGGGGAGGCCAGCACTTGTGCCTGAGGCTCTGCCGTGCGGCTCCCAGCCTGGAGCTGGCCAAGGGCCCAGACTTCAGAGCATACCCGAGGTCTTCTCTTCGCCTGGTGGGGTTCCTTCCATGGGCGAATAGCACCGTGCAATGTAAAGATGCAGGGGCTCACAGGACCCCCTGACTGTTCGTCCTTCTTTCCTGTCACCCCCTGTGCTGCAGAGCCGTGAAATCAGCACCCTGCGCCGCGCTGCAGTCCCGTGGGGCCAGGTGCCCAATGACTCCTGCTCGGGCAGTGGTGCCACTCACCCACGTCCCAGTCGCAGACAGAGGTGCAGATGGGCAAGGTCAGCCTGGGGAGTGCTTTGCAGCTGTCAGGTGGAGGCCTCAGGATTCAAGCCCATGTTGGCGCCCACCGAGCCCACTGTCTGACCGCACACGCCGAGGCCCCCGGAGTCTGCGTGGGTGTGTGAGGCTTGCATGTGCTGGGCCCACAGAGCTCTCTCTGCGGCTTGATTCCCAGCAGGCCCTCAGTGACTGCTCACCAGTGATGACGCAGCGAGCTGCAGGTGAAAAAAGAAGTCCCTTAGCGGATAAATAGGCAAGTGCCTGTCAGAGGCTTAGGGAAGAGCCCCTCAGAGGGGTCTGCTGACCACCTGCTCACCTGCCCCGCTCCACCAGCTGCCCCACGAGCTGGCTGACGTCACTGGTTCTGGCCCCACCACAGACTCGCGGGAGCAGCGCATCTCTAGGGGGGATGGGGCCCGGGAGCCCCCATTTAGCAAGGCCCCCAGGCCACTAGCACCGCCCCCTGGGCTTCTTCAGCACCTGGAGGTAGGGCGTGGCTCTGGGTGCCACTAGGAAAGGAATTATATCCTGTGCATTCCGAAGTTGGAGGACAGAGGGAACCATAAAATGAGTAATCCCTCAGGAGACAAAATGTGAGAAGCTAACGTTTTATATGGAACCACATTTAGCTGCAGTGAAAGATAAAGGAAACACAAATTGGGGCTGCGGGCGGGAATGGGGCAGGTGGGATGCAGGCAGTTCGTTCTCCTTGCACTGTTCTTTCCTACAAGGAGCTATGGTGGCGGATAAATAGCCCCTCTAAGGTAACAGATCAGAAGCACTTAAGTGCAGATAAACGAATGAAATACGGCTGCAATTCTTTGTCAAGGGGTTTTGCACGGAGACTAAGAACACAAGGTTAAATAAAAAAAAAAAACGCAAGAGGAGAAGAGAAAGGAAGAAATAGATGGTGTATGGCTCCTGAAAATAGATGCCATCCTGCGATGTGATGTTTTCCGGGTTTTTAAAACAAAGCCAAGAACAGCATTCAGGTTAGTCAGGGAGGGTGTGACTTCACACTCGACTGAGAATACGACATTCCATGGGATCCTCCCGCAAAATGTCTCACTTTAGAGCACGCACCGTCAGAGCACGGACTCCTGGCGAAACCTAGGACCCTGCGGGTGAGGGATGTTGGGGCCTC
Source organism: Smutsia gigantea (assembly GCA_032199065.1). Lineage (NCBI taxonomy): Eukaryota > Metazoa > Chordata > Mammalia > Pholidota > Manidae > Smutsia > Smutsia gigantea. The sequence continues at coordinate 61,345 of JAVSCE010008560.1, read as the reverse complement.
TGGCCTAATGCATGGAAAGAGATGCCAAATGGAAATCAGGGAGCTCCCTTTTAGGTGACCAACTTCACCCTGATATCACTGTCCATCTCCACCAGCCGTGTGGCTCAACGTCTGTCCGCCAGAAGCTCCTCTGTGCTCTGGGGCGAGAGTGAGAAGGGCCGTCAGTTAGTAACCCCGTTCCCTGTTCCAGGATGTACAGGCAAGTGCTCCATCATTTTTTTAACCTAATAAAGTTCATGTTAATTCTATGTTTTCTTTTCTCCTGTATACACCTCTCCAGAGCCACCAAATAGATATTGGAAATTGGACGAAGATGGTGCCCACTTGAGGCCCATCCATCAGAGCAGGTACCGGCCAAGGAGCAAATCGATGAAATGTCCTGGGTCTTTGTGAGACAAACCTAATCAAACAGCACTTGCCTTCCATCCAGAGGGAGGCAGCCCAGACAGTCCCCGGGAGCTGCCTTGCAACGGTCCACCGATGGGCTCTTTAATCTCCACTTCCTCAGAGCACACCCTCATTGAGAACAGGCACGTGTGGGACATCAGCCAGTGGCCTCATTGGAAGGGAGGCATCTCCCGTGTGTTGAAGGGTTGATCTATGAGGGTATTCGGCACAGCACTGCTTGTAATGGAGACAAACAGAAAGCAGAGTGGAGTGGGTAAGGGAAGGACGCCCTGATTCTACGATTCCAAAACAGTATGTGCTTTATTTTACTAAAAAAAAAGTCCATCTATCTTTCTGAGCGATGGAAAGGAAGCATGCAGGAGGCTTACAGCGACGATCTTCTGGGTGACATTTCATGTTTTCATTTAACTTAATTTTGAAATAATTGTAAATTTACGGGTAGTTGTGAGAAATAATGCACAGAGATCCCACGCACCCTTGATCAGTTTCGCTAATGGCCACATCTTGCAAAAATCAGATCACACCAGGATATTGACATTGATACAGACTATTGACCTTACTCAGATTTCACCATTTTTTGGGTGCACTCATGTGTGTGTGAGTGTGTGTTTACTTCTGTGCAATTTTATCCCCTGTGTAAATCCCTGTAGTCAAGATATAGAACAGTCCATCACAGGGCCCCTGGGGCTACCCATTCATAGCCAGGCCCTCTTCTCTCCACGCCCCTCCATAAGCCCTTGCAACCATTGGTCTGCTCTCCAGCTCTACAGTTTGTCATTTCGGGAATTCGGTATAAATAGAAACACACACTAGGTAACTCTGGGATTGACACATTTCCATGTGGTGTGATTCTCTTGAAATCCATCCAAACTATTGCATGCACCGCCTTTCGTTCCTTCTTTGCTAAGTGGCATTCCGTGGTATGCATCTGCGTACTCAGTTTGTCCAGCCATTCCCTCATGAAGGACGCCCAAGTCGTTTCCAGTTTGGGGCTGTTGTGTTTAACGCTTCTTTGAAAATTGGTGTACAGATTTTCGTGTGAGCTTAAATTTTCACTTCTCTGGGATGATTGCAATTGTTGGATGATACCGTAACCACATGTTTAATTTTATTAAAAAAACATAAACAAAGACAAACCCTATTTTCCAGAGAAGTGTGCCATTTTACACCCCCTCCAGCAATGGATGAGCCAGCTTCTCCACATGTACCTCAGTGTTTGATGTTGTCACCTTATTTAAAAAAAAATTAACCCTTCTGTATGTAGTGATAGCTAACTGTGATTTTAATAGGCATTCCCTCAAGGGTCAGTAACGTCGGACCCTTACATGGGCTTATCTCCCCCTGAATATCTCCAGGGAAATGTCCTCTCATGCCTTGTGCCCATTTTCTAACTGGGTTGTTTTTTCTGCTCTTGAATGTTGAGAATTACTTGTCTGGTCTAGACGTGGGCCATGTAGTCTGCAAACATGTACTCCCCATTTGCACTTCGTCATTTCGTCCTCTTACAGGTGTTTTCCTCAGAGCAAAAGTTTCAAATTCTGTTGAGGTCCAGTTTATAAATTCATCCTTTTGTGGAATGTGCTTTTGGTGACCAGTCTAAAACGCTTCACTTAGCCCTGGGCCCTGAAGATTTTCTCCCATGTTTGTTTGTTTCCCCCAAATATCATAGTTTGATGTTTTAATGTTTTAAATTTAAGTCCACAATCCATTTGAAATTAATTTCTGTTTAAGGTGTGAGGCCCAGGTAGAGGTTCTTTGCCCGGTTGCTGTGGCCCATCCCACCCTTCCCCCACCGCACCGTCTCTGCACCCTTTCCCAAAGCCCTTTGGAAATGCTCCTGTGGCTGATGACCGGGTTCCTTTTCCTGTCCCATTGATGGTGCATCCATCCTGCCCATTACAGAACCTCTATATGAGTCTTCATAATGAATAGCATGATTCCTTCCACTTAATGTGTCTATCAGGATTGTTTCTAGCTCTTTCAGGTCTTGCATTTCATGTTTTTTAAATGATGAAAAGCTTTTGGTAACATGAAAAAGGTGTTATGAAAAAAAAATCAAAGAAAATTCCTCCATATCAAAAAACATGGCTTCAGTGTAGGGTGGTATTAGCAGGAAAATTAAGGAAATCCTTGATGGCTAGGAAGGTTCATAGCAGATTAATCCTGAGAGATAAGGGAGCCCCCAAGCTGGCATCTCCTCCTGGAACTACAACTGCCCCTGCTGGGCGTAGCCCGGGTGGGAGGGGCCTGAAGGGAGGAGACCCAGTGGGCAAGGCCCTGATGGGAGGAGCCTGGGGAGAGGTTCCAGTGGGCGGGGCCTGCTGGGAGGAGCCCCTAAGAGGAGTCCCAGTGGGAGGAGCCTTGGTGGGAGGGGCCTGATGGGCGGAGCCCTGGGGAGGAGTCCCAGTGGGAGGGGCCGGATGGGAGGAGCCCTGGGGAGGAGCCCGGGCAGGAGGGGCCTGAAGAGAGGAGCGTGGGTGGGAGGAAGCCCAGGGAGGGAACACAACCGATCTTGTGCCAATGGAGTGGAGACAGCAGCCTGGGGTCTCAGCCTAAAGTTGTCGAAAGGCAGGCTCCTCAGAGAGGAAAGCAGATGGAAACTCATTTCACCCAGGGGGCTGCTAGAGAGAAGGGGAATTGCTGGCAGTCCTGGCCTGGCCCTGCTGGGAGGACATCCAAGGAAAGAGGGACCTTGAGAATCCTGTGTGTGACTCTATCCCACACACACATGTGGGGCTCAGCTGTGTTGCAGGGAGGGGGGGGTCATTATATTATCTTATTATGATTTGAACTTATATTGTAGTTCTAATTCCGTCTTCTGTTTAATTCATTAATGTTAATATGGTCAGTGATTTTATCCTATTCCATTTTTATCAGTCTTGCTCTGTCTTTTCATAGAACAAAGTCAAAAAAATTTTTTTTGAAATTTTAAAACATGGTAAAACGCCTAGAAGAAATATATTATTAAACACAAGTCAAAAGAAATGCACGGTAAGCCTGCGGTGAAAACTAACTTCCCACACTCTTCCCAACCACCAGCCGCTGGGACAGATTGCTGGGGCCAGGCAGGCCATGACCGCTCTCCTCGCTCTGTGCTGGCGGGAATGTAAACGGGAGCAGCCTGCTCAGTAAAGGAGAAGCACTCAGCATCTGACTCGTACTTCTGTTCCTAGATGGGAAGGTAGAGAAACCCTTGCTTCCAGCTAACAGGAGAGTTTCCACCACCTCGATGCTGCACTGCTGCTGACAGCAGAGACCTGGGGACAACCCAAGCGTGCGTCCAGGTCAGCATGGGCAGAGGGACTGCGGTGCCTGCAGGGCAGATGCGTGAAGCCCGTCTGTACCCATAACGCACTGACTGTCAGGAAGGGACGTGAGTGCAAGAAAGTCACAGAGGAAACAGCCATATGCTTTGTCAGCAAGAAGCTCCACTGAGCGTCCGTGTAGAGGGTGCTCAGTCACAGAGTGAGAGAAGAAAGCACACACATTAGACTGGTGGCTCCTTCCTCCTGCTGCGGGCGGACGGGGGCATGTAGGCGGTTGCAAGTGGCCCTGGCGTCCTCAGAAGGCACCTGGGCAGGTGCCCTTGGGTGCTTTGTTATTATTACTACTATGATTTATCATACATACCCTGAGACATCAGGGAGGTATAAAGCCTTCTCTCGCTCTTTGGTGGGGGTGCTGGGAGGCTGGTAGCCAGGAATGGCTCTGACTGATGCTCTGCATGTGCATGAAGGTCCCTGGATCTCGGCTTCAGCAGTTCTGCAGCTGGGACATACCATCTCTGAAAAAGCCTTTGCTGTCCGCCTGAAATTCAGATTCAAGTGGGCGTCCTGTATTTTAATTTGCTAATCAGGTGAGCCTCGCCCCGAGGTGGTTTGATGAGCCCTGGCTGTCTGATGCCAGGCTGGGGAGGCACCTTGTTGCTTTCTCCCAAGATGAGCCCCACCCCAGCCTGACATTCCCCCAGGGTACAGGGTCTGCTCTCAAGACGGTGGGGCTGGCTACAGATAGGTGGTCACTTCAAAGGAAATCAGGCTGATGTAGGACCGTTTGGGCCAACTTCGCAGCTGCCCAGTGGCCGACAATCCCCTGAGACACACAGCAAATCTTTTAGGGACAGTGTCTGCTATAGCCAGCCATGGGCATGGAGGTGGACAGAAAGGTCCGTGGGGATCTGACTGGGCGGCTGTCAGGATTGTAAAGTATTTAAGACAGACGTGATTCATGCTTATCTCTCTGATAAGGAACATAGCTCATGGAAGACACATCACTAAATCCTCATAAAAATGACAGCCAGAGGGAGATCTCTGCATCCCTGCTTAGCTGACTTGCAGGAAGCGTGGGGTGCCTGGCATCTTGGAGGCACCACCGGGCAGCAGAGCTGGACTGCGGGGCGCCGGGAGGTGATAATGAGCTGCAGGAAGCCAATCAGTCTGCACCGAGTGGGGGTAAATCCAGGGGCGGGGGCCAGGTTTGCACTGGGCACATGCAGCCGGTGTCCAAGAAATCCCTTCTTTGGAAGGCTACCCTTGCTTCCCTCACAGAGGTGTGCTAACAGGGAGACTGCTGCTCCAGAGGCCTCGGGGGCAGCTTTGGAGGCTGTGCCCGGTGGTGGCAGACGTCCACACTCGGGGGGCTGGAGAGTAAGCGTGCATCATGTGGCAAAGTAGGCTTAGTTACAGGGCCTTTCTCCACGCTGCTGCCCTGTCCTGTGCCATCACCTGAGTTCCAGGGAAGGGGACTCCCCGCGGGCTGCCTGGGCCTTCCTGGGCACTTGCATGTTCATTGCTCTCCAGGGCTGGCCTGGAGGCCTGCAAGACTGAATATTTTCCCCAAAGAATACAGCTGTTGTGAGTGTGTGTGTGAGGGGGAGGGCTTAGGGGCAAGGAAATGGATTCACTGCATATGTCGTATTTTCAGAGCATACATGGAATGATTAGTCAGTTCTCTCCTCAAAGACAAATGACAAGACTGAGAAAAGTGGCATAGTAAGGATGAGGAGGAACTGTCAAAAAGAAAAGCAGGTTTGCCCTCAGAAGAGACCAATATTGCCCCGTGGTTCCCACCCAGAGAGGCAGCACTTCCTCCCTAAAGGGTACCTGGAAACACCATCACGGTGGCATGGGGTGCTCCTTTAAGCCCGGACTTGTGACAGCATGGATGTCAAGCAGTCTGCAAAGGGCCCAAGGGACAGCTGCCTCGCCCACCCTAGATGCCCGCAGGGTCCTTCACTGGGAAGCGCGGAGAGCCGAGGAGAAGCATGCTGAGCTCCCCTCAGCCCCAGCAAACTCCCTAAGGAAAAGCCCCAGCCTCGCCACAGATGGCTAGTCAATTAAAACATGTTTGACTTTCTGATGTGTATTCCCCACTTGTTGATTCATATTTTACAACTGGGAGGCAGGCTCTCTGGAGAGGCAGGAAATTTCATGTAAAGAGTAGCATGCAGGAAATCCGGGTGTAAAGAGGAAGGATGTTTGTTGATCACTTTCCCACGGGGCCTCCGAGAAAGGGAAAGGATTGGAGTCCTGGGCTTTGGCCAGTCCCTGGCTTTTAGTCCAGCAGATTTGAACGTCTTCTTTACAGTGAATCAGTTGGCCACCTGTCCTGTCAATCAAAGGAGCTCTTAAGGGCAAATTAGACAATAAATGCAAGCCGTCTTGAGCAATGCAAGGAAGTACATAAGCATAAGGTGGGAGTAAGAGGGCTAGTAGGCATGGCGAGGCAGACCAGCCCACATCCCCTAGGCAAAGGAACTTCAGGAGAAGGAAAAATGTGATCCTGGCAGGGGACTTCAGTGCCTACCTGGTGGTAAGTAACAATAACAATGACAGGCCATAAAAAAATCACATGGCAGATGCACCAGGTTACCACTCACTGAGAACCTGGTGCATTTGCCATGTGATTTTTTTTTTTAACAAAAGTAGTGTCATTTAATCCCTACAGAAAGCCACCAAGGTAGGAGCTGATAGCCCTCATTTTATGATAAGGAAGCTGAGTCTCAGAGACGTTCAGTAAGTTGCACAAGGTCACCCAACCATGAGGTGCTGCAGCGGGGACTTGAACTCAGAACTTCAGGAAGGCGTGGCTCCTGCTTCTCCCCCCATACTTGGCTGTGGCCCTCCTGATGTGCTTCAGGAGGAGAGAGCTGAGGCCCAGCTGGCCGCTGCCTGGGCAGGACTTCTTGGTCCCACTTAACAGGGATCTCAGGGGCTTGGTGAGCCAGGTACGAGCTATGCTTCAAGCAAATGAACAGAAAGAAAAGGTCTCATGCCCAGGAATGCCCACCTGCTGAGACGAGTAACTTCCTCCACGTGGTGGCAGGTGTAAAGCCATTTACCTCCACAGTAGAGGGAGTTCTCTGTGGTTGATAATTAGACACAGCAGAAGAGACTGTAGCATTTGCCACCCTCAGCAGTAGGTCATAGCATGGAAAAATTCTCAGTGTCTTTTTTCAAGTGGGAAAAACCCAGAACATTTGGAAATGTGTATATTTCTTTTTCATTTTTGTGCTACAGAAACACATACTATCAAAGCTCCATTTCTTCACCCCACCACCCCATCCATGATGACCACTATCTACTTTCGTCTTTTTTGCCTATTCTGGTATTTCATAAATGAAATCATTGCCAACATGTGACCTCTTGTGTCTGGTTTCCTACATAATGTTTTCAAGGCTTCAACCACCTTGTAGCATGTATCATACTTCTTTCCTTTTTATGGCTGAATAACATTCCACACTGAGCTTCCCGGTGTTCGGAGTTGGTTGACTGCATCCCCATGGTATCATTTAACATGCTCCATCATCCCCATTGTTTCCTATAAAATGGTCATTGAATGTAGACTCTAGAGGCTGGAGGCTTCATTCAATCTGGATTCAATTTGATTAAGAATAGTTCATCGATGGTGTGTCCTTCCTAGTGCATAGGAGCAGGAGCCACAGAGAGTCCACCTTTTGGTGATGTTAAGGTTGATCAGTGGCTTTAGGTGCTGTGAGCCTCATCTTTCTGTTCTTAAGTTCCCCATTACCATTCTACCCAGTGGTTTTAGCATGCACTGATGATCACGGACTAAGTCTTCTCTTTCACCCTTCAGTTTATAGAGAAGGAATGAGTCTAAGAGAAGAGAAGTGATTTCCTCAAGGTCACAGCATCAGTAATAATCAATAGCAGACAATTTTGGGCCCTTGATTTATGTCTGGCACTGTGCTAAGTGCTTTACATGAATTGACTCATTCAATCTTCTCAACAATCTCTTGTACTTAGCTTTATATTATGATTTTCCCTTTAAAATGAGGGAACTAAGATCCAAAATGGTGAAGGGACCTACTGTTGAGTCTTTTGGCAATTCATGTCAGGAGATTCTAGAGGACAGAGAAATGGGACAGCACGGTTCTTAACTCTGGTAAATACATAGACAAGGTGATCAGAACCATAAGAAAGAAGGAGACAGGAGGCATGGAAGTCTTCCCAGAGGAAGTGTCACTGGAACTGGGCCTTCAAGTATGTGTAGGAGTTTACAGTGGGGAGTAAAGGCAGAGGAATGAGCCCACCATATGAATAAAGCCTGAGGTGTGATTTGGGCTGTGGTCAAAGACTCCATTCCTCACCAAGGACATGATCTCACAAGTGTCTGCCCTTAGGAAGGAGGAAGAGAGAGAGGGTGTGGCTTGGCCCATCACATACTTAGAACATGCAGACATTATTGCAGAGTGAGGAGCGCAAAGGGCTGTGGCTTAGGAGTGTGAGGACAAGTGTTCAGTGGGCTGTGGGGCCTGGATGCTGTATCCAGGTATGGTCCCTACCTTCAAAGGCCTAAGAAAAACTGATGGAGATAGTCCTGGGGTCATTAGCTCCTACCCCAGAAAGGAGAAAGACCAAGATTGACTGGAAGGATCCCTCTCAGATACCTGGACCATGTTGTGAAAAGAATCTCCAGAAAACTGTAGTTCAAAGGGCCCATTGTAATATATATATGTATTTGCTTTTATGTGCATAGAATATCTCTGGAAGGGTCCAGAAGAAAAATATTTGCAAATCATGCTTTAATATACAAAGAACACCTAGAAATCAATAAGAAAAATGCAAACAATATAATATAAAAATGACTAAGGAGATTCCTCAAAAAACTAAAAATAGAAATACCATTTGACCCAGGAATTCCACTCCTAGGAATTTACCCTAAGAATGTAGGATCCCAGTTTGAAAAAGACATATGCACCCCTATGTTTATCGCAGCACTATTTACAATAGCCAAGAAATGGAAGCAACCTAAGTGTCCATCAGTAGATGAATGGATAAAGAAGATGTGGTACATATACACAATGGAATATTATTCAGCCATAAGAAGAAAACAAATCCTACCATTTGCAACAACATGGATGGAGCTAGAGGGTATTATGCTCAGTGAAATAAGCCAGGCAGAGAAAGGCAAGTACCAAATGATTTCACTCATCTGTGGAGCATAAGAACAAAGCAAAAGCTGAAGGAACAAAACAGCAGCAGACTCACAGAACCCAAGAATGGACTAACAGTTACCAAAGGGAAAGGGACTGGGGAGGGTGGGTGGGAAGGGAGGGACAAGGGGAATAAGGGGCATTACGATGAGCATACATAACGTGGAGGGGCACGGGGAAGGCAGTATAGCACAGAGAAGACAAGTAGTGATTCTATAGCATCTTACTATGCTGATGGACAGTGATTGTAATGGGGTATGTGGTGGGGACTTGATGATGGGGGGAATCTAGTAACCACAATGTTGTTCATATTATTTTATATTAATGATACCAAAATGAAAATAAAAAATCACTAAGAATATGAACAGACTGTTCACAGAAAGAGAAATACAAAGGTTTCTGAAACTCAGGTAAAGACAGCAGCCTTATTCAAAAGAAGAAGAATGCAAATTATACTGAAATTCCACTCTCACTGGTTAGATGAGAAAAGAGATACATTCTGGTGACATAGTGATGGCAAGGCTTGGGGACATAGGCATCTTAATCCATGGAGGAGTAAATGAGTACGACCCCTAAGGAAGGCAATGGCAAAATCCATCAAAATGACAATTGCACATTTCTTTTGCCCCCAGAATTCCAAATTCAGGTATGATTTTAAAGGTATATCCGCACAGGAGGGAAATGGCCTATGGAAAGGGTTATTCACTGCAGTGTGTATGTGCATGTGCATGTGTGTGTGTGTTGGAAATATGTCCATCAATAAAGGGCTGATAAAGTAGATAACAAAACATTCATCCAAAGGACCACAATGAAGCCATAAAAATAAATGAGGAAGCTTGTTATGTGCAAATGGGGAATAATCTGCACAGAGTATTGTTCAGTTGAAAAAAAGCATTTGGAGAAGAGAATATAGTTTATGTGTATTTATGTAAAAAAGCAGGGAGGAGAAAGGGCATGCATTCATCTTTTCCTATATATATATCATCTACGCATCTCAGCAGTAGAAGAGGCCAGCGACACAGTGGCTGCTCCAGGAGAGGAAATGGGTGGCTGGGAAAGGCATGGGAAGGAGGGAGACTTTTGCTGTACTCCCCTTGGTGACTTGAATTTTGATCCATGTGAAAATATTTTCCATTCCAAAAAATTACGTTAAATCAAAAGTTTAAGGGCCCATTTTACAGAAAAGGAATCTCTGAGGGCCAGCAGAGTTTGCCAGTTCCTCTCCCACAAAGCCCAGCTTGGAGAAGGGCAGAGAGATGGAGATGTCCTCTTGTGGAACACTCTCCTTGGTTTCCTGATTTAATCCTCACAGCAGCCTCCCTATTTTTCAGATGTGGACGCTGAGGCTCAGAGCTGGAGAATGACACTCCGAGCTCACAAGGCTGAGGTGCAGGGGTTGCCAACGTCCAGGTCACTTTCATGGCTCCTGGCCCTCCCATCAGCCCTTGCCACCACAAAATGCTCCCCCTGGCTGGCCCACAGGCTTGACGGATTTCTCATTTCACTGGCACCAGCCATTCTGCATCCTGAACTTTCTGTTGTTTGACCAAAATGGACTACTGTTTGCCTGAATTACACTTTATTAAAAAAAAAAAAAAGGATAAGCTGATTGAATGGGCAGTAATAGGACTGGAACGGTTTACCAGGGACTTGACTCGACTGGCCTGTTCATTGGGTTATCTGGGAGTTTACTTTAAATTCAGCAGGCTGGACTCCCTGGCTTTTTGAATAGGCCTGGATTTGGAAAGAAAATTCATAAGTGGTTCTTCGGCTAAATTAATGGGATTATTTTTCTGATTGAATTATGGCAGTTTTCTTTCAAGATTTAATAGCCTCCTCTCTGAAGTTTTTCTAAACCCTATCAGGGGGTTTTGAGGAAGCTGGACACCCCTACCCCTTCAGGTACACGAAGTCTCCTCCTGGGGCCACTTCCCCTGGGAACTCTCGAGGACCCCCTCCCCTGTCCGACTCCACAGCAGCCACGCCTCCCTTGCCTGGCTTCCTGGTTCCCGCTGGGTGGTAGGGAAGGGTTTGCAGAACTGTCTCCCTATAAGGCTTTCAGGTCTTTGGGGACAGAACCTGTGGATTCACCTGGATCCCAGGGGGTCAGGGCTTGGCCCAGAGCAGGGGGGCTCAGGCCAGAGTAGGAATGAATCCAACTGAAATGACCACAGGCCTTCAGCTTCCAAGGCCACAGAACGCAAGCCTCTCTCCCATTAAGCAGGGACATTCAGCTTCCTTCTTCTGAGAGAGGGGAGGGGTTTCTAACAAGCCCCTGGGGAAATGATCCCAGAAGCCCTCCACCACTCCGCTCCAGCGGCCACTAACACAGATCTGCTAAGCGCACCACCCATTAGAGTTTCCAAAAAGTTCCCCACCCTCTTCCTTTAATCCTAGGAGCAACCCATTGAGTGGAGGCCTCTCTTCCTCCTTTTAAAGCTGACATCCCTGGGGCTCAGAGAGGGACAGGCCTTTGCCCAACATCACATAGCCAGTAGGTAGGGGATGTTAGGACTCCAGGCTTCTGGAAGGCAAGGCAGAGGCCAGGAGGTGTGCAGGGCAGTGGAGAGATTGCAGCGGGAGGTGGGGGTGCTCATCACGTGCTAGAAGGTGGGAGGAGGAGGGACGGGAGGATCCAGGCTCACAGGGCATAAGGCCCAAGCAGTGAGAAGGGGCGGCAGAAGGTCAGGGAAGATTCCACAAAGTCCTGAGAGGTGAGGAGGTGGCGGCAGTAGTGGGAGGAGGAAATGGACGTGGACTCATGCCTTCAGTCACCAGCAGACCTAGGGCCTGACAGGGCTAGCCCTGGGCTGGGCCTCAGACGCAGGGAGGCGCCCGCCGGACAGCCCAGCTGGCAGCTCTCAGGAGGCCAGGTCTGGGACGAGCAGGTGCAGGGAGGTAACTGGCCCTCATCTAGAAGGATAAGGAAGGCTATGGAGGAGGGAGAGAGCGGCTTGGCCTGGCGGCGGCTCAGAGTGGGAGGCAGTCAGGATGGTATTGGCAGAGGAGGGAGCATTTGCCTACAGGGAAACGAGAATTCTGGCAGCCATCTTTTATCAAGCAGCCGCTGCATGCCAGGCTCTGTGCTGAGTGCTCTCCCCATGCTGACCCCATAGCCCTGGTGTTGACCCGGGAGCCCAGGCTACCAGCAGCCCCACTTAACGGCTGGAGAGCTCTGGTACTGGGAGGTCAGTGGCTTGCTCAAGGTCATGCAGCCGGTCAGAGGCAGAGCTGGCTTTGAATTCCTTGGCAGTAAGGCTCCAGAACCTGGCTCCTAACCGCACTGCCGACGCCTCACAGCGCACAGATGCCTGCGGCCACTCTCAGAGGCAGACCTTTGTTTGCTTTTGTCTGTTTTCCTGGAGACAGAGGGCAAGCAAACTGAAGGCAGAAGACATGGGTTTAAGCCCCAGCTTGTGAACTCACAGCTGGACCATCTTTACCTCTGTGAGCCTATGTTTTCCCATCTGTAAGATGGGGAAATAATCCTGCTATGAAGCCTCTGGAGATAAAGCCCAGGGCCAGGTATACACCCGGTGCTCCATAAAGTGGGGTCCCTTCCTTTCCTTGCACCCCTGAAGAGGTCCGGGACAAATAGTCATAGGGGCTTGCGTCCAGTTCCCCTCTCAGGGGTCTAACACGGTCTTCCTGTCCAGCTCACTGTGTGTGCAGAGTGCAGGCTTGTCTCCAGCCAGAGGTTCTCTGAGAAGGAAATTCCTTGAATTTGTTGATGATAGAGGTGATGTGGATGATGGTGGTGGAGGTGGTGGTGATGGGACTCTGGCCCCTCCCTGACATTCCAGCAAGCTAGGGCAGGCTTGGCTAAGTGCTGAGCATAGCTCTGGGGGTGTGAGTGAGTGTGAGCCAGAGAACTCTGCTGCGGGCATGATGGCCATGGCCCTGTCACCAACCTTGCCCCACCGTGAGGTCATGGCCCTTGAGGATACCCCCTGCCCTGCCTTTACCACTTTCTGACCGAGCATATCCCATGGGATTGATTGCCCAGGAGGCCACATTTCCTAGAAGGTTGTAATCAAAGCCCAGAGAGGAGAGACACTTGCCTGAAGTCACAGAGCAAATCTAGACAGAGCAGAAACCCAGGGCTCCTGACTCCTGACCCTCTACCAGCCCCACTTGCTCCCACTGAGTTAAGAGGGTGGACAGGAGAGCTACTTAAATCAACCCCTCAGCAGATTCCCCGGAGCTCCTACTGTGTGCTGGCATCAGGAAGGGCCTAGAGTTGGCAGAGACCTGTGCCTCCCCTGTGGAAGTTCCCAGGGCCTTTGGGGAAGGAGATAGTCAGAAAGGGAAACAAGGCCAACCTGGGAGGAGAGGAGAGGGCTTTCCTAGGAGGAGGGAGGAAAATGTGAGGGAGGAATGGGCAGGCATGAGCTTCTGAAGGCAGGCGCTCCTGGGAGGCCCGTCCTTGAAGCGAGTGCAGGTGGCCACAGGGTGGGAACAGGGTCTGCTGCACAGCAGAGCCCTGCAGCCCTGGAATAGTGGAGGGAGAGGTTGGCCGGGGCCAGGCACCGGAAGCACTGACTGCCTGACCATAGCCTCTGGACTGCATCTTGCAGACCACAGGGGGGCCCAGGGGGTCTGTAGCAGAGGACAGACGTGAGGGTCTTCCCAGAGGGCAGGGCTGTGCGTGCCAGCCAGGGTAGGGGCAGGAAGACTGTAAGACTCCCTGCATCACAGTGCCCAGGAGATCCTGGGAGTGCGGAGTGTCTCAGCCAGCGTGACTGTGCAGGGAGGGCCGGGTCTCAGCTGGGGCAGGAGGTGTTGGGGTAAGGATGGCCATGACAGAGCGTTGGCTGCACCCTGCCTGCCTATCCCCGGCAAGGCCCCCACTTCCTTCCTCTTTTGCATCTGTGCTCTCACTTCTGTGCCCGGCCTTTGAGGAACACAGGCTCCCTCTTCCTCCATGACTTTGGGGAACTCCCTTTCCCCTGCTCTGCCTGCCCTATTCCTGTTAATTTCTTTATTTTTTTCAAAATGGAAACCATTTTAAAATTGTGGTAAAATATACATAACTTTAAAGTTACCATTTAACCATTTTGAAGTGCACAGTTGTGTGGCACGAAGCACATTCATGTTGCCGTGCAGCTGTCACCATGGTCACACTGGGTCCGCAAAACACTAGCTCCCCACCTCCCTCCTAGCCAGGGGCGACCGCTCTGTCTTTATGAACTGACTCTGTCAGGTACCGCATACAAATGGAGCCCTACGACCAGTTTCAGGCAGTCAGCCTCTGGTCACTCTCCCCAGCCCAGCAGAGGAGCCTCTGGGGGCTTCTCCCAGCCCCTGCTTCCATGGAGTGGGCTTCACTGGCCAGAGGAGGAAATTCTATGAACCCCTTGGAAGCTGATGACGATGATCAGCATGGCGGTGACAATGATGGAGAGGGAGCAGGATCTCTGGCCCTCCTGCTCACCTGACCCTGCCCTGTGGACACACACATGTCTCTGACCAGGGCATCCCTGGCGGTTAGCATCGCATCTTTTACCACTCTTTGCCAAGCTGCTGCCTGGGTATGAACGCGGGGTGGTGGGTGAGGACTGGGGTTCCTTCATCAGGTGGCAGCCCCTTGTCCTCTGCACCCTTCTCCCCCACCATGGCCCTTGATGCTGGCCCTGGTGGCCCTGGTCATTCCTAGCTATGTTCTTCCCTCTCCCCGCAACCTGGGGAGTTGCTGAAAGGCTGGTGCAAGGTGCTCTTCCCCAGCACTGGCTGCAACGTGCTGCCTGGAAGGCTCTCTTTAGTACTTTTTTGTGCTGTGAGTGGGTAGAGCTGGGGAAACTGAGGCACGGGGAGGCACTCTGACTTGCCCAGGCCACTCTAAAAACCTGCTCCCCCTGCTGCTCTCTGGGGCCGCATGGGGAAGCAGCCTGAATGGGGACTCTGCCCAGGACATAGGTCAGACCCTAGGCTCAGTGCCAGGTGTGGGAGCCAAGCCGACTTGGGTTTAAATTCCAGACTGCTCACTCCTTCTGGTGGCCCTGGCTCAGTCCTCATCTGTAAGTGGGACGGACATGGGGTGGCGCTGCCCATCAGAGTGGCTGGAGCGTCTGGCGAAGCAAACAATCAGGTTGGGGCCAGGGTTGGAGTGGGGGCTCAGCAAATATCCCCTCTGCCCTCCTGTTCTGCCCTGAGGTCTGAAGAGACAGCTCAGTGGTGCAGACAGGCCTGGAAAGAGGAAGGTCCAAGTCCTAGCCCTGCCTCTGACCTACTCTGAACCTCAGTACCTTCACCTGCTTCTTGTGGCTGCTGTGCTGTGACGTGCAAGGGGCCATGATCGGGGCTGGGAGGGCCACCTGGCTTTGCCCTCCCTCTTGAGATGGAAGCAGCTTATGGTAGGCTGACCTTGAGGAGATTTTGGAAAGGGGGTTAAATGGTAGCCAGGTCCTGGGTGGCAGGGCCAGGCCCTACCACGGCAGACCCTCTGGAGGTTTTGAAGGGGGCTGTTCCCTGAGTCCAGAACCCCCCATGGGGCCTCTGGAGCCTTGCCCTTTTACTGCTGTCCAAAGAGCCCACCGTCAATTCTTGTTCTGTTAAGTTTTCCAAATAGAGGTAAGGGGTGGGGGTGGGGTTGCTGAGCTCTTAACCCGCAAGCGAGGCATAGGAGGGAGCACAGGTCAGAGACAGCACTCCGCTCTGCCCTGTCCCCAGGGTGAGAGCACGGGCGAGTGCCCTCTGCCGGTGGGGTTCAGGTTCCTGCGCCTGTGCGTGGGGTTTCCACGGCCCGGAGTCAGGGGTGACTTCAGGGGACTCACCTCCCTCTCCTGGCCCCCTTTCGTCACCTGGCGTGAGAGGCTTCTGTCAGACCACAGCAGCACCCTGCTTTGTGAGCAGGGACCCCTGGCCCCAAAGCCTGTCTCCATTTGCTGCTAAAGCTCTCCCTGGGGGTGCCAGGGTCAACGGCCTTTACAGATGGCCTAGTCCATCTGATAGTTGGGGAAACAGGCTGCTCGGGTGAGGCGACCTGCCCCGGGTCCCAGCGTGGAGCCAGCACCAGGCCAGAACCAGTCCCAGGTCCCTGGTCGCTTTTTGTCCTGCAGCGTTGCGGGCCGCCTCCCGGGAAGCCTCGTGGGGGTTGAGCTCCTGCGCCGGGCTGCGCGGAGGGCGCTCGCCTGCTGCCCCCGTGTGGCCGCCTTGGGCACTGCAACCGGGTCGCGGCCGTGCCACCGGGTCGGGTCACGTGGGGGCGGGGGCGCTCCTTTGTGCCCAGGCCTAGATGGATTTGGAGGGGGGGGCGGGGGTGCACGCGTAGCGATAAGTCGGACCCTGACCGCCCGAAACTGTAGGGCTGAGCCTGCGACCCCCCCTGGAAGTGCCCTGAACGTATTCACTTAAAATGGAGAACCCAGGGACGCTTCTGGTTGGAGGTGTCACTTGAACAGGGGGCCCTGAGCGTCGGTGAGCGCCCGCCTTTGCGGGGCCCAGGCCACGGCTGAATTCTGTGCTGGCCTGAAAATAGCTGGACTTTGGAACCTGGCACAGGAGGCTCCCAGGGGGTCAGCTGCCGTGCTTTACCTTCTCAGGGTCTCCTTTTCCTCAGGTGGAAACTGGCGGGCGCCCCCCCCTCCTTACAGGCTGGCTTGAGGATTAACCGACCTGGTCCAGAAGACCCTGGCCGCAGGTGCGGTGTGCTCAGCCTCTGTCCATCTCTTCCCTCCATGCACCGCCCAAGGGCAGGAGAAAGTCCCTGGAGGCCCAGGGACAGAGCATCAGGCCACACTGATCACAGAGTAAGAGAGTCCTCCGTCGGGGCCCTCTCCATCCCTCTGATGGGACCAGGGGACAGTCCCCAGTTAGCAACTGCCCGGCCAGTGGGCAACACCGTAATCTCCCTGTAAGTGGGGCTGGAGACAGGAAGGCCAGGACGGAGCCAATGTTCAGCTCCACCACCAACCTGTGCCTTTGAAAGTGGTCTCCCAGGACCCTCACTGTGCCCCAGGCAGAACCAACCGGGACAGTCAGCCCGTCTCATCAGCACCTGTTCTCCTGCCGCTGATGTTACCTGGCCTGCACCTAACTCGTGGATTGAATGTTTGTGTCCCCCCCAAATTCATATGTTGAAAGCCTACCCCCCAGTGTGATGGCATTAGGAAGGGCTGTAGGAGGTGATTAGGTGTGAGGGGCCCTCGTGGATGGGATTGGGGTCCGTATCAAGGAGACCCCCGAGAGCTCCCTCACCCCTTCTGCCAGGTGGGCCCCAACAAGAAGCTGACTGTGAACTAGAAAGTGGGCTCTCAGTGGACAGCAGACCTGCCGGTGCCTTGGTCTTGGTCCTCCCTGCCTCCAGAACTGTGAGAAATAAATGATTGTTGTCCCGGCCACTCAGACTCCGGTAATTCTGTTACAGCCGTCCAAACTAAGACACTGACGTGGGCCCACCTGGGGGAGCTCACAGCTTTGTGGGAGCAGAAGCTACTTGTGGGCAAGGAAAGGGTGCCTTAACGGACAGCTCAGGATCCTGGCCCAGGACATGGGGCGCCTCGGGACTGGGCGGTGCCCGGGAGGAGGAGCGGATCAGGGCTGCTGAGATTGTTGGGGGCCTTCTGAGCCGGAGGAGTGTGGGGAAGCCAGAAGGAGGTGGCTGGAGGGGCTGTGGTGTAGACAACCTCCCAGACCAGATGCCCTCACATCATCCATCCATTTGACAGAAGAGGTCATTGAGACCCAGAGAGAGGAGAACAGGCTAGGTCAGCCAGAGTCACTCAGCAATGAGAGGAAGGAGTGTCTGAGCTGCAGGAACCCAGCGATCCCAGCCCCTCCACCGGCCCTGGGGCTTTGCTGCTGGGAGACTCCGACGCCCAGGGAGGAGCCCCAAGGAGAGGACAGGGAGGCTCAGAGCCCGGGTGGAGACAGATGCCCGGCCACCGATTCCCTGTGTGGCCTGGAGTAAGTCACGCCATCTCTCTGAGGCTCAGCTGTAAAATGGGGTGAAATATCTCCCTCCAGGGGGCTGGGAGGATTAAGTGAGATTTTAAAAGTGTGAAAGTGCCAGACCCAGTAGCAGGCCCCTGCTAAGCCTGGAGGTAATGCGCACTCCCTCCCCTCCCTCTTCTGGCTGGAACTGTTTGGG
Source organism: Smutsia gigantea (assembly GCA_032199065.1). Lineage (NCBI taxonomy): Eukaryota > Metazoa > Chordata > Mammalia > Pholidota > Manidae > Smutsia > Smutsia gigantea. The sequence goes on along the minus strand of JAVSCE010008560.1, from coordinate 43,394 downwards.
AGGCTGCCTGGAAGAGGCAGACCTTGAACGTAAGAGAGACCCAGAGGAAGCATGGGGATGCTGCTGGACACCCCTAGCACCCTGGGGGCCCCAAGGGGTGTGGACCTGCTGCCATGGTCACAGCTGCCTTCTCAGGCCCCTCAGGCCCCAGAGTACCCAAAACCTCAGCCTGGAGAGCTCTCCACCTAAGAGCAGGGAGAGACAGCAAGCCCCTCCCACCTTCACCTCACACACATTGGCCCCAAGCCTGGCCTGCCTATAGTAGACAAATCTCCCTGTCCCCATGGCCTCTGCTCCAGGCAAGGCCTTGTCTTCTGGAATGAAACGACCATTTACCGAAGAGCCTGCTCCGCTCCCACGATTCCATGAGACTCTTGACCCACAGCATTGCTGCCCTGACAGCCAGGCGTTCCTACCTGATACAGATGGGGAAATGGAGGCTCAGGGAGCCGGGCGGGGGTGGGGTGCTGCAGAAACAGGCATGTTGCTTGAAGAGGTGGGGGCTAACCATTGGCAAGCACTGCCTTCTGGGAACGGTTCCCCCTCTCATGTGAGCTCCCAGGGGAGCAGGGCTGGGGTCTCCCTGGCTCCTGACATGGGCCTGGCATTTTGAGTGAGTGAACCTAGATACAAATGAGTGACAGTTTGGTCTGTGAGTGACCCAGAGACAACACCCTGAGACTAAGACACTGTGGATCTGTAAGGTCAGAAGGAATCACCCAGGAATGTGCAGAGTAGCTTCCAGAACACAGGAACTAGTGCTGGTGCCTGCCTCTGGGCATGGAGGTGGAGTATTAGGAGTGGGGCAGACTTATTTTTCTGTTTGAATAATGTTTGTATTATGTAAGGTGTGTGTATTATAATGTGTTATAATTACAATGCATTACCATGTGCGTGTGAGTATATGAGTATGGCCATAAATAATCGCCTGGGGAGCTCCTTAAACATGTGGGCTCCTGGGCTACAGCCCGGGGGATGGAAGCAGCAGGTCTGCAGGTGGCAGAGGAACAAGACGAGTTCCCTGGTGATTCTGTGACAGGTGGCCCTGGACCACACTTAGGAACAAAATCACCAGCTGGGTCCTGTATCCACCAGCCACCAGCCAGGCTCATCTGCATGGTCTTTTGCATATATTTGCATGGCTTCTCTGGTTGAAAATGAAGTCTGTGTTAACCCTTATCCTCCTTTCTGCTTGGGTTTGAAGAAAGTTTCTCCCCTCCCCACCTCCCTAGACCTGGCTGACCTGGACAAGCCCCGTTCCTCCTCTTCCCTGGCCCCGCAGCCTAATACGTTACGGTTTTACCTCATCTCCACATTCTCCTAGCTCCCCAAGGCCTGGTGCACACACAGCACCTCACCTCAAAGCCTTCCCCACCCTCGAGTCATCCCAGTCCCACAAACTTTATCCCCCTCCGCTAAACTCCCACCAGCATTTCCATGGACTGAATCTCTGCGCACCCTGGGCTGGGCCAGGCCTGTCACTCATCTCATTCCACCCAGGGTCCAGAGACCCCGTGAGACCAGACCCCATTTGGCCCATTTTACAGATGAGGAAACTGAGCCTCAGGGGAAACACGTGACTCGTCAGAAAGTGGCAGCTTTTCCTATGCCACCAACCTGCCTCTTAAAATACCCTTGTGGCATTTTCACTCATCTCGGGTTAATGTTATTTGGGTTTCACTTTGCTTCTACTTGCTTCACTTGGGTCTTTAAAATTAACCAAGCCACCCTAGCAAAATGGTATGTAGATGTGATCTCAGTTGGAAATAGAAAAAATCTCATATGATCAACTCTGTATCACTCCTAAAAAAAAAAAAATTACCCAAGCCATACACACTTACTGTAAAAACCTGTGAACAATCCAGAAATGTTTGAATAAAATTTGAAGTCCCTCCTTATATGCCACCCCTCACCCCGACACTTTCTAGGAAGAACCACTGTGAACAGTCTAGGGTCACCTTCCAACCTCTTATGCATTTACATACAGATGTGATATCTGTAAATATATTGGCATAGCATTTTTATTGTAAGGTACACATGCAAAAAATACACAATTTAAAGAAACACAATACAGAAGCCCATGTACTCACCAGCCATAAAAATTGCCAAAACTTCTTAGAAACACACCCCTATGCTTCTCCACAGCTGCACTCCACTCCTCCTCTGATTTTCCTTACAGACTGACTATATATATGTATATATTTTTTAAATAATAAGTTTAGGGTAAGAATTGCTAAGTTAACCTGTGTACAACATGTCCAACTTCATTAGGCAAAGCTAAACTATATTCCAAGGAGATTGTGCCAATTTTGACTCCCACCCAAAGTGGATGAGAGTCTCCACTGAGCCATATCCTTGCCAAATGTAGAACTGTTCAACTTTATATTTTTTGCCAAGGTAGTGGGAGTAAAATTCCAACTCATTATGGCTTTAATATATATATTTCCCTGATATCTAATGATATCTGTCTTGTTTATATCTTCCCTATCCTTAGTGGTTCTTTTGTCTTGATATATCAGTCATTCAAAAAGTTGTGATAAAATCTATCTATAATGGATTTGTTAATTTCTCCTTGTTTTCCTTTATATATTTTGAGGTTATGTTATCAGGTGTATAAGAGTTGAGAATTGTTATGTTTTCTTTGTTTGTAATAATGCTTTTGCCTTGAAGCCTAGTTTGTTATTCATATAGTGATAAACCTTCTGATTTTAATCTTTTACCACACAAAGACAATTTCTTTGCCTTCCCCTCTTTTTCTTATCTGGTTTAAATCATTTTCAAACTACTAGTTGGCCTTAATGAGAGATGACTTCATTTCTTATTTTTAAAATATATTATAGAAACATTTCAGCATACACAAAAGTACACAGTTCTATAAAATGAACCCCCATGTACCCATCAACCTGCTTAGACATATACCAAATCAACATATTTAACCCCACTAGCTCCCCCAACCCAAGTTATTTTGAGGCAAATCACATATGTTTATAAATTAACCTGTAAATATTTTAAGATGTTTCTGTAAAAGAAAAGGACTTAAAAAAACAAAAACAAAAACAAAACAAAACCCAACCCATTACCATCCTATAACAGTAATTCCTTAAGACATCAAATGTCATTTTTTACAGTTTGTTTGAGTCAGGATCTAAGTAAGGCCTGTGAAAAGGTCTAATTTGTAAATGTCTCTTAATTCTCAATCTATAGGTTCCTACTCTTTTGTTTTCCTTGCAATTTGTCTGTTGAAGAAATTAAGTCATTTGCCCTTTATATAAAAATATTTTGTATGATGGGATTATATAGATAATGTTCTTTAGCAATATATATTGGCCATCTTTCCTCTCAGAACATATAAATCAATTTTGGGTTTTTAGCTAGTGCACAGGCCTTCATAGTTACTATTTTTTAAATGTCTTATCTCCTCTACTTACCTACCCTGAGCATGGGATGAGATAATTCACTCAACAAATATTTAATGAGCACCTAATTTGTGCCAGGCCCTGCCCCAGATCCTGAGAGATATAATAGTGAACCAGCCAGACACATTTCCTGGAGCTTAAACTCAAACTTTGGAAGTCTGCAGAATCCCTTAAAAAGACCTTGTTAGAATTCAGGTCCCAGGGCCCCAACCCAGACAGGCTGTCAGAGATCTAGGGTGGGCAGAAAAGGTGGGTGGGTGGGGAGCAGACACAATCGAAGCAACGCTTGGACCAGATACTGTCTGCGAAAAGCACTTGGCAAAGTCCGTTGGCCCCGCCAGCCCCCCAGATATGGGGACAAAAATCACACCTGCGACTCCACCTTTTCAGTCCCTTCCTGGTTGCGTGACCTTGGAAGCGCCTTCAAAACAAAGGCGAATGAGTCCTGCCTCGCGGGTGTGGAGAAGCATCTAATGATGCGGTGTGCAGGCGCCCTATGGGTACTCCTGGCAGGAAAGCGTGAAGGCTGTGGAAAGGTCTGGAGGCAGTGACAGGGCCCAGCAGGGCTCAAGCCTCAAAAGACCAAGCTGGTTGAGGGCCAGGGCTCCCTTCGGGGTCAGGGTGCAGGTGCTCGGCCAAGGTCCAAGTACCCCGGGTGCCACAGCCTGCAGTCCCCGAGGCCGCCACGGGGCGGCGGTGTGGGACAGGGTCCTTGGGGGCTGCGCAGGGAGCCCCGGGGACCGGCCACATCTGCCTGGCGGAGGTGAGAGACTTATTAGTAACCACTGGTCTGGTATGGACTTCCCTGGGGAGGGGAGAATGAGATCATTTTGGTTTCTTCTGTGGCAGGAGGGGAAACTGAGGCTAGGAACTCCCCACCACCACCGCCATCCCCCATGCAACTCAGCCAATAGCTGCTGTGATGGGAGGCGCACCGGGTGAGATCCTGGCTCTGACCAGCGGAGGGACTGCGGACAGGCCGTTCAAGCTGTGAGACCTGTTTTCTCACCTGTGGGATGGCTAGTACTCCCAGGCGCCAGCGCATAATGGTGGCCATGGGACTTGCCGGCAGTCTGGTGGTGAGCCAGGGTTAACCATGCCCAGGGATCTAAACGTGAACTTTGAAGATGTGGATAAAAATAACAACTGCTATGAGCTAAGCAAAGTGCTTCATCCCCTTTACACTCTCCTAACAGCCCGTGGGGTTCGTGCGGTGACTGCCACTCTCTCACAGATGAGAAAGCCGAGCCTCAGAGACAAGGTGTGGCTTGTCTGAGGTCACACAGCCCAGCTGAGCCTGTCCCCTCACTTCTGGGTTCTGTGCACTCATCTGACCGGACATGAGGTTGGAGAGGGCAGACTGTTTCCTGGCTGGCTGTCTCTTCTGTCCCTGGTTCCTGGCTTCCTTCCTTTCTGCCCCTCTGGTCTCCCTGAGAACCCCCACTCCACTGAGGCTGCCCCTTCCCCCACTGAGACAAGAAGCCTCTTCATGCCCACAGTTGGTGCCTGGCCAATCAGAGCGATCATGCATGTGACTCAAGCCGGGCCAGTGAGGTTGGATTCTGGGACACTGGTTGGAACTGTTGGGAGAGACCCTCTTCTGCCCACCTAGAAACTGAGCAGCTGTGAGCCTGGAGCCTGCGGGATTCTGGAGATGTTGCTTCAGCCTCTGGCTTCACCTTAATCGAGAGGAGCTAACTGGCTGGGGGGCTCGTGTACTGAGATGCAGCCCCAGCCTTCCACCTGCCCAACTGCCACACAGTCCACCTCCCACCCATCTCCATCTCTCCCCACTGCCACCTCCCCCAACTAGGATCTGATGCTTGAAGGGCCCCAAGTGTGGGCTGCTCCCTACCTGCTGCCTCCACCGGAAAAGAAGTTCTTAGCTCCACTTTGACAGGTGAGGCAACCAGTTTGAGAGAGGTGATTTGCCTAAAGATGTACAGCTGATGAGCACTGGGCCCACGGGCTAGAATCTCATCATGCATTCATTCATTTCCTTGTAACAAGTCTCTTCTAAGCCTGTGCCCAGAGGCCAGCTGTAAGGGCACAGGGTGTGGGCTCTGGAGACAGACCCCCAAGCTCAAATTTCAGCTTCCCCCATCACTACTAGTACATAATCTTGGGCAAGCTACTCATTCTCTGTGCCCGTTTCTTATCTGTAAAACTGGGGAAAGAGTGAAGTCCCCTGGCGTCTCAAGAAACCAAAAGCATTCTGCTGGACAATGGCTGTCCCTCTCGTAAGGCTGTGCTGTGTGCCTGCCAACCCTCTGCTGGAAATTCTCCCGGAGTGACACAGAGTGGTTAAGAGCATGGACTCTGGACCTAGGCAGCCTGGGTTCCAATCCCAGCTGGAGATGAAGGAGAAGGGCAGTCCGGGCAGGGGAACCCCAGGCGCCAAGTCACTGAGGTAGGAAACAGCGCCTGACCCTGAGGAGGAGGTTCCCCGGGGCTGAGAGATAACCCTGCGGCTCCTGACCCAGCGCTCCCGTCTCCTTCCTTCTGCCCCAGGAGAGCTGCTGTCCTGGGATGGGGCACTGGAGACACGGACTGGCCTGAAGGACCAGGGACTCATTTGGATTCTGGAATCCTGGTCAGCAGCCCGACGCTGCGGGAGAAACAGTGTCCGGATGAAACCGAGACCGTCAACTGGAACTGGAACCAGGCCAAGAGGGGCAGGCAGCCCAGCCTTGGTGGAGAGTCTTGGGTGCCCGGGACAGGGGGCAGTTCCCAGGAGACAGGAGAGGCCCAAGGGCACAGCTTGGCAGTGCCTGGCCAGAGGGGGTGGGGAGAGACCGGCGCAGGCCCTCAGCAGCCACTCGCCCTCGCGCCATGCTCTGGGCCTCTCCACGGAGGAGCTGGGAGCTAAAATAGGACTCTATTTTAGGGGCCTGAGGCAAGCAGGAGTCACTTCCCTGCCAGATGGGAGAGGTTGCCTCAGTCTCTTCAAGGCCAGGCTCTCCACCCAGGCAGGAGTGGCGAGGTGTGGACACTGACGGTGGGGGCGAGGCACAGGGGCACAGCTGAGGAGCGGCTGAGGACAGCGGCTGCCAAGAGGCAGGGCCTGAAACCACCCCCATTGTCTCCCTTCCGCCTCCCAGCAGCCCCATGAGGTGGGAGCAGGGGCTTCCCCCATCTTATGGACAGATGCAGGTTCAGAGAGACCAAGTCACTTGTCCAAAGCCTCTCAGTAACAATGGCAGAGCCCGCATTCAGCCTGGGTCTGGCTGATGGCCAAGGCTGTGCCTCTAACCGCACTTGTATCTGTGAGCATGACCTTGATAAGCAGGAGGCTTAACTGTTTCCTGAGTATCTACTGTGTGCTGGGCCCTTTGCATACATTAGCCCAGAGAGCCCAAGCCCCCCACCCTGGCAGGAAGGCACTGCCGCCCCCATTTCACAGATGGGCCTGAGGAGAAGAGGGTCAGGCCCGGGATGTTACGGCCTCCGTTGGGCATCTGAGTGACCGTGCGACCACGGGCATGTACCTTCCCCTCTCTAGGCCTCTGTCTCCCTATCTGTAGTTGGAAGAGATGGGGTCAGGTCCCAAAGGGCCTGTCTAGCTCTGATGCTCTGGGACATGTCCTTGGGGGAGGCTGACAGAGAGCTGGGGTGGGGGGCAGCTGAGGGAAGGGACACCACCCACCCCTTGCCCTTCCTGCTGCCTCCGTCCTGGTGGACAGTCAGTGGGGACATTCCTTAGCCACAGTCTGGTTTCTCTCCCCTTGAACCTGGGTTCTTGGCGGCCAGGCGCTGTGAGGCCATTTGCGGTCCCCACTCACCCACTCCTCCCCTGCGGTGCCTGGGCCATAAATAGCCTTGTCCATCCTCTCGGCAGCTTTCCACCTCTGCCGCTCACCGTGCTCAATTGCCCGTGTCCTCCCTCCTCTCACCCATCCTGGGGAAGGCAGCCATTCGGTCCCTTCCGTTTCTGTCACTAACTGCCCGGCGGACCCCCCCCCGAGGCTGCTCTGACAGCACCCCCACCTGCCTGTCTCATTTTTGAGCCCAGAAAGCTGCCCCTCCTGTTCCTGCTGCCCCACCCAGCGTCCCTCAGAGGCCCCAGAGGAGGCTCAAAGGCTGCGTGGAGGTCCAGCTGCCACTCGGCCTGCCCTGGTCCGCCAGCTTCCCGTCGCTGCCTACTTCCCACCCCAGCCCCCTCAGCCGCCACACACAGCTTCTGAACACCTCGTCCATCACTCACTCCCCTGCTCCCAGACCGCCCAGGGCTCCCCACTGCTGCAGGCAAAGGCCCCAGACCCTCAATCGCCTGGCCCAGCCCCCCAGTAGCAGCTGGCTTCCCCCAACCTGCACCCCTTTCCCCAGCCTCACTGTCCTGTCGGCCGACCTCTGCTATGGTTCAGGGACCGGAATGCCATCAACTGACGGGCGGGAAAGCCCTGAGCTGCTGCGTGACCTTGGCTAGGACACGCCATTTCCCCGTACCTCGTCCGTAAAAAGGGGATGACAGAATCCCCCTCGCAGGGCTGATAGGGGTAGCAAGTGAGAAATCAAAGCTTAAAGGGCTTTGTAGCCTATAATGTGCAGGCATTTAATCGTTGTGGTCATCCTGTGACGGACTAGGAGGACTGTTGTGGTTAAGCTCGAGCTGGACAGGAGGCTGGGTGTGCTGAGGGTGACCAGTGGGCTTAGTCGCCGTCTGTGGTCACCCCACAGGGCTTTGAATGTGGCTCCAGGGGCCGATGTCTATATCTCCATCCAGCAGGTGAAGAAAGAGGCTCGGGCCACACAGCTGCTGAGTGGGGGTGGACCTGTCTCCTGTCTCTGACACATGTTGCTGGAAGTGGGCTTCCTCGGGTCTCCAGGATTCTCTTCATCACAAACCTGGGTTTTTGTGGCTTCCTGGTCCAGCCGGGCAGGCGTCAGCAGGAGCCCAGCACTGCCGGGGGGCTCTGTCCCTGCACTCCACTGTCAGCTGCTCCACGGGCAAGGCTGCCTCGGCCTCTCTGGTTTTCCCATGGAGCACCTGCACCCCCCCAGCACCTCCCAGGATTCCCTCCCCTCAACCGCACCCCTCCTCACAGCCCAGAGGGACGGCTCTCCACCTTCCTCTGTGCCTGGCTGGATGTAGGGCTGGGTTTCTCCGTCCTGGGGCGCCCAGAGCATCTGGCTGCCTCCCCACGGACATGCCAGGCCTTGTGGGGGAGGCTACCATCTGCCCCTCCACATCCGCAGCGCCCAACCCAACACACCGCTTGCTCTCCACCTCTGACTTAGGGTGCACGTGTCTCTTCCGAAACGTCTTGGGGCCTCCCCCAGCCTGCTCTTGCTCTCTGTGGTTCTGTAGGCCTCCCTCTCTCAGCCATTGTGCCTCTCCATTCCGACTCTGTCACTGTCTCTCTTGGTCTCTGTGTCTTTCCCTTCCCCCACCTCTATCACCTGCATTCCTCATGACAGTTACCACTCCCTGACCCTCTCCCACCTATGCACGGCACACTCACCCTTAGCCCCTGGACCAGGTGTTGACAGGGAAGCCCGGGAGGAGAGGAGGAAGGGAAGGACTCAGACACACCTGGAAAGGTTCTGGAACCCAGAAGGGGAGGACGGTAAGCTGCTCTGCCTGGGAGGGAAGGTTCCAGAAGCAAGAGGAGCAGGTGCTGGTCCTCAGAGCCTCATGAAGGGGCCACATCCCAGGAGGAGGTGATCCTGGGGACACCTTGGGGTCTGGCTTAGGAGCCCGGGTCTGGATTGAGCCCCGCACCAGTGCTGCGTGGCGTCTCTCTGGGCCTATCATTCCCTGGTCCGTGAGGCACCCAGGGGTTCCCTCTTGGCCTCACTCCCGCTGTGGGCACTGTGAGAGCAGACAAAGGCCTCCGTCTCGCAGGGGCTCAGGACTACCCACCCCATGGCCACGGCCCCTGTGGCAGCAGTTGGCTGCTATAACTGAAACCAGGGACCCCTGGCTGCTGCCCCAAGCCTGAGCAGGGAATGGCAGGGATTCCCCCTGGTTTTACCTGCCAATGGCAGCAGGACACAGGCCAGAGGCCTCACAGCTCCCGGCCCAGGGCTCTTTCCCAGTGCCACCTCCCAGGGTTGATGGGCTGGAGGCCCAGGCCCTAACTACATCTTGACCTTTTTGGTTCAGCACCGAATCCCTTCACCTAGACCAAGGTCTTCCTTCCTCATAGAAGGTGCTCAACAAATATTTGTTGAATGCAGGAATGAACGCATGGCACAGAAACCCTTTGAATTCTGTAATGGATTGGGGCTGATGTTTTTGCTGATGACCAGGACCTAGGCAGATGCATTCCACTGGGGAGTTCCCACTGGGACTTGGGTAGAGATTTTTATACCAGATCTGAGGCAGTCGGTAAACAGAGCGAGAGTGGGCCTGGAAGTTGCCAGGGATTGCAGGAGGGGCCAAAGACAGATTTGGGCATCCTCCCAACTTTACCAAGGGCCAGTTCTGTCCTTCCCCCTTCCCCCAAGACCTCCTGACATCTTCTAAAGGACAGGGGAGAGAATCCTAGGTGGTCACACATGTCAGGGCCCTGGAGGTCACTGGGTCCAACCTCCTAACTTAAAAGGTGGGGAAAATGAAGTTCATAGAAAGGAAAAGATTACCCAGGATCACACAGTCAATCGGAATCCAAGCTCTTTCTTTAGCTCCCAGTCATCATATACTGAAAGCTAAGGAGCTATCAGGTCTCCTCTTGACATGGCTGCCAGGAAGCTCAGAGGTCAGTTTTCAAACTGTCTATCTTATATGGTAAGCCTTTCAAAATCCTTTCTGGAAGGCAACTCATATTTATTTGGGTCCAATAATGTGCCCAACACCATGCCAAGCCTGGTTACATATGTGATCTCATTTAATCCACAGAACAAGCATCTGAGATAGATACAAATGGCCCCTTTTTACAGATGAGGAAACAGGTTCAGAGACAATAAATCAACTTGCCCCAAATCACATAGCAAGTGTGTGGTAGAGGCAGAATTCAAAGTAAGGACCCTCTGGCTCTCACACCCATGATCTTTCCTGTCTACAAATATCCACATAAGGCCACTGCTTTCGGCCCTGTGACCTGGTGCCACTGCTGAGACCATCACCAGCCATTTTTCCTCACCTGTGCTCACCCTTGCACCAGGCCACCTCTTGAGAAGCTGTGAAAGGAAGCTTGGTTTTGACACGTCTCCCCTTTCCAATCCTTGGAACCCAAGTTTATACTGTCCTTGTGGAAACATGCAAATACAGGGCATTGCATTTTGAAAGAGTCTGTGGTGAACACAGCCTGGGATGCTATTAGTACCTAGTCTGAGCAAAGAGCCCTAAGAAAACAAAACAAAACAAAAAATCTGCACAAAAATGTTGATTACCACATTGTGTAACATAGAAAAAAGTTGAAATTCATCAGGATACAGGAGGGGAAGGGTTTGGCCAACAGAATTCATCAGAGGGCTGGCTTGGCAGGGGGACCCAAACTTAGTTTAATGCACTGTAGTCTCTGTCTTGAAATTCTTAATTTTCTCTTGAACTTGTGGGACAAACGTATCACGCACAGGATCAGAGGATATAATCTGACCACAGGAAAAACTTTGTATCTTAGTGCCTTTAAGGGCACAGTTTTCCCACCTTTTAAACAAGGGACATATATTTTCATTTTGCAGTGGACCCCACAAATTATGTAGCTGGTCCTGGGTGTAGTAGTGGAAAGGGCGCTGGGCTGGGCGCCAGGAGAGTGGGGTTCAAGGTTGCTTGCTTCTCTAAGCCTCAGATTCCCCACCTGTAAACAGGCCTGCTAAGAGCTGTGATTCAATGAACATTATGTAGTTCTCAAAAATGGAAAATATATAGAATCCACCAATACCAAGAAAAGTCAGTACCCAGAAAAAAATTATGCCTGAATAGTGAGATTTTAGGCAAGATGAAGTGAGGATTTTAGGCAAGATGAAACCACACCGCCTTACTCTCCCAGCCCCCATCTCTCTTCCTCCCTTTCTGCCACCTGATATCTATCCCCTTCCTTCTCTCCATGCCACCCACCTCTCTGGGGCTGGGACTGAAGGGGAAGAGGGAGGGCAGGGGAGGGGGATTCTGTCTCCTCTTCCTGGCTCCACAGGAAAGATGGGGTGGGGTGAGGGGCTTGGCGGCGCCCCCAAGGCCCCTTCAGCCTGCCCATTTCTGTGATAGTTAAGGTTTTTAACACCCCCAGATACAGCAATTTCCCCAGTTCCAGTGCCACCAGGAGCCTAGGGTGAGGTGAGAGGGATCCGAGGATCTGCTGCCAGCGCTGGGAGGCAGGTGGGAGGGCCGTGAAAGGGGAACAGCTGGGGGAGGCAGGTGAGTCAGCGCAGAGCAGCAAGGAGGGATTTGCAGGGGAGCCTGTGTGGCCATGGAGCTCCCTGCAGCTGTGTGCTCACCTCTGGCTCAGGAACCCCTGTGGCCCCCTCCCCTGTGTCGCGCTGGCACTCCACTCGGGCACCCCAGAAAGTCCTTGCCTTTTGGGCCCTTGTAAAAAACTTGCCTATCCTGTGTCTCCGAGGTCACCCCACATGTTAACCTCTAAGAGGTCCCAGGTGGAAGGTTCTGAGTCCAAGGGTGCTGAGGCCAAAGGCCTCTTTATTGTTCTTTAGTTACCCAGGGCACCAAAGCATCACATGAAGAAGGCAGGAGAGGATGAGATCTGGGGAGGGTGTGTCAGGGCACCTTCAGCTGGATGGAGGGACATCTCCGATGAGCCCCTGGGGTTGGAGGCAAGGTCCTCGGGTGCTCTCACCTGGCAGAAGGGCACCAGGGCCGGAGAGCATGTAGCTGTGCTTTTGTCTTGCTGAGTGAACTCCACAGGCCCTCTGAGGCCTCCAAAGGCCACAGGTGCACTCTGGGAAATCTGCCCCCTACACCCCTGCCTGGGGGAGGATGTGAGTGAGGGGAAGGTAGGCTCCTCAGCCTCTGACAGTCCTCACCGTAGTCCGAGCCAGCCCCTTAGTTCTCCATGTCCCCACCCATGAATTCAGATGATTCTTGTTCTACGCCCTGGAATTTGGTGAGAATTCTGTGAACTAAAGGATGTGAAAGGTGTCATGCAATGGGAGACATCATGACATTTGTTGAGGGACTTGGATCCGTCTGGCTGCTTTCTCCAAGAAAGAGGCCATAGGTTTTCTTGTTAAACTCCTAAAGCACATGTTTTACCCAAATGGCAGCCATGTTGCCAGTGCTGGTGAAATGCGGTCATTCACAAAGCAGCCCACAGCACTTCATAGTAAGTGAGCTTGCCTGCTGGTTCCCTGGGTTTCCTGAGGTAGCTGGCACCTTTGCACAGAAGATTCATGGGAACAAGGAGGGTTCCCTCTGCTTCCTTACACCCCAAATGTTGGATACACAGTTGGCATGTAAAACAGAGTTAGAGCTGAAGAACCCTTCAAACTCAAAGGTTCTATGTTAGACTATCAAGTATGGCCATAATTCCACTCTGGTATGTACACCCCTTGCAATGTGATTTTACCATGCTCTCCAGAGGTAGTCTAATTTACTACCCTTTGAATCTGGGCCAGCCCTGTGATCTGGATTATCAGGAAAATGCAGTGGAAGTAATGTTATACAAGTTTAAGGCTAGGCTCAAGAGACCTGCAGCTTTGTCCTTTGTCCTTGTAGGTGCTGTGCTGAGGCATCGGGATGGAATTTGGTGTAGCCTATTGGAGGAGAAGAGGCCCCTGGAGGAGAACCAAGGCCCCCCAGCCAACAGTCAGACCAGACCAACTGGCCAACATGTGGGTGAGGCCATCCTGGACCTTACAGCCCAGGTGACAGTCCAGCTGAGCACAGCTACTGGAGTGAGCCCCAAGAAGCCAGGCAAGAAACCACCGAGCCCACCTACAGAAACTTAAGAAAGTAGAAACCATTGTTGTCTAAGTTTGGGGGTGGCTTGGTACACAGCACAGGCTAACTGAAGCCCAGAGAAGGGAAGGGGCTTACCCAAGGTCCCACAGTGAGTCAGAGACCAAATCCAACTAGACCAGGTTTCTGGCTGCCACCTAGAGCCCTTCCCACAGGACCGTCCTGTAGCCAACTCATCAGCTCAGACTGGTGTGTGCAGAAGGTGTAAACCAGGGGGGCCCTTCCCCTTAACCCCTGAGTTATAAAGGATTGGTTGACATCCACACAAGACCCCCCTGCCCACCATCTCTTGGAAGGGAGGTTCTGTAGATGACGAAACCAAGGCCAAAAGCTAATGGGCGCCTTGCTGACAGCCACACAACAAGTAGCAAAGCTCTAACTCAGACCCAGGTCCTCTGAAGCCCCTTAAGGGTCCTTCCCATTGGCTCCCAGGAAGAACGGCAGGTGATAAAGTTCCCTCTAAGGCTCAGAAAGGGACACACAGACACACTCATATCATGCTGGTCTCTCTCTCTCTTCTTCCCAGCTTCCATCTTCAACCAGCCTACCCCTAATGGACCATATACTTTATTAAAAATATATAGTTACAAACTCCATTGTCCATCTGGGCTGTGCCCGGGGGTCCTGGAGGGACCACAAGGGGGGTGGTTCTCGCCTTGCCCCTGGGGTCCCACCACTGCACAGAAACCCAACACCATCCGGGGACCAAGATGGCTGGCTTTGGGCACCAGCCAGCTGGGCAGGGGAAGGGGCCAGGCTTGATGGGCTGGGTGGGGGAGGGGGGCACGGAGAGGGACTCTACCTCCTTGTCCTGTGGGTACAAATGGCAGAAGGTGGATTTGGTGCCTCCATCTCTCCATTTATAGATATTTACAGAAGTAAGTCATGAGCAACAGGCCAGAGTCATGCAAAATAAACCCCCCCATCCTTCCCCCAAACTAACCCACTGCCCACCCCAGAACCCCATGACGCCCACCCCCACCCCTAGCAGTCCAGCCGCCTTCCCCAAGGTTCTGAGAGCAAAGGGGGCATGTCCTTGAAGGGTAGGTGGGAAAAGGGTGGTGGGCCTGGGGTCCCCAAGCTGCCAGTGGGTAGGTGCTGGGGAACCTGGGCTGGTAGGACTGAGAGTATCTGGGCCCTTCTCAGGCCTGGGCTCTGGAGTCCGTAGGAAGGGATGCCCCAGTTTTTGAAGCCCCCTACTCCCTCCAGAAGGTCCACGGAGCCAGAGTCAGGCCTGTCCTGAGTGCAGAGGGGTGTCCTGGCATCCCACCCCAAAAGAGGCTCTTGTGGGAAGCAGTGAGGGCAGCGCCTGGAGGTCAGATGGCGGACTCCCTGCGGTAGGAGATGTTGTCCAGTGGGAGGGTGGCTTGCATGCGCTCCAGATCCAGGTGGCTGCCAAAGTCCAGCATCCGGATGATGCCGGCCTCCTCCTCGGGGCCCGCCTCCAGGCCCAGGCCTGCGGCCACCGCCGCAGCGGCGGCTGCCTCCTCCTCCATCTCCTCTTCCTCCTGGCTCATGAGGGCCAGCTCATTCTCATAGCAGAAGGCACTGGGGGGGGGCGGCGGGGCGGGCAGCACGGTGATCTTGCTCTCCTGCAGCTCCCGGGCAGAGCAGCAGGGCGTGCCGGCCACCTCGTAGGTCTTGTGGAAGCGCGAGTAGTCCACCTTGTAGTGGCTCTTCTCCTCAAAGACCACGGGCTCAAAGCGGTGGCCCCACAGGATCTCGCTGGCCAGGTAGGAGCTGCGGGCCTGGGTGGTCATGGCAGTGGCCTCCACCATGCCCTCCAGGATGACCACGATCTCAAAGTCCTCCGACTCCAGCTCCTCCTTGCCCATGCCGTAGAGTGGGCTGTCCTCGTCGATCTCGTGGACAATGATGATGGGCGACACCAGGAAAATGCGGTCCAGGCCGATGTCGTAGCCCACATTGAGGTCCCGCTGGTCCAGCGGCAGATACTCGCCCTCCTGGGTCATGTAGGGCTTGATGAGCTGGGCCCGCACGTGGGCCTCCACGATGTGGCTCTTGCGCAGATTGCCCACGCGCCACATCAGGCAGAGCTTGCCGTCGCGCACCGAGATGACCGCGTGGTGGCTGAACAGCAGTGTCTGCGCCCGCTTCTTGGGCCGGGCCATCTTGGCCATAATGGTGCCGATCATGAAGGAGTCGATGACACAGCCCACAATGGACTGGACCACCACGGCGATGACTGCCAGCGGGCACTCCTCCGTCACGCACCGGAACCCATAGCCGATGGTTGTCTGTGTCTCCACTGAGAACAGGAAGGCGCCCAGGAAGCCGTTCACATGCATGATACAGGGCTTGGGGGCTGCTGGGGCTGCACCACCACTGCCCACTGGGGCCCCTGCCGAGGCCACTGCTGGACTGGCCTCCAGGTCACCGTGGAAGAAGGCGATACACCAGAACAGGAGACCAAAAAAGAGCCAGGAGACAAGAAAGGCTGCAGAAAAGATCATGAGCATGTAGCGCCAGCGCGTGTCCACGCAGGTGGTGAAGATGTCAGCCATGTAGCGCTGCGACTTGTTGCTCAGATTGGCAAAGTAGACGTTGCACTGGCCGTTCTTCTTGACGAAGCGGTTGCGGCGTTTCCGCCGGGGCACGTGGGCCTGCCCGTTTCGGCTGTGCCCGTGCATGTCCTGAAGCCGGCGTGGTCACCTGGGGAGATGCAGGGCCTGGGGAGGACAAGCCAGACATGAGATGCAGGGGAGCAAGTGGCTGCCATGGGGGCAGCCCCTCCGAGGGCCCCAGAAGCCCAGGCTCAGTGGGCACAAATGCCAGCCCCAAGACGCTCAGAAGGGGAAGAGCCTGGGCTCGGACCCAAGACCTCCTCTGCCCTGGTGGGCAGGAGGTGACAGTTAAGATGGCTCTGATGACAGGGAGGGGTGACCGGACCTGAGGTAGTGCTTTCACAGCGGGCCCAGCTCTGGGGTTGGGGTCTGCAGGAGCAGAAGCTGAGGCCACCAGGATCCAGGTCCTAGTCCCAGCCCCTCACACTGCACCTCCCGCCCTCCTTGTCCCATGTGACCTGAGCAGAGGGAGCTGTGAATGCTCTGGCCCCCACTCACCCCCGGCATTCAGCCTCTGCCCTTCTGGGTCTCTCTGGGGCTGGGCATTCTCCTGTGTTGTCCAATACAGCAGCCATGGGTACCTGTGACTCTTTACATTTATTTAAAATTAAAGAAAAGTTTAACTTCAGCTGCCCAGTTGCACTGGTCACATTTCAAATTCTCAGTAGCCGCATGTGGCCGATGGCTACCATACTGGACAGAGCTGATACAGGGCCTTGCCATGTTTGCAGAGAGTCCCACTGGGAAGTGCTAGGACCCACAGTCCCACCTCAGTTCCTGTCCTGGCCCCAAACTTGTTGGGAGCAGTGGTGGGTGAAGAGTCCAGTGGTGGTGGTCAAGATGGAGGAAGGGAAGCCTCCAACTTGGTTCCTGTGTAGGCATCGCTATTTCCAGGTCACAGGTGAGGGAACAGGGGCTCAGAGAGAAGTGACCTGCCCAAGGCCACACAGTTGGTGAGTGAGTGGGTCCAAGCCCAGGTCACCCTTCAGCCCTCAGGCGCTGTGATAGGTTCACCGTGTGGAGACAGGCGTGGGGAGGCAAACGCACCCACTGCCCGGCTGTGTCATCTGGGACAACTCATTTCACGTCTCTGAGCCTCAGTTGCTCCATCTGTAAAGTGGGGATCAAAACCTGCCCCTCAGGACGCAAGGAAACAGTAGGTGCTTGGTTAAAGCCATCACCCTCCGGCCTTCCTTCCCGGAGCGGGAGGAAGCTGACGAGAGGCAGGATTCGCCTGTCAGTGTCCCCAGCTGTTTCAGCGGGGGTGGCTCCTCACCCCATCGGGTGGCAGGCGCAGCAGCTGGGCCCACAGAGGCAGACCCTCCGTCCCCGCCTCCCTTCCACTGGGCACCCAGGAGAGAGACTGGTGTTAGCCAGGGCCCTAGCGGCTGGCAGACCGGTCCTGGGCCTGGGTTCCCGGTAACATTTTGGCCCAGAATTATATAAGGCTGGAAGTTTCTATTTTCTGTTCTATTCTTCTTCCTGATCTAATTGTGCATCTGTGGCAATGTTTATACACTTCCCCAGTTAAGGACAACTGGGTTGCCGCAGCAACCGGTGCGCACCAACGCTGTAATTTAGAGATCAACAGCTTCAGAGCCTGCCTCTTCCAGGGAGAAACTCCCTCTCTTAGCTCAGGGAGAGTGAGCCCTGCCCCCCACCCCAAATCTGGGTTCTTCTCCCTTCCCCCCTTAAAAGGAGCTCCCAGGTTGCACAGTCCTGGATTGAAGTCCCAGATCCACCATGTAATTTGGACAACTTATCTGACTGCTCTGAACCTCAGTTTCCTCAGTTGGAAAATGGAACCAGTGAGACCCATCTGTCTAACAGGTATTGTGGGCCTCCGATGCCTGCCCTTAAGCAGTTATAACTTTAGCTGGGAGGCCCAGGGTGAGGCCCTATCTAAGGTCAAACACAAACACAGGGTGGTGGGGACCCTGGTTCTCTGCCCAAAGGGACTAGCCCTGACCTGGGGGATTCATCTTGTATTGCAGGAGAGGGCTTCTCATGGAGCGCCCGCTCTCCAGCAGAGCCCTGGGGCGAGAGATGAGGGAGACGATCTCTTCATGGTCATAGACTGTTGGCCCCCTCAGCACTAGCCCCATGGCCCCCAGGCCAGCCCTGAGGCTCCACATGTCCCCACCCCACACTCCCACCCTCAACTTTAACACATGCCCCAAAGCCTGCCTTTCCATTACCCCCAATCCTCGAGCCCCAACTTGCAGCCTGGTGGGGCCACAGCTCTGCCCCCACCCCTGCACCTCCTCTCCTGATCACAGCAACGTTCCTCGAGCCCCTGCAATGGGCCAGGTCCTGTGCTGCCCTGCCCAAGCCAGCTCAGGCCAGTGCTGGGAAATATCCGCTCCGGGGCTGCTGGGAAAGCTGCCCCAGACACAGATGCTTCCCCAAGACCCGTCACCCTCTACCATGGAGGAGCCTGTGTGCAGCCCGTCCCCCTGAAGACCCTCGGCTGCTGGGGGCCAGCCCCTTGTCGGCAGTGACCTGCTCACATGAGCCAACCTGCCCGCCGCCAGGATGCCGTCAGCAGGAGTGAGGGGCTTGCCCGCCAGTGTGTGGACTGACCAGCACAAAGGCCGCCTAAAAAGTGCAAAGGACAGAGCTTGGCCTTGTACATTCACAGGATGACCACCGGGAAGGCCAGGTTTTCTTTCCCTTGTCTGACACACGGGGCTTCCCAGCCAAGGCACAAGGCTCCAGGGAAAAGTGGGAAAGAGAAGGGACACAGACCTCGGAAGATGGGGAGAGGCCTTGACTCCTGGGAGCTGTCCTCCTCTGAACAGAGATGTTTTATCACAAGAGCGAGCGAGCACTCTGGTCGGTCAGGTGCCTTATTGTGCCTACAATTAAACGGCACTTCTCTGGAAGGCCTGGAGCTGGTCTAGTCCGCTTGCACTGAAGGTGACCTAAGAACACACACGGAGGGACACAGTTTCCTATGCCGGAGCCCCTGGGGGCCGGTCCCTGTGCCTTCCTGGGTGACCTCATCCCCTTCCCGGCTGGATTCCTCCTCCAGTTGCTGTCCTTTATTCTAAGAGTACATCCTGGGATTCCTTTCCTGGCAAACAGTCTTTCTTTTGGGGAATGATGGGTATGAGAGATGCTGACTGCTTTTTAAAAACTAATGTCCTTTTTTGGCAAAGTGAAGGATTGACAATGCTGTGTCAGTCACCACACCTTTTTTTTTTTCCTTTCAATTTTACCGTGCTGTGAATGTCCAAAATCTGGAGCCCCTAGTCCTGATGTCACCGGACAACTAGGGAAACTGAGGCCAAGCGCAGGGCTTTGGCACCATGGTCAGCAGCAGCCAAGGACATGCAGGTAGAGGGAGATAGTGAAGGTGACCAGAAGAACTGTCAACTCATTGGCACCATAGCTATCCTGCCCCTTCCTGGGGCACTAAGGAGCCCTGGGGACCCTGCCTGCCAGGGGTCCAGAGGAGGCAGGAGGAAGGCCCCGCTCCTGCCACCTCTTCAGTCTGCCGTCTGATTTTATGACACGAAATGCCCCCTCCTTTCCTACAGTTCCCTTTGCAAAAGAAAAGCTGTTGAAGTGGCAGCACCCCTGGTGGGTTCTAGCTGCAAGGGGGCCTCACCGGGTGCTCCTGAGATGTGGGGCAGCCAGGAGGGAAGGGCAGGAGGCCACTCTTCAGAATTCTTAGCCAGCCTGCAGGGCCTTTGTGCATTTCATTGTTATGCGGTGGGACAACGGGGGAGGTGACGTGACTTGCCCAAGGTCCCACAGCTCAGTCCTTCTCTGCAGCTGCTCTCAGGGAATGTGCCAGGCCTGCCCAGTCTACCTCACTGAAGTGTCACTGCAACCCTCTGTTTATTTAACAAGTATTTATTAATCACCTGCCGCAGCATGAAGCGGGGTTATTATTTCTCTTCCCACCTGAGGAATCACAGGCTGGAGGTGGGGGAAGTAGGGGTGAGGTAAAGGGTCACACAGCGGAAATGGCAGAGCCAGGATCCGAGTCAGGTCTGGCTGGCTCCAGGTCCCCGGCTTACCCTGGGCCCCTGCCTCTGGTCTTGGGGACCCTGCACTTCCCACAACACCCTGTTCGGGTGGAGTCCCTCACGCCTCTCCCCAGCTTGCCAGGCCCAGCCTGAGCCCCTCCAGTCTCTGAAGCCTTCCCTGGCCGCACTGCCAGCCGCTAGCTGGTTCCACCCTCACGTTTGGAGTGGCAGGATCTGGTTTTCAGCCTCAGCACTGCTGCCTCCTAGCATGTCCTCCCTGGACCTTAGTTCCCTTATGGGCAAAATGAAGATGATGAGAAAGGTACCCACCTCACTGGGCCACTGATGCCAAACTGGTAGCGATTACATTCTAGAAACATCGGCGGACTGTTCAATGGGGCATTGCAGGTAAAATGAACAGAATATCCTGCTGAGGATGAGGATGGTGGTGGTGGCGATGAAGATGGAGATGAAGAGGACGGCGCTGGGAGAACACGGGACGGGGAGTTGGGAAACCTGGCTGCAGGTCCTGGTTCCACCACTGACTCTCCCAGCCAGATGCTCCTGCTGTCCACCTGCAAAATGGGGGACCGTAATTGCCCCCTGGCGGGACAGGTGGGAAAGGGTGATGCAGCAAGGCGCCCAGCCCGGTCTGAGATGAGGCAGGTGGTCGGCGGGCGGGCCGAGCCTGAGCCCAGAGGGCTTGGGCCCACAGGGGGACGCTGACTGCTCTGCCAGAGGGAGCAGGCGCCGGGCAATTCTGGGCATCGGGGCCAAGGGGCTGACTCCGCGTACCCACGAGGGGTTCAAGAGAGTGGGAAGATTTCCCTGGGGGAAGTGGAAGGAATGAACACCATTGTCCCGTTTCCCAGCCCCAAGAGGAGCCCTGAGGTTGCCCCCAACTCCAGCTCTGACTGAGCCTCTCAGGCTTGGACCCCCTGGTTTGGGTGGGGGTCCTTTCAGCGCTACACACAGGGCTTTGCAGGAGGAAAGCGCTCAGGGCTGAGACAGCTGAGCTGTGTTCCTCAAAGAGCTAAAGGGCTAAGGGTGGCTCCAGCCATAGAAATGCCGACAGGGTGTTCCCCGCCACTCCCTGTCCCCTGCAGGCCCCTGTCCTGCTCTCCAGACCCTAGGAGGTCTGACTCCCTTGTCTTCAGGAATCTTGAGAGCCCACATCTTCCCCCTCCCACCACAGCAGCTTAGACCCTGGATTCTCTGTACCACTTTTGCCTTCGTGACCTTGGGCAAGTTACTTAACTTCTCTGCTCTCTGCACTCCTCATCTTTAGGGAGGGCTAATAATAGTCCTTACCTCCTAAGATTGTAATGAATAACTGGGGTCATGCATATCCCATGCCCAACAGAGTGAGTGACTGATAAATGGTACCCATCACTCCCAAGGCTAAACAGTCCTTCCTCTGACCTCCTCCCCTGAATTTCAGATGCTGCAGCCACAGCCCACCCTGCACCCATCACACAGCCCTGACCAGTTTGTCTTCCAACACCGGCACCAGGGGGCAGTGAGCAAGAGCAGTGACTTCACAGTCTTGCATTACTGGGCCAGCAGCGAGCTCCATTCTGCCAGCTCCAGCAGGCTCCCTGAGCTTCAGCGTCTTCGTTTGCAAAGGAACACGGTGATGCCTACTTTGCAGGGTGCTCGTGAGGGCCAGAGGCATATTGTCAATTGTCAGAAAAGCTCAGGTCACAGTGGGTGCTCAATAAATGCTGTCCCACCCCCACATCTTCCATACCCTGGAATCCACCGCACATGTAGCCTCTGCCCCACTGGCGGGTCGTATGATGTCACAAAATCCACACAGAGAATTTAGCGTGCACTTCCTCTGTGCAGACACTATTCTGAGTACTTTACACTCATCAATTTCTGCCATCCTCCCCATGACTTCAGAGGAAGTTACTATTATCATCCCTACTTTAGAAATAAGAAAATCGTGGCACAGAGAGGTTCAGCAACTTGTCTAACGTTAACACAACGTGGACAAGTGGTAGAGTCAGGATATGGACCCGGGCAATCAATGCCAGAGCACATTCAGTAGACACTCTGTTCTCCTGCCTCGAAGAAACACTGTCATCTCGCATATTTCTTCCAGTAGGTAAGCATTTAACTCTCCCTACTATGTGTCAGGGTCTGCCAAGTCAGTCCTTTGGGAAAAGAAAAACTGGGTCACAGGGCAAGTTGAAGCCACAAACTGGGTCCCTGATTTCAGGTCCAGCCAGAGCCTAGACGCACAGGTGACTCTGGGCTCCAGAGGGGCTCTGAGCAGTGTGGGGTGAATGGACTCATTCCTCCAGCTCTGCACCCCACTCTCCCTCCCAACCACTCAGCCAGCAGGTGAACAGGCTTAGAAAGCAAGTTTCCCAGAATGTCTTCTGGTCATGACCAAATGGCGGGAGCGGGTGGCTGGAGGACCCCATCCCCTGCTCCAACCTGCAGGTGTGCCCACCCCTGGCAGGAGACCCTTCTATTGTCTAGACAGTCCAACCAAAGAGGCCACCCCAAACCCTTGTGCCCCTCTTCCCTACAGGGATCACAAGGTGAGAACTGGTCTACAAAACTCTGTTCCAGAACAACCTCAGCTCTTTCACTGGTGACGGGATTCAATCCCCCATGTTGTGACTTCTAGGTACCTGGTCCACTGCACACTCTTCCTCCAAAATTGCTCTTTCGAGTACTGTTTGTTGTACCCTTGCTGTGGGTCAGACACAGGCTGGACTCATGCAGCTTATGGATCAGCCGGAGAGAGATGCCATACACGTAGCACGTGTCTGCACAGATGGGCCGTCATAAATTGTAAGCCGCTTGAAGGAAAAGTGGGGCATGACGTGACAGGAAACAAAGGGCTCTCGTTTGGTGGGGTCCCTGAAGGTCTCTGTGAGCAAGTGACATTTAAACTGAGACCTGAGTAGTAAGTAGTCAAGTCGGTCAGGAGAATTGTGTGTTTGTGTGAAAGGTGGGGTACGGAACATACCAGAAAGTTTGGTATGTAGAGATTATGCAGCAAGTCAGGCAGACAGAGTGAAGTGGGTAAGAGGGAGAGTCGCCAAGGATGAGGATCCAGAGGCCACGGTAGGAAGGGTTGTGAATGTCATCCTTATGCCATGGGAAACAGGTGGGCAGGCAGTCGGGTTTTGCCTGGTTTGATCTTTTAAGTTTTCATGTGAAATCTTTAAGATAAATAGGAATAAGGAATAAAATAAACCCTGGGTATCTGTCACCAGGCTTAAGAAATAAAACACCTCAATATGGCCACAGTGGCACCCCTGCCCTGTGTGGCCTCAGAGGCCTCCACTGTCTGAGTGTGGCATGCACAGCGGGATGGGATATGTGGGACACAGCGGAAGGACGAGGCCAGCGAGGGGTAATGCTGAGCCCTGGCAGGTGACCATGGTGGCTTGGAGCTGCCAGCGTGGTGGCAACGTTGCTTGAGAGCAGTAAACAGATTTGGGACACATTATGGACCAACAGCCCACAGGGTGTGGTGGTGGATTGGATGGGGTTTGAGTTGGGGGTGTCAGGAAAGGGCAATGGTGGGGCATCAAAAGAGGGCCAGGTTTAAGGAGCTGAGAATGGCCAGGTGAAGACCACGGCACGTACAATCACAAGAGCCCAGCAGAGCTGGATGTGTTCGGTATTGAATGCCGGATGATGTTTTAAGCTGTGAGAGCAGATGAGATGCCCGGATGAGAGGAGACAAAGGCCTCAGACCATGGGTGGGGGTGGAGCAGCTGAGAACAGGACAGCCGCGCCCCGGAAGCCAAGAGGACAGTTGCCCAGCTGGCCTGGATCAGCCCTGACCACCTGAGGCCAATGGCCTCCCCTTCCTTCTCCACATGGATGTCCTTCTCTTCCTGGCCAAAAAGGGCCAGAAAGGTGGAAGACTCCTTGTGGGCAGAGGAAAGAGAAGGTGCTGGGGATGGGGGAACTCCGGTGACTGGGACCAGGGGCAGAAATGGCCTTGGTGTGGCCCAGGTCCACCCTCCCCACCCCAGCGCCCCAGCACGGGGGAGGGTGTGTGTGCAGAGCTCCTTTCCCCTGCCCCCACCACACTGCCCGTCTGTCCTTGGCCTCTCAGCAAACAAGACTCCAGAGCTATGGCTGCTGGCAGGGGAAGAGGGGCTCCCAGCTCTCTGGGGGGTGGGGCTCCTCGCTCACTCACACTCGCACAGGATTCCCTGGATTCTCTGCTGGGCCCGCAGGCTGAACCTAAGAGGATGTATGGGGAGGAGGACAGGTGGGGAAGGGGAGTCAGAACTGAGTTCCAGGCTCCCTCCCTCCCTTGCTCTGGGTGGCCTTGGGTGGCTTCAGGGAGCCAGGGCACTGCCTGTGACACTCGTGTGTTCTCCCGGGCCCCGGGCCCGCAGAGGCACGCTCTCCGGGAGATAGGCGCCTTGTTTGCCCGTCCAGCCTAGAAGCAGCCTGAGGCCCATCCATGAACAGCACACCACACATCCAGAAAAAGGTTGGGGGAGCCCTGTAAGGAGGGTCCTGGGTCTTCACGATGTGTTTTTCAGTGAAATAGGCAGGTGATGAACCTTGAGTGTAGTATCTACTGTTTGTGTGAGAAAGGGGAGCAGAGAATTTATATGTAAACGTATGGGCTTGTCTGTGGATGGAGACCCAGGAAATTGGTGACATTGGCCGCCCGGGAGAGGAAGCAGGTGGCGGGGGATGGGGTGGGGGGAAGAATTCTCACTGTATTCCCGTTTGTGTCTTTTTAATTTTAGAGCCATAGGAATGTATTACCTATAGGAAAAAAAGACACATAGATTTAAAATTGGTGTGTACATATGTGTGATTTTCTTAGAAGGGTCCTACATTATATAGTCCTCAAAAGGGACTGTGGCCCCAAAAAGCCTGAGAACACTTCCCTTCAGTGCTGTGTGGCCATGGCAACATGCCTAAACCTCTCTGAGTTGCATCTATAAAACGGAGAGGAGTAACACCCACTTCACAGGCATGCCGTGAAGATGAATGGTGACTGTGGAGGGTAAGGGTTTATAAACTGTCACGTGCAGAAGCCCTTCTGGGAAGAGAGAACTTACCACCACCTCCCATTCTCTTTGCAGCCCCTCCTTGGTCTCCCCCGAGTCCACCATGCTCCCAGCAGCTCCAATAAGCTTGAGTCCTCTGGGCCCTGAGCGCCCTTCTCCAGGTGTCCCCTCGCTCTCTCACCTCTCCCCTCCAGCCTCGGTACTCACACCCCATGTGGCGCCCAGGCTCAGCCTTGGCTTAAATACCACGCACCCCAATCGCCCTCCAGAGCAGATTCGTCCTGCCCCCACCTGCCTTCTGCAGCTCAGGCTGTGACCTCCCTGTGGTGGTGGGGTTGAGGGGGTGTCGCTCAGGCCTGACACCTGGCAGCACCCTTCAATGCTCCAGAAGCCCAATCATCCTGGGAACAGTGTTAACAGCTAACCTTTAGCGTTCCTCCCAAGACCTGGCCACTCCTTTGATTCTCACCTCACCCTGGAGACGGGAGCTGCTCTTTTCATCCCTGCGTGGGGTTCAGGAGCCTCCCCAAGTGGGTAAACCTCGGGACTGGGACCCACACCCAGTGCATCCAGCCCGCAGAGTTCTCCCGGCTCCAAGCCACATCGCACCGGACAACTCCCCAGCTGCCTCCCTGTGCCTCTGCCCCGTCTCCTCTTCCCCCGTGGGCCCTCGCCACATGGGCTGAGGGCCCATGTCACTCTCCTACTTAGACCTCTCCCGGCTTCCCACAGCTCAGGCCTGGCCTCTCTGACCTCACCCCCTCTATCCCCCCCCACACCCCCAGCCACAGGCACCTTGTCCCTTGAACACACCACATTTATTCCCACCTCTGGGTCTTCACACTGGCTATCCCTTCTGGTTGAAGTTTTCTGAGACCCCACTGCTCATACCTTCCGACCATTAAGGTCTGATTCAAAGGCTGCCTCCTCCAAGAGGCCCTCCAGGCACTCACTGTTTGTGTCCTGATCTTCCTCACAGCATCTATCCAACACAAACCGACTTCATGCAGTCTCCTTAGGTGCAGGGACCTGAATCTCTGCCTCATCCCTGAACCTCAGGGCCTGGCACATAGCAGATGCTTAATAAACACCTGATGACTGACAAAGAAACAAGATAATTTCAGGCCATCATGTTTCCCGTGAAGGACCTCGGCAGGGTGATGTGACAGAACGTGACCGAGGGGGCGCTATTTTTGTCATCGAAGTCAGGGAGGACCTCCCAGTGGAGGTGGCCTCTGAGCGGAGACCAGGAGACCTTCTGTGGCACTGGAGTAGGGGACAGGACGTCTGAGGCCTCAGGCCTCCACCTCACACTCCCACAGAGCGCTGGCTTCTCTGCAGGCGTCCCCAGGTGGCCTCCTGTGGCTGAGCAGGGTGTCCTGGCTTCATGCCCAGGGCCCTAGGCCCATCTGAGAAGCTGCAGAGACTGGGAGGGGGCACGGGAGTAGGGGACGCAGGCAGGACAGAGGACTTCCGAAGGGCCAGAGCCAGCAGGAGGGGCACCAGGCCCGGCTCCACTCCATGCACCTGCTCGTCTAAAGCACGAGTGACTGTCACTCCCCGAATGCCTACTACAAGTGAGCAAAGTGCCACGTGCTTTCTCCTCATGTCTGACCATCTGCCCAGCTGGTTGCTAAGGCCAGAGACTCCCAGATTCCACTCATTCATTCATTCATTCATTCATCACTAAATATATGTTGAGCTGAGGCAGCATCTGCCCTACACCTGGTGTGTCTCCAATACAGCACAGTGCCTTGCTTCAGAGGGTGCCCTATAAATCACTGCGTAATGAATGGCCATTTACTGAGCACCTACTGTGTGCTGGGGAAGAGAAGTGACTAAGATACAAGACTGTTTTGCCGAGCTCCCCATGTGGGCATGTGAGGACAGGAGGCAAAGGGTTTGCGCGGCCAGACAGCTCAGAGAGAAAATTCCTGGGACGATGTGAGCAAGCAGGGAGCAGAAGGACGGAGGAGGACTGGGCAGGGCTGGGCTGCGCAGAGGGCGGGACCTAGGCCTGGGGGCGGGTGGCTGACCGTGGGCTTGGGGGCCCGGAGCTAAGTGGGCTACTGGCCCAGGGAAGGGAGGTCTAAGGACAGAATAGCGGCATCCTAGAATTCTGGGCTCTTTTATCCTTAGGAACTGAACATCCCGGAAAAAAGAGAATGTGTGCTCTCAAGCCTCTACCAGGGGCGCCTCCAGGATTTCCATCCAGAGCAGTGGCTTTCAAGCTTTCTGACCAAGACCCAGAGTGAAAACAAACATATTGTGTATTGCTACTCATTACATGATATATATATTTTTAAAGCTGAAACAAGAGCATCACAAAATACTAACCTCACTACATACAAACTTTTAAAATTTCATTAAAAAAAAATAAGTAGTGAGCTCATTAAATCAATTTCACAACCACTGATGATGGGTCAGGACCTGCAAGCAGTTTGGAAAACACTGACCTGCAGGGTGCTTAGGAGCTGTGAAAGGGCTGAGATGGGGAATGAAGTTTTGTCTTGAAGCTGCAACTGCCCATGCTTGGCCCATGGGCTTTGGGAGGCACAGGCATGTAGAGAGTTGCTGAAGGCCACAGGAGAACACTTGGAACAGTCTGTTAGACCCTTAGGGTCACAGGACCTCCGCAATGTGGCCCAAACAATAGGGACTCTGGGTTCTGGGTCCAATCCCTTCCCTTGGCCCTGTGTTACAACCTGCTGCTATCCCCCTAACAGATGACATTCAGCAGTTGTTTGCACACCTCCCATGACAGGGAGCTCACCCCTCCTCAGGTAGCCCCACTAGAGTGTGGGGAGCTATGACTAAGTCAGCTGGTAACTGCAACTCCATCCCATGGCTGGTTGTCCATTCTCCTCTCAGTCTCCTGGCCTGTTATCTCAGGGACCCAGGCCAGCTCCAGCATGAGGCCATGGCCCACTCTCTGCCCCACCTGGTCCCCTCTCCTCCCCATTGCCCAACTCCTGCCCACTGTCTGGGGGATGGCCCTGGAGCCTGGCCAGAGAGAGGCTCTTTCAGGGTCAGGTGGCCTCAGGATCTGCAGCTGCATGGCGCTCAGCCAGCCCCACCACCACCCAAGCAGAGCTGGAGGGCTCAGCGGGGAGATGGCGCATGGATGCCCAAGGGAGCCAGAGGAGCGGTGTCTGAAGGTGAGGGCCAGGGGCTGTGGGGGCCGCGGGCCTGGAAATCCACCGGGAATTGCTCTGGAATGGTCTGTCCAGCCACACAGCAGCTCATGTCAGCAGCAGGCCATGGAACACTCACAGGCTCACCGGGTCTTCCCAGCAACCCACAGACGCAGGGGCACAAGCCCACCCTAAGGTCAGGGCAGAGAGGTGCAAAGGCTGCCCAAGGCCACACAGCTGCCCAGGGTGGAGCTGGACTCAGACCCAGATACTGTTTTCCCATCCACAGGCCTCAGCTGAAACTACAGAGATGGAGAAGAGAAGCTTTGGGGGAACCGGGAAGCCAGCCACCCCTCCTGTCAGAAGCGGGCTGAGTCCTCCAGGCCCCAGGGCTCCCTCAGGCCTGCAGACTGAAGGCCAAAGTGGGAGGCAGTATCAATTAGCAGAACTTTCCAGACACAGTGGGCTGCCTGGGAAGATGGCGAGCTCCCCACCAAGAGGAGTGTGGGAGGCTCTGAGCGACTGTAGCCTCTTCTGCCACCTCCCATGTCACCCACAGCCAGGGGCCCCTAGTCTGTGCCTGACACCTCCCCTGTATGGCCCCACAGGGTTCCCAAATCACTGGCCCCCATTCCATTTGTCCCCCAGGGTGAGCAGCTCCTTAGCTCTCACTGGGCAGGTGGCGAGCCTGCCTTCCTCCCAGGCCTACCATGGGAGAGGAGAGGCTCCACCTGCAGTTTGGCGGGTTGGGTGGGGGACAGACATTGCTGCAGTGTCCCAGAGGCCAGTGGTGAAACCTGGTCCCAATTCTGCCACCAAGTCAAGATTGGGCAAACACCCTCGCCGAGGATTTGATTTCCCTATGAGTCAAATGTGATCAGTCCCTCACGGTCCCAGCCTAGCTCAGGTCTCTTGCCTGCTCCTCTGGCCTAGCTGAGGTCTGCTCCCCTGACCCCGTGCAGTCCAGGAGAAGCTTGGGTATGCTCCAAGAACACATGGAGCAACAAAAGGAAAAAGCCAGACCTCCTCCCCAACCATCATCACAGGTGGCCCCTGTTTTACAGAGGAGCAGAGAGCCCCCAGGGGGAGAGTGACCTGCTCAAGGTCCCATGGGGTGAGTATCTGAGCTGGGATTCACTCCCAGACCGCCTGACTTGGGCACACGTCTTCCTTCAGCTGCACCTGCTGTGACAAGGGGCTGCTACCCCCTCTCCTCTCTCCAGTCTGGGGATTTTTCCCAGGAGAGGGTGTAGAAGCAATCCAGCCCTTCCCTCCCTCCCCCAAATGTGATAGATAAGGGGTGTCTGAGAGGGGTGGGTGACAGCAGTCCTGGGGGTTGAAAGCAGAGGAGTCACGTGGAGCCCAGGGCCAATCAAGCCCCAGCTCTGCTACCATTGCTGTGTGACCTTGGACAAATCACTGTGGTCTCTGGGCTCAGCTGTCCCATCTCCCAGGAGAGTGCTGAAGAAAATGCAGAATGGGGCTGCTGGGTAAAGCTGGGGATAGTTTTCTCCATCATCCCCCCTACCCGGCTGTATGTCCATACCCCTGCCATGTTCTGCCCTTCTGGAGGCCACCTGCTCGGCCCACCTGACCGGGCCTAGACCAAAGCTCCCAGCCAGTAAGTTGCCATGACAATGCCTTCTCCCTACAGAGCCCTGGCTGGGGTCTGGAACACCAAGGACCACCTTTCCTGGTAGCCCCTCTCCTTGACCTGCCAATGCCCCTCATGGGCACTTCACCACCCCCTGCCCACTGAAGCCAGATGTTCCATCTGCTAGGATGGTCAGCAACTGGCCAGGCAGTCCCAAGGAAGAGTGAGAGAACTGTCACAGGAAGAGAAAGGGAGCCCCAGGCTGGGAGAGATACACCTTCTCTCCTTTAGGAGGCCAAATGGCGGTCCCAGAATGACTGAAACTGGGGACCTTCCCAGGAGGACAATATCTGGCTGTTCCTACCTGTCAGCCCCTGGGCAAACTCCTGCTTCTCACTGAGTCTCAGTTTTCTCAATTGAAAAGTGGGGGTGATGGTCCTCCCAGGGTGGCAGGGAGGACTACGGGACATGACGAAATATAAAGCCCCTGGCACACAAGGGCTTGTCCCCCCTTCTGCAGCAGGAGCCCTGAGAAAACCTTTGTCACCCCAGCCACCCAGCAATAGCGCCATCTATCTAAGCGACTCACGTGTATGAGTGCGTCTGTGTGTGTGTGCAAAAGTGTGTGATAGTATGCAAGAGAGCATGCAAGTGTGTGTGTGTTGGGAGGAGGCAAAGCAGGGGTGCAAAGGGAGAGACAGGGCCACCCCTCCAGCATGCCCCTCAACCCTCTGCCTGGCCACGGTGTCCTGCAAAATTGGTCTTAGAATCAGGCAAAACTCTAGGGAGAGTTTTGCCAAAACAGGTCAAATCTAGTCCCAGTCACTTTCTATTTGTGGCCAGCCAGCCACTACCCCTAGCTGAGCCTCAGTTTCCCCCTCTGCAACCAAAGAGAACCACTGATGCCCCAAGTCTTCCAGGTTAGCCATAAGGGCCTGAGAGCGGGCCACAGGGACAGAACTGGCCCAGGCCTCTGGGAGTAGGGGGCTGAGACCCAGAGCAACCTGGAGCATGAGCCCACCCTGCCCCCAAGACTGCACCCCACCCACCACCCCGTGAGCCCTGGGTACGCGCCTGCAGGAACGCGCCTGTGTGACTCAAGATCTATTCATAGCTGAGCTTCACCAGCTGCAGCGTCACAAGCAGAGGGGCCTCGGCCCATATTATTATTTCAATTACCATCTGAATTAAAAGTTTGAGCAGTGATCAGCCCACGTAGCAAGGGGAAGAAGGAGCAGGAGAAAAATAAAGATGAAAAGGAGAAGAAGGGCTGTGCCCGGAGATTCCCCCCACACCCCAAGGAGGGCTGAGTCGCCAAGCAGGTTTAAAGGTTATGCCAACCCCCTGGATTCCTGCTTGCCCTTTGTCCAGGGCCCGGGGTCCTCAAGGGGATGGGAGGAGTATTTTGAGATGCCAGCCCAATGGCAGCCACTTTGTGGAAATAGATCATTCCGTCCACATTCTTGGTCTCACCAATGTTGTACCAAGCTCAGAGAGGGTCAGAAACTGACCTAAGGTCCCACAGGGAACCACGTGCAAGACTGCTGGCTGCGAGATCCTATTGCTAGGCAGGTCCCACCTGCAGTGTCCCCTGACTTCATAGGCCATATGACACCGACATCTGCGGGTGGCCCTGGAACAGGACCAGGGAGGACAGAGGTAGACCCTTCTTTCCTGCTGGTTTCTCTACCTGCTCCCTCTCCCTGGTCCTGAGGCTGACTCACCCACAGCCCTCGCCTAGAGCAGCTCTCTCTCAGCCTTCTGCCACCCATCCAGCAGTCTGCACCTGCATCCCAGACCCCACGCCACCATCAGCCCAAAGGCCCTTCCTCACTCACTGGAGCAGGGGACAGAGAATGGCCCAAAACTAACTCCCTGGGCACCTTTGGGCAGGTCATTTTTGTCCCTGAGTCTCAGTCTTTCCATGTGTAAAATTCTCCCCTTTGGGTGCGTGTCTCTACGTCTTCAAAATGGAGCCCCCAGGGGATCCCTGAGGGGGTGTCACGCTGTGGGGGCGACACACCATCTCCTGCCAAACTGCAGCCCAGGGGAAGGATGTTTATCGCTCTTTTCCCAAGGAAGTCCCAGGGACAGCCCCCAAGAATCAGACTGGCCCAGACTCAAGTCCAGGCTCCTCTACTTCCCTGCTGTGTGACCTTGGGCAAATCACATAGACTCTGAGCCATGGCTCCCCCATCTGGAACACAGGGACATCAAATCAACATTGTGGGTTTGTGGAAGGATTAAATGAGAAGGCATTTGCGAGAGCTCCTAGCCTAGTGCCTAGCACAACAACGTGAGTTTCCTTGCTAGGAAGCGGGTAAATGATGGGTGCTGCTTCCCAGCTCCTCCTGGGGAACAGCAAAGCCTCCTGGGACTTTGGAGGTGGGGATGTCATTCAACCTCACCCGTAAAGGAGGAGTCACCAGGTCAGGATCCCTGGCAGGTACTCATCTGGTTCTGCTGGAATAACTGGGAATGAGGAGCTCACTCTTTCACAAAACATCCACAGAAGCTCCCTGTCTTTCTCCACCTCTGGCTCTGGAAATCTAGAAGGGGCCATGATCTTCTAGCTAAACCCCAAATCCAACCTGTCCCTGGCTGGGACTGCCTGAAACTGGCTTTAAAATGAGTCTGAAAAGGAGATCTTCAAATAGAGCCAATGAGGAATGGATGGGATTAATGCCCAGCAATGGGGGGATGAAGGGGGCCAGGCAGCAGGAAGAGAGAAGGGAGGGGGCCAGAGTGAGAAGTGGGTGCCCAGAGCCCCTGGGTCCTGCCTGGGCCTGCCACATGTTCATGCCTGTGTGCCTGTCTGTCCCCAGGCAGGGCTGGGCACCAGCAGCTCTGGGTTCATGCTCCAGCTCTGCTTTCTCCACCCCCAAACCATCACTGTGACCTTGAGTGGGTCCACTTCCCTTTTGGGGCTTCACTTTCCACTTCTGTAAAATGAGGGCCTCAGACCAGTGACTTAAGCTACAAGTCTTCTGTCTGAATAGAGACACTGGCCCAGTGTCCCCACCAGTGCCTGGGTTGGCTTACTCCCTGCCTCCAGCCCAGCATTCAGGAGCCACAGAGCCCCTGAGTGTCTGTGGTTTTAGAGCCAGACCCTGCCTTTTGCACTGTTCCCCTCTTTCAGGTCTGGTACCTCTTTCACTTCTAGTGCCTTTGACATTCTCGTGTCTCCATTTTACAGGCAAGGAGACAGAAGCAATCAGAAGAGCTGCTCAAGGTCAGAGAGAGCCATTCAAAATCCAGGACTGCCAGTCTATACGCAGGAGAGCAACAGGACTCCAGGGCAGCTTTTTCCAGGAGACTTTCCAAGATCTTGAGTGACTGACTCTTCTCTATACACATGCAGACTGCACAGAGGGTGGGGGTACCTACCCAAGGTCACACAGCAAGGCAATGACAGATTGGAGTCCCGAACCCAGGCTCTCTGCCTACCAGGCCCCTTCTAGCCCAGGGGCCAGCAACACGGTCTGACCTCCTGCCCTGGCCCTGGGATCTCCCCAAGCCCGGAGCCCTTGTGTGCCTCCAGATCCTGCCTGGCTGCTCCCGAAACCCCAACACCTGGGCCTGAGGTGAGAAGAGAAAGCAGGGAGACAGGAAAGTTGAGGGTGGCCACTTGCCCCCTGGCCCTCCGGCCCTCCCTCTCCTGCTCTCCTCGTGCAGGGGGAGCAGCGGTGATGTAATGCGCTCACTCGGCTTTGGTCCCGGTGCCAATCTCAGAAGAGAGACGACAGATTGCGTGAGCCAAATTTGGCATCCTAGGGGGAGAGGCATGAAAAGTGGAGATGTGGAGGAGAGGAGCGAGGAGCCTGGGGAGGTGAGGGAGAAGGCCCCCTGCCCAGCAGACCCCAGAGTCACCTCTCCTCCCTGCACCCGCCCCCACTTTCTCTCCAGCCACCTGGTCCTGGCGCCTCCCCTCCTCACTCTGGAAACCAGCCTGGCTGCCCCCCAGACGCACCAGCCCCATTGCTGCCACTCCTGCCTCCCCACCACACGGCTCCAGCTCCGTTTCCCACCACCGCTAGTCTCCTGGTTACCATGTTGCTGGTTGTCATGTCGCTTACATGTCCTCGTGACTCAGTGGTCCCCTCAGAGGGGCCCCTCCTCCTCACAGCCCCCTCAGCACTCGCCCCCACCTCCCCCAGATCCACATTAAGAACCAGCCGCCCTGTAAGCCTACACTGTTCCTCCTTCCCTTCCTTCTTATCCCAAGCTAAGAAAGCTTTTCACAGCATCTCCCAGAGCTACTTCATTCTGGGTTCCACAAATGTCTGTTAAGAACCTACTATGCTCCAGGCTACTTTCAGAGACCTGACATAGTCTGAAAATCATTCGTCAACCCAGTGAAGTCAGTACCATCATCCCCATTCTGCAGTTGAAGAAACTGAGGCCCAGAGAGGTCAAGCCGGCTGCCCAAGGTCGCCCAGCAGATGCTTAAGGCCAGTTCTGTCTGCTCCCAATCCCCCCAAAGGCTTTTTCTGGAAAAGGAACTTCCTTTTCAAGGGTAACCCAAAAGCTCCTGAGGAATAGCTCTCAAGCCCCAGATCCCCCTCTAATGCCTGGACACTCCTCTCGGTCAGTCCTCTGTCTCAGGCCATATTCCCCCCTCTCCATTAGCTGTACATCTTCCCAAAGGTAAAATGAGTTCTTACTTCCATCTGCTCAGCACTTTCCCCAGCCTGCAGCCTGTTTGAGCCCAGGGACCCCCTGTTAGGTCAGTGGGGCAGGGAGTAGTGTCCTCATTTCACAGATGTGTAAATTGAGGATCAGGGAGAAAAGTGACTTGCCCAGGGTGCTGGTTCCTCAGCTAGCTGAGCTGATTTCTAGGAGTCTGAACATAAGGTATGTGAGGCCCACTGCTTAGCGTAGAAAACCCCAGAAAGAGCCTCTCCTCCCAGTGGGGAACAGTCAGATGTTCTAGGCTTGGCCCTGCAGGCTCCAATATGGATATGGGTCAACTTAATGTTCAACAGCCTCTGCTGCTCCATGTTGCAGCCCAGCCATATCCCACCACCCTCTTCTGCCTTTTGTTCCCCTCATCCTAGGCTGAACGAGGGCCACAGTGTAGCTCTCAGGCCCCAAAGTCCTGCCAGCAGCCCCCAAAAGTCCTGAAGCTTTGGAGGTCATGGGACTGGAAAGTGTGGGAGAAGTGGAATAGACATTTTACACATACACGTGCACATGTGCGCACGCGGGCACACACACACACACACAGGTCTGGCTCTTCTCTGGGTCTTGCGTGCACTGCCCTCAGGCGTCCCTTCCTCAGCTCTTGTCCCCTCAACCTGCTGCTGCCAGCCTACAGCTTTTGAGGCCTTCACCTGCCAACTATGCCAGGCTGCCCTGCCCCAAGTCCCTCTGCCACCCTCCCGCCCACCATCTCCCTGCATCCTCTCCCCATCCTGGAGCCTGGGCACTGGGGGCAGGAGTGTGGTGGGATGCTGGTGGGAGACATTCAGCGTGTTGCAGAGAAGTTTCTCTGCTGGGGGACCCCATTCAGACCGTGCTTTCCTTGGGGTTCTCCTGTAGGGAGGGAAAGCAGTCTTTGCCTCTCTCCAAGCCTCAAGTCTCTGCCACTGTGAACCATGAAATGCCTCCTTTACTGGATCCCTGATCATCCACCCTGGAGTCACCTGGCCCGAGTAGGTGCTCAAAACATAAGAGGTGCGATTTTGTTCTCTGATCAGAGGGCCATTTGCAAACAGGTTGCAGTTGGAGAGGTGGACAGGACACCCCCACCCCCAACCTTTGCCACAGGTCACCTGCCTCAAAACTCCTCCAACAACTGACGATGGGAGGAGGTAGGGAGAGGTCGTGGCCGGGCAGGAGGTCAAGGCCTCTTCCACCCACCTCTCTTCTTCCTGGCAGCAACCCAGACCTCCACACTCTCAACCTACAGACCTACAGAGCTCGTCACCTCCCGCGGAGTCGCCGTCCGCGCTGAACCCGCGCCTGGCAGCCGAGACCAGGGTTTGGAGTCAGGTACGGAACGGGCGGGGCCAAAGGGGCCAACCCGGCGGGACACACAGACGCTCACGCGGCCGGACACACGGACGGACAGCGCCAGCGGTGGGCGCAGGCCCGGCTTACCGCGGGGCGGAGGGTCCGACGGGCGTCCGGGAAGCGGCCAGCGGGCGCTACATCCCACGGCGCAGTCGGGCGGGCGGCGTCCCGGCGGGGAGAGGGGAGTCCGGGCGCCCCCTCCCCGCGAACTCGGCGGGCCGGCCCCGCCCCCTCCCCTGGCTGCCTGCGAGTCTGTCTGTCGGGTCGCCGGGTCTCCGGGTCTCCGAGCCTCCGCGCCGTCCCGCGCGGCTCCCCGTGGGCTGCCCAACTTTCAGCGCTGCCCCGCGCCGCGTCCTCGGCGCCGCCTCGGTGCCAGCATCGTGGGCCCCGGCCGGGTCAGAGCGCGGGGGTCCCGGGACCCATGGCGCTCGGCCGCCCGCGCCCGCGCCCCCGCCGCAGGGGCCCTCCCTCCGCCGCCCCCGGCTGTTCCCTCGCTGTCACTCGCGCTGTCGCCCGCCCTGCGCTCCGCTCCCTGCCCCGCTGCGCTCTCCTCCGGCCCCGAGACCCCTAGGCCCGCCGGCCCCGGCTCTGCGGCCGCCTTCCCCGCCTGCCCCCTGGGTCTCTCTCTCCCGGCCTCTCTTGTCCCCTCGGCCCCTGTCTTTCCCTGCGGGGTCTCCGTCGGCGTCTCCGCCGCCCTCCCAGGCTCTCCCCTGCCTCCTCCTGCCTCTGCGCTGGCTCTCTCCCCTGCGCGTCTCTGCCTGTCTCCCTCCCTGTCTCTGTCCTTCTCTGTCTCTCTCTCCCTCCCACTCTCGCTGCGGCCCCCGCTGTCTCGGACCCAGGCCCCCGCCCCTGCCGCGTCCCCGGCTCGCCCGGGAGCCCGAGCTCCCGACGCCCGCGGCGCGCCGAGAACTCCCAACTCGCGGCACGCCGCCCCGCTTTGCGAGACTTTCGCCCCTCCTCACACGTGACCTGCGCCCCACTGCGGAGGCCGCCCCCCGCCCCCCGGTGCTCCGGAGCTCCAGGTGGCCCGCGGGTCCTGGTTCTGCCCCTTCCTCTCTGCCTAGCCCGACATCGCACCTGCTCCCACCCGCCCACCGCGCGGGGCAGAGGCAGAGGCGAAGGGCTGCATGGCCCCGCTCCTGCCCCAGATCCTGCCCGGGTTTTCCTCCGCCCTCCAGGAGCGCTCCTCCCAGAACCCATTCCGAGAATTCGCTCCCGGGTTTTCCAGTCCCCCAGGGGTAGGTCTGGAGGGCTCCTCTGAGCCCGGACTCGGGTAGGCTGGAGAGGGTCGGCACTGGACTCAGGGGCGTCGGGCCACTTCCCTCAGCCCGGCCGTCCCCTTCCTCTCCTGAAGGACCAGCAGTGAAGGACCCTACGCTCTCCGCTCTTGGTGAGGGAGGGGCCTTGTTAGAAGGACCCTCACAATCACCTAGACAGCACCGTTCCATTTTACAGCCTGGAAGACTAAGTACCAGAGGACGTCACAGCTTGACCAAGGTCATCCAGAGGTGGCATAGCTTGACCAAACCCCAATCTCGTGGTCTCAACGCCACCATCACACCAAACTGTCTTTACAAGTGAAGATATGGGCTCTTCTCTTTCCCGCTCTGAGTGTGCCCTCCACTCTGGACTGTACAGAGTGGACCCCAGCATCCCACAGCCCCTAGAGAGCCGGCCACCTCTGTGGCCATCCTTCCACCTCACCCCCACCCTCCAAAGACGCAGGAAGGAGGTGCTCCTCCTCCAGGGTGGTAGGATGAGAGAACATGGGCAGGTAGACAGCCAGAAGAACTTCCCTGGGAACCTGGCCATCTCTGACTAGTCCCAGTTAAGACAGGGAGAAACTGAGGCACCTGAGAGGGATTGAGGACTTACTGAATATGAAATCTCCTTTGACTTCTTCTCCAAGCTGATTCCTGAGGATGTGTCCAGTACAGGAAACAGCACACAAACCACCATGACTGTGACTCTCCCTTCCCCATGGGCAGGCTCCTTCCCACCTGAGAGCATCGAGTCCTGACTCCTCTGCATGATGCACAGTCAGGCCCCACCTTATCCTGCACCCCATATACCCACGCATACACCCTGATTCCCACAGATTCCAGAACACCAGATGCTTCCACACCTCTCTGCCTTTGCATGTGCTCTTCCTCTGTCTGAAGTGCCCTTCTTCCTTCTCTGCCCACAGAATTCCTGCTGTTCTACAAGTCCAGCCTCCATGCCACCTACCCTGAAGGCCTCCTGATGTCCCCAGCAGAAGTCATTCATCACCCATTCATTCATTCATCCAGCACTCGTGCACACCACGTGCCGGCCCCTGCACTGGGTGCTGGACAGGTTACCCTGGGCTCAAAAGCACTTAGGAGCTACCCGATGTTGAGCAAGTGTTTTATTTAACCTACCTGTAAGATGGGGTCTCTAGCTGGCCTCCCTCACAGGGGCAAAGCTCATAGCAGGTGCTCAATAAATGCGACCGTGCCTTCCCTGTCCTCCTTCAGCAGTGTGCAGATCTCCACAGCACATGTCCCCTTCCCGGCCATCTTCCTCGTTACTCTGCTGAGCCCTCATGAGCAAGCACCCAGGGCTGAGGTTCCCCGGCACGAGTCCTTGGCATGTGAATGGATGGGGGACTTCCAGCCATCTGAATGCTGGGTCAGTGGCAGATATGTGCCTGGTACCTAGCACACCTTTCCATGGATATTGGAAGTGGGAGGCTGAGGATGAGGCAAATGACCTGTGGTCTCTTCACCAAGCCAGAGGTCGAGGTCTGGCCTGGTGGCTGCCCTGGGAGTGCGAGGTGCAGGGGAAGGGGGGAAGGGCAGGAAGGAAGGGAGGGAGGAGATGGGTGTGTCTGTGGACCCAGAGCATCTGTCCCTGTGGAATCAGACCTGATGCTAGGGCACTGGACACAAGTGTAAGGCACTTGGGAACAATGACTTCTGGGAGAGGGGAGACCTGGTGGTTGTGATGTCACAGGGGTCGAGAGGAAACTGCTGGTCATGGTCACCTTGCTAGGCCTGGGGCTGCAGCACAACACCCATCTCCTGTAAGGAGGGTCCTGCAGAGGCCCAGGGTGAAGTGGGAGAAGGTGGAGAGAGGCAGAAAGGGCAGCTCCAGACAGGGAGAGGTTTGGGGACCCCAGAAAAGAGTCCCTTCTCTGCCATCAACCCTTGTGTGACTCTGCACAGCTCACGTCTCCTCTCCGGGCCGGTTTCCTCATATGTAGGATATCCTATCATATCATAGAATAATACCTCCCCACTGTTCTGAGGAGAAATAAAGACTAAAGGAAGATTTGCCATTGTCCCTCTCATGTTTGAATAGCTCCTAGCCCTATGCGGACAGGGTGGAGCCGAGGGGCAGGGACACAAGACAGGTAGGCAGAGGCTGGCGGGTGCAGGGGGAGAACCTGGGTGGCCCTGGGCAAGCTGCTTGTCCCCTCTGGACCTCAGAGGCCTCATCAGTAATGTGGCAGTCTGGACTGGGCGCCCAAAGGGCAAGTGGACTGTCATCATCTAACCCCAAAGCGCCCTGGACGGAGTGAGGAGAACCAGCATCCGCTGAGCGCAGACCGGGAGCCCAGTGCCACTCCCGGCCCTCACAGGCACGGCTCCCTTGATCCTTAGACGAACTGTACACTGCAGGCACTTGTTCCCGATGGGAAACTGAGGCACAAGAGGTGTGGCCTGGATGGCCAGGGGCAACTCTCTGGAAGGTGAGACTTGATCTGAAGCTTGATGGGGATGATGATAGAGACTTCGTCCATCTATACATTTGTCAAAGCTTCCTGCCTACTCTCCATTCTCCTATTTGAGCCTCACATCTCTATGAGGTAGCTTCTATGACTGTCCCTAGTTCACAGGTGACGAAACTAAAACTGAGACATGGAGGGAGGACGTGCCCTGCCAGGGAGCAAGCAGGTGTCTGAGCCAGGATTTAACCAGCTCCTGGTTTCTAGGGAAAGGTCATTCCAGGCCAGCTGAGCACTCACCAATGGCTCAGGCTGGGAGCCCAGCCAGACTTCTCTGGTCCCACAGGGGCCCTGAGAGCCTGTGCAGGGAGCTGGGAGGACTAGAGGGGAGGGGACTTGGGCCAGGCAGGTGGGACAGCTGGGGAGCACAGCAAAAGGGACACTTCAAAATGGCACAGTCATGGAGTTCAGGGGTTTTGGGCCTAGAGAGTTCCTTAAAGCCTGGCCAGGGATAAACTGAGGTTGCCCAGTTGCTTAGATTAGAAATAGACCCAGGACACAGCTGGCCTGCCTCAGGACTCTGAAGTCCCAGCAACCCTGAGGGGTGAGAACCGGAGATGGAGAAAGGGTCACTGGGGGTCCAGAGGGCCAGGACCCATCCCAGCAGGCTATGCCCTGGGGATAGAGGACTGTAGGGTCCATCCCGCCCTCTGCTCCCACCCTCACCCACCCCCCCAGCACTCAGTAGTCACCAGGGTGGAATATTTTAGCACCTATAGAAAAACTGCCACAGACGGCCGTGGCAGCTGTTGCTAAGGAGACGCTCCCAAAATAGCCCCCCTCCGCCA
Organism: Smutsia gigantea; assembly: GCA_032199065.1. Classification (NCBI taxonomy): domain Eukaryota; kingdom Metazoa; phylum Chordata; class Mammalia; order Pholidota; family Manidae; genus Smutsia; species Smutsia gigantea. Next base: position 3,269 of record JAVSCE010008560.1, on the reverse strand, counting down.
ACCTTTCCCGCTGCTGCTCCTGCTGTGGGGAGGGGAGGAGGCCAGGCAGGGAGAGGGTGGCACATGAGCCCCAGGTTCACCCACCCACCCTTTCCCCCCAGCCCACATTGGGCAAAGACCCAGGCGAGCCAGTGACCTGGGCAGCCACAGGTCTGCAGAGGGGGCAGAAGAGAGCCTTAGCCACAGGCTTCAGATGAGGGCCAATGGGGGAGAAAACAGTCCCAGCAACCAAGACCCCGGCACGCTCCCACACATGCACACAGACCGCATAGTATTACACAGCCATGTGTGCACACCACAAGTACAAACCCACAAATGCCCGCCTAGATATGCATATACACCAGCAAAGACACAAATAGATACATGTGTAAATACATATGCCACAAATACACAACATATACCTGCGAGCATATACCACGCAGCCATAAATACACACATTTATACACATACTCAAATGTGAATCCCAAGAACACACACACACCAATGTATGCACGCCCAGCACATGTACATACACACACATCCCAGTGTATACATAGCCTCACAACACATATACACACACCTGTACAAACACATGCCCGACATGTGGCATTCAAAGGGCATTAAGTGGTATCAACCATGGGGCCCTGTGCAGGGGCCATGTCCTGGGCCTTGCAGACACCCTCTCTTTGTGGGGAACCTCTACTATTCAACCACAGAGAGGACGATTAGGAAGAGATGTACACGGGGTGGGTAGAAAGTGATACCTCTGTGAACCCCTCTAAGTGGGTAGCCTGGGGACAAAGGATCCCTAGTGTCCAAGAGCTGCCCTGGGCCCATCCTTGGGAAAGGGGAAATGGCAGGGAGGGAACTCTCACCTGCAGCTGGGAAACCTCTGGGCATGGAGAGTTCCGAGCCCCAGTTCACTGTGCAGCTGCTTGTCACCAAGGCTGCAGTTGGGGCCACGAAAATGATGAGGACAGGAAGGCAATAAAATTGCAGTGGTAATGGTCCTTGACATGTTCAAAGTACTTTACGGATTATAAACCACTTTCTCACTCGTTATTTTGCATATTTGGTAACAGCTACTCTGAGCTACTGTCAGCATCTCTGAGACCCAGACAGGAGAGGGGGCTTGAAGACCACAGAGCAAGTTACCAGCAGAGCTGGAACTGGATCCCAATGAGATTCGCCCTACGTGCCTTCCACTCAGCTGGGCTGCCCAGGCAGGAAAGCAGGCCACTGGGGTGCGGGGCTTGCCTTGCCCCTGACTTGCCCTGTGATATTGGGGAGCAACCAAGCCCTCCAGCTCCCCACCTGGAAAGCTGAGAGTGAATCCCCAGGAGTTTGTTCAAGCAGCGGTTTGTGACCACAGTCAGGGCTAGGGAGTGGTGCTCGCCAGATGCCCTCGGAATGCCGGTGCAAGGACGAAGCGCACCCCGTTGTCGCTCCCCTCCGCTCTTGGCCAGCGGCGGTCTCTCTCCAGCCTCGCTCCGTGGCTCCGGTTCGTAAATCCGCGCTCCGGGTCTTCGTTGGCGCCTCGTCACTCGGGAGACGCGGCGAGCGGCTTGCGGTTGCCGTGGGAACCCCGCCCGGGCCGAGGCGCGTGGCGCACGACTCCCGGAGCTGGGCGCTGGGCCTGCGCCGCGCGGGGAGCGGCGTTTGGAGTCTCCGACACCTGTCGCCGGCGGCGAGGGGAGGAGGCGTTGCCGCCAGGGTTGTGATGTTTTTCTTTTTAACTGAGGTGTAACTTACAAACAGTAATACATACATCTTAAGAGTACAGCCTGATGAATTTTACATATGTATAAAACCCGTGTAACCACCACTCAAAGGAAGATACGGAACACTACCAGAGAGCCCCAGAAGGCTTCCTCGGGCCAAGAGGTTATTTTTAATCGTCTTTTTTATACTTCTCCCTAAAGAAACCGGCGAGGGCGTGATCGCCTTCTGAGAACACGGATTTTCCTTGGTTTCTTCTGGCTCTGATTTGCCCGAGCCTCTTTGGGCTTTGGTGTCCTGTACGGGGGAGCAAGGGGCTGGTTTACTCCTTGCAAAGCGCTTTAGTACCTAGCTAACTACCTTATGAAGTCAGCACTTGGCTTATACCCAGGTTCTCGATGAAAACACTAGGACTCAGATCAAGTAAATTGCCTAGATTCGGTGAAGCTTGAGTCTTGAACCAAAGTCTGTCTAATATTGACGTTTATCCTTTTCTTCTTTACCCTTCGTTGGCCTTTTTTGAAGAACAGTACAAATAAAATGTGCTGGGGCAGTGGGTCATGCCACATCTCTGTACTTTATACATGTAGTTCCTTCTACTTAGGACTCTACTCTCTTCCGCCAGATTTTGTCCTTGAGGCAACCTCCTACTCATCCTTCAAAACCCACTAGGACATCCCCTGAAGCCTTCCTAACTGCAACCCCCCCCCCCACTCTCCCCAACCCAGGGTAATTAATCTCTCTTCTGTGCCATATCCGTGCCCAGAGTCCCAAAGACTCCTCAAGTCTACCTTCACCCTGTGAGGTAGGTGCCTGGCACACAGCTGTTCTTCAATAAATGTGCTTAGAACTGAAAGTAGAAGAGAGACTTTGGAACCTTGGTCTCCTGCTCTGTAAAAATGGGGCCTGCCTGGCTCGCTGCATTATTCTCAAAAGATATTGAGCAGGAAGAGCTTTGAGAGCACCTGGGGGAGGAACCACAGGAAGAGAAAGGCTGCTCTTAGCCCACTCAGACCCGCTTAGAGAATGGACTTGTCTGTGCCTCCTGAATAGGACCTTGGGGCTCTCTGTGAAGAGTTCATTCCTTCCCCTCTCTCAGAAGAAGCCATAGCGACCCCTCGGGACCTGAAGGGAGTCCCAGAACCGGGGCCTGTAGGTCTGGCACTGCCCCAGCCAGAGGAGGCTAATTAAGTGGTGGAGTGTCCTCGGTATGGTGATTTTCACTTTCCTTCCACACTTTCCTTCCACAGAGAATTTGAGACAGTTGGAGGGATATTCAGTATTTTGGTGAAATATAATAAAGGCTAGGACTAGGAAGGAAAAAAGATTATTAATACATTTTTTTCTACAATTGAGCAACTTTCCCATTCTCTTCTCATAGATCTTTGAACATACCATTTGCTCTGTTAATGAAGAAAAAAGAATCCTTGCCCTTTGAGCTGAAGGAAATTGCTTTCCTTCAGTTTGCATTCCTACAGCAGACTCCTTTTGGGTGGGTGTTAGGAAATGAGGCTGGGAGGGTTGAGGGACTTACCTGGAACCCCCCAACATCAAGAACAGGGAGTGTCTGA